>CM031947.1:14684404-14821904 GCA_018749465.1 Paracanthobrama guichenoti
AAAGCACTGATCTTCAGAGTGAACTTTTACTTTGTATTTACTACTTCATGACTTTTGGTTGTGTAAGAAAAAAATCCAGTGGATTATGGGTGGTTTGGAAAATGTGTTATTTACATTATGGTGTTGGCAGCTTTTAAGATGAAAGTTAAGCAATGGCATCACATACTCCTAAACTGTCCCAGTGGATGAGACATGGACGTTCCAAGTAACTTCTCCACGGACACGGTATCATTAAATCCACATTATTAGATTGTCAGGCCAGGAGAGTCATGTGCATATGTCAGTATTTAAGCTCTATATTAGTTGTTTTTGGCTACAGATTATTCTTTATTAAAATATTACCAAACATTCAGCAAGCATTGAGTACTGATAAAACATGGAGTGTCTTAAAAAAGAAACACCAAAAAGTTTATTTCGTTTTAACACCAACTGGCAAGACAAATTCACACAACAAGGCTGGAAATGGAAAAATACAGGTGACGTTACATGAATTGGTATACAGGATAAGGAAAACATCAATCGCTAATAAGCATCTATAAATAATTAATACGACAATATTTATATAGGAATACAAAGACATGGAAAAGTATTGAGGAAGGAAACCAGTCCTATGCATGTGCATGTAACTGATGGAAAGACATGCATGAAACACAAAAACAGAATTCAAGTTATATGAGTAGTTTTCCCACTTCCCCTTGTGCTCCAGTTTTGTATTTTATTTATTTTAGGGTTACTTAATAATTGTCCTGAACTAGAGGAGAATCCTAGAATTTAATTCAGAACCACTTAAATGCTCATCACAGGCGTGTTTTAACAAGATTTTAAAAACATTGAAACAATTTGTCTTCACTAATTCAAATCTAGTTTCAATCCGTTTCAAAATGGAGAGGAAATCCAAAGCCATTTTTTTTTTTTTATTACAACTGAATTGTCTATTAAAGTTTATACATGTTTATGTCCTTCAATAGTCCTTTCTCTTTGAAAAACAAAGTGATTATCTACATAGTGCATTTAATCCAAGCAACGGAATATGAAATCAGTTTTTATCATTGGGGAAAGTGTGGTGTTTGGCTGAATAGCAGAATCGTTATGTGCATTTTCCTCATACAGTACATTTGCTGAAGTTACTATGAGCTTCTAACAGCAGCTGGAAAGACTAATAATATGGTTTGATGCTCTCCTTCATCTCCATCATATATGCCATCAGGTTTTATACCCTTCTTGCCCACAATTGTACAAGCACCAATACTGTTTCTCTATATCGTATTCTAAAACATGTTTCCTTTTTCATGTGAAACGAGTATCGAGCAATAGGTCGATAAATTCCTTCTGAGACTGATTGTGTTCATTTGGTTATGTCATAAGAGTGACACAACGTGATGGCAAACCACAATAATTTGCCAGAGGAGAGGTGCTAGGAACCTGTGGAGTCCCATTAGAGGTGGTTAATTTATACAGCACCATTTGGTCTTCCCTGAGGTTTCTCCCCCTTCTGGATTAACTGGAATATTCCAAAGTGGTTGGACCTGTAATATGTGTGTCTCAGGGGACTTGTGTAGTTGTTGCCAGTTCAGCTGATTTACAGATAATGGAAGTGAGATGGAAATGATGGCTTCGCTCTTTGGAATATGCAGACTACTTCCCTCGAACCTTGGTCTCAGCAGTGATTAAGGGAGAGTTGACCAGCAAAGATGACATTCTTGCCCTCTTAATACGGTAGACGTCTGGAGATGGTGTGCCAAAGAGGCCATCTCCTGAACCTAGATCTGGTTCTGTTGAAGGAAGAGAGAGTTAAGGCTGCTAAGTGCTAATCTGTTACTTTAAATACTTTGTAAAGTGGCAGGTGTCAGACAACTGATGAACAATAGTCCACTCATTCAGTTCATCCTAAGAATTGGCATATGTTTATAACGGAGTTCAAGGTCAGAGTAGTTTGAGAATAGACATTAAAATGCACTATCCAAACTTAAATGGCTGTAATTCAAGCATGTATTGGAATATAAACCTAAAATAAACCTAAATTTGGTCTTGTTTTAAAGAAAACACTCAGCAGATTATTGCCGAAGTGAAAGCAATTCAAAATATGAAAGTGTGAAAAAGTTATGGAAGTTTAAGTTAAACTGTAAATGAAAAATACTGTACAAATTTTTTTTTATTTTATATAAAATATATATTTTACAAAACAAAATTGACTCCAAAATTACTATAAAATCAAAGCCATATGTCAAACCAAGTTGTGTTCCAAATTTGAAGTTGATATCACAAAAATGTAAGTTCCCATGAGATTTTGTTTAGGCACTGTACCAAAAATAGCCACCGGGTGTCATCCACATTCCATTGATTGTTTTTTTTAATGCATTTTCCTGTACATTTCTGTCCAAATATCACTTCCATCACAAAACAGTCACCAAATATGGAACCTTGAGACTCTGACCTTTCCGTGTTTAGTCAAGATTAGAAAAGATTTTGATTATAAAGTAGTTAAAATAAATTTTGTAATATGAAACATGACACCGCCCACTAGGGGAGGAGCCTGCTAGAAGAAATTTGAGTACCGTTTCCATGGTAACATTTCAAAATGGTTTTCACAGGATGAATTTTGAGTTCTTAAGCTTTCGAATGATTTCCTAATTTATGATGATTACTAAAACATAGGATACGAAAAAAGGCATATAAAAAAAGAGCACCAAGCATCCCACCTCTGGGACGGTGACACTTAAGAGTTACGTCTTTAAAATGTGGGAGCATTGATGTCTGAACAAATGTACTGATTCTTGTGAAAAAATCACTTTTTTTCACTCAGATGCACGGTCTTAAACTCACTCTAGAGTTAACAGTTTTAATCAGATTCCCTCACTTAGAATAATTCAGAGGCACTACCGAGTTCAACTTTCAATTTGACTTGCTCACTGACCTGTGAGTATTTTTTTATTTTTGATAAATGTCCAATTTAAACTGATCTGGAAATCATTACTGTGATGTGTACTTTAGGTTTGTGAAATTTAAATCAGAGTTCTGTTGTATAAAATAATAAATGATATTCTAAAAATTATTATAATATACACTCACCTAAAGGATTATTAGGAACACCTGTTCAATTTCTCATTAATGCAATTATCTAATCAACCAATCACATGGCAGTTGCTTCAATGCATTTAGGGGTGTGGTCCTGGTCAAGACAATCTCCTGAACTCCAAACTGAATGTCAGAATGGGAAAGAAAGGTGATTTAAGCAATTTTGAGCGCGGCATGGTTGTTGGTGCCAGACGGGCCGGTCTGAGTATTTCACAATCTGCTCAGTTACTGGGATTTTCATGCACAACCATTTCTAGGGTTTACAAAGAATGGTGTGAAAAGGGAAAAACATCCAGTATGCGGCAGTCCTGGGGGTGAAAATGCCTTGTTGATGCTAGAGGTCAGAGGAGAATGGGCCGACTGATTCAAGCTGATAGAAGAGCAACTTTGACTGAAATAACCACTCGTTACAACCGAGGTATGCAGCAAAGCATTTGTGAAGCCACAACACGCACAACCTTGAGGCGGATGGGCTACAACAGCAGAAAACCCCACCGGGTACCACTCATCTCCACTACAAATAGGAAAAAGAGGCTACAATTTGGCCAAAATTGGACAGTTGAAGACTGGAAAAATGTTGCCTGGTCTGATGAGTCTCGATTTCTGTTGAGACATTCAGATGGTAGAGTCAGAATTTGGCGTAAACAGAATGAGAACATGGATCCCTCATGCATTGTTACCACTGTGCAGGCTGGTGGTGGTGGTGTAATGGTGTGGGGGATGTTTTCTTGGCACACTTTAGGCCCCTTAGTGCCAATTGGCCATCGTTTAAATGCCACAGCCTACCTGAGCATTGTTTCTGACCATGTCCATCCCTTTATGACCACCATGTACCCATTCTCTGATGACTACTTCCAGCAGGATAATGCACCATGTCACAAAGCTCGAATCATTTCAAATTGGTTTCTTGAACATGACAATGAGTTCACTGTACTAAAATGACCCCCACTGTCACCAGATCTCAACCCAATAGAGCATCTTTGGGATGTGGTGGAACGGGAGCTTCGTGCCCTGGATGTGCATCCCACAAATCTCCATCAACTGCAAGATGCTATCCTATCAATATGGGCCAACATTTCTAAAGAATGCTTTCAGCACCTTGTTGAATCAATGCCACGTAGAATTAAGGCAGTTCTGAAGGCGAAAGGGGGTCAAACACAGTATTAGTATGGTGTTCCTAATAATCCTTTAGGTGAGTGTATATTACTGCACAGTAAGGTCCAGTAGTAAGACTGAATCAATGAAACAATTATTTGATGCTGTCACTCTAGTAATCATGATTGTATTTGTGCCATATATTTGTGCATTTTGTACACTGTATATTCTTACTATATATATATATATATATATATATATATATATATATATATATATATATATATATATATGCACACACACACTGTATATTTTACAAAATGCACAAATATATGGCACAAATACAATCATGATCACTAGAGTGACAGCATCAAATCAGAAATAATTTATACTAAATACAACTAGAAAACCCTGGTTTATATAAATTAAAATAATCGTAATTACCAGGAGTAATCTATATACTATAATAACCATCCTTTAATCATAGCACAGAGCAGTGCATGAAAATGAACAACAATTTAACACATTTTAGTCTGGAGCCCTGTGGTATTACTGTGTTTTGGTGGGTAATGATGGGTCTCCAATCACAGGAAAAAGTGGCTAAAGTGGTTAAAATCTTTACTAGTAATTCAAAGGATGTTGGTTCAAACTTCAGAAGGGGTGGTTCATGAACTGGTGTTTTACTGCTGTTCCCAATATCACACTGAATGCTTGAGTGAGGCACTGAATCCGGGCTGTTGCTGTCACTGGATGGGAAAGCATCTTCTAAATACCTAGTGGTTGTGTGGCATTATAAAGAAAATCGACTTAATGAGAGGTCTAGTAACTGGGAAATACTGCTGGAGTCTGGCCCTGGATGAAGTCTTTTTTTTTTCTTTTCTTTTTTTTATGATTCATACAATCCTTCCTGTGAGCTGATCTTCTAACAGGCCAGGAGATGGCAGTAGATTGACTTGCTAGACGAGGGGAGACGGGCATTACCTGGCCAGATGATCGCCTCCAGCAGCTGCACCCTGCGAGCCAGCAGCTCTAAGTCAGCCTGCAAGTCTTGGAACTTCTTCAAATTAAAGTCCTATCAAAGATCAAAAGTTTTGAAAGCATGGTGGTGGGGGGGGGGGGGGGTGGGCTCATGGATGTCAGGTGGAGTACTTGGCCCCTGTCCTCCACCACACTTTGCTCCTCGTTCACTTTCCAAAAGGTGTGTTGTGGGGTAAAAGACGGACTGAAATCTCTGACCCTTGGTCCTAAGTCCTTTAAAACGGACCTAAACCTACTTCTGGCCTCCTACTCACCATGGATACCGATCATAGTCTCGAGTATTAAAACCCTCTCGGCTAAGATCTTCAGGGCCTCGCGGATTTGGTGTATCCCATCCCCCTGTGGAGATAGATACAGCCGTCAAGGTATTGGGCACAAGCCAAACAAAAGCGTTCGCCAAGATGCAAAGTAATTTTGTTAATCAATTACATTAATCTCAATCCATTACCGTAGTTAGCGGGTTAAGTTCTCAGCTCCATTCACTACAAAACTCCAGTTAACTATACATCAGATTTAGCTCTGCCTGTCTTATTTCATTTTTTCTTCTGTGGCCATGCCATAAGTCTTGACAAAAGTGCATGCAGAGGTTTTTTTCAGGCCAGGCCAAAGGCTCCTTAAAGCAAATCAAGACCAAATGTTCAATCATTTTAGATTTGAACATGCATTTAACATTCTCAGTACACTCAGACTATGTTACTGAAAGAAAACCAAGAGGTGAGCAGCTTTTTTTAAACTAAAGAAATATTCTGAGTCACCTGGACCATTGTTGTACTCGGTTGACTATGCACACACTTCTTTAGTCTTCAGTCTGCTCATCTCAAGGTAAAAGATGCTCTTACACCAAAGCCACTTTTATTAGCTCACACTGAAGACATGTCTATCAAATACTGGTGTCCTATAAGAGCCAGTAAATAATGTCCCCATAATACATATAAAATACCTAATGAATTCTGGTTGGGTATCAATACAGATTTTCAGATTTAGTTCAAATGTTATTCACAAGCTCTCAGTTTGATATTTCATTTTCATAATCGCCATTTCCTTTACCTATTCAGGAAATTCTCACTTTCCAGATACTGTAAATTATACAGGAGAGTGCTGCATATTTTTGGCTAAAAAGAACATAAGTTCTTAGTTCATAAGATTAATTTGTTAATGAATTGGGCTACACAGAGATTCATTAAAAAGAGTCTGTAGATTCTTATCGGGAATCAGGCCACACTAGCAATGTGGTATGTTTTTGATTCACTAAAAAGACCTGTCTCATAACCCAGCAAGCAATTTTACGTTTAAAAGATGTCTAATAGCCTTCCAAACACAGCCCTGATGTCTAAGCTAAAACATAGCAAAATTTGGGCTGTCAGTGAACATGTAATAGACGTCTAACCAAAGTAAAGAAAGCAAACACCTTGTAATCACTGCTGACTTTGTTTGCATGATGTAATATCATATATATCACAAGTTATTTAGGAAAAACAACATGCATCCAAATTCAAGGTTATTTTGGCTAGAAGTGGGTTACTCATGGCCGAACTATATCAGGTCTATAGTTACCCGAGACGGCTATTGCTTGCTGGGAAGAGTCATTCATTTTAGGAATCAGGCTATGCTAGTCACGCTGTATGTTTTTGATTCACTACAAAGAATGGGTTTAACTTGTTTATTTGTTCCAATAGTCATGTGTTTGTTAAATGGACTACACTGGTAGTGTTATGTTTTTCATACAGCCCGTGAGGTTAATTCAATAGAAAGATGTTTCTTTTTATTGCCTCATATACTGTAAGCAACTCACATTAACAACTCGTCGTTGAAAAGTGTTGCAGGAAACACTGACAGAGAGAACCTTCTATCTTATGTACATTATTAAAATATGAATTGGAAAATCAATATTTTTTACCCATCCCTACATGGAATCACTACACGTGAACAGCAAGAAACTGAAATACTTAGTTTTGTGGCTTTGGTAGGCATTTCGTGAACAGTGTAAAGAAACTGTACATTCTACACAACAGTCCCAAGCTCAAGCACACGTAAGAAAAACAGTGTTATTGATGAAGTCAGGAAAGAGTTATGCATGTAAGGCTTATGTAAAAGTTAGTGCCTGTGAGAGCAATAGGTGGTTCATCTAGCCAAATAAAACAATATATAATATAATTTCTTGAAAAAATACCATATTCATTAAGAGATGTAAGTATGGCTATGGTCCAGAATCTTTCCCCACGGTATTATATGAGTGCTAGGCCTCAAAATGATAAATGTGAAGAGATTAATCTTCAAATAGTTGTATGGTCTTTGTACATTATGTATACATCTCTAAGGAGTCTACATAAAGCATCTACAGGATTTAATCGAATGATCTGTTTTATGATTAATAACACACAAATGGTCCACATCTTCTGGGATCAGCAGACCATGCGGAAAACCATACATCAACATGTGAACTAAAAGGCTATTCAATATAGCAAACCTTTCGCAATGGATTGAGTGTGATAGCGCAATGCAATTAAACAGAACGTTTGTTTGAGTAGGAATCGCTCAATGCTGCTAAACTCAAAATCGAATGGTTAGATGTAAGTTAAGTAGGCAAAAATGAAGATTACAAGCAGCGCAATGAAATGGGAACATGCAGCAATGCACTGTGGGACACTGAACAATAGCTGTATCGATCTACACGTCCATCCACACACCAAATCCCTGCAAATGCTAAAATGGAGCATATACACAACACACATCCTTCTACTTTTTTTCTTGTTTCCCCTCCCCCCTCCCACCTTTATCAATTTGCAATGGTGTACACACAAAGGTTATATCAATAATACAATGTTTCCTCTTTGTCGCGACAGCACAACAAAGCAAAGATTTAACCTCTCTGTGTGTTGGGTATATGCCAGAGCTGGTAGCTAAGAGACTGGTGGCTGTGAAAGGCAGCCATGGAGACAGTAACGGAAAGGAATCAGCTTTAGAGGACAGGGGAAACACTCAAGACAGCCCCAACCACCAACCAATCAAAATCAACAACATTTAGAAACATAATTGCACATTCTGAAGAGATTATGCCCTTGTATGCTAATCTGAGACTAGATCAGAAACCCCTAAACCCCCTTTAGACAGTAAGAAGCCAAAAAATTGCCTTAAATCAGTCATAAAGGGCAACCTCTTATTCAAAAACATATGGAAACAATATCAGTGCACACAAAACCAAGACATATAATGTGGTAACAGTGAGTACTGTAAGTAAGCAATGAACAGCATTTGTGGAGCAAATCCTTTCAGTGGAGTTTTCATTCATTCATAATTTTGCTATTTCTGATAATTTTCTATAAATTTAGGATTAGAAAGTCAATCTGCCCTCATTTTTCATGATGAAAATTCCACTGAAGGATTTAAAGTGATTGCTGATGTTAAAACACAGATGAACGGCAAGGATGAGCAATGAAAACCCTAAAACCAGGAACGACAAAAACATCACGGCAAATGTCAAAATCTCTTACGTTTAAATCGCTCTAGAACAACGATAAGCAGGCATAAGGAAAGAGATTATTGCTGCATTAAAATCAATGTATTTAAACAGCTCTTAAGTGCATGACTGAAATTTTCCCTGTACTTATGAGCTCAGGGACTGATCATTTCTCTCCCCCCGTAAAGGTTGAGCATAAGCGGGAGTGAGTGTGTGTCAATCAGTTCTCCTGATGGGCTTGCCTTACCGGAAGACCTTTCTCCCCTTGCTCTCCTTTAGGTCCTGGCTCTCCCTAGGAAGAAAAAGCGTGAATAGTGATCTAAATTTCAGTCTGTTTCTCACAAAAAGTTACTGTACGGCTTCAGAAGACGAAGTTGAATGGACTACTCTTATAGTGCTGTCCTTGTGCTTTTTTGTCTTTTTTCGATGAGGTAGGAGGAGGGCATCTTACCGGCTCTCCTTTGAACCCTCTCTCTCCTGGATATCCAAGAGGTCCCTGTGGAGTTACATTAAGGGTGAGAAATGCACAGTATATACAGGAAGTGTTGCTCTGGGCAGGTTTGAGTGTGTGCACTCACTCTTTCGCCTCGTTCGCCCTTTGGACCCACCGGGCCTTGCAAACCAGGAGCTCCCGGCTTTCCCTGATTACATGACAAAAAGATTGCACATTAGTACACATACTCACATATGGGTTATTTAGTTATCAGCCATAAACTTACAGTTTGTCCCATAGGGCCTGGTGGTCCAGAGGGTCCTTCTGGTCCTGGAGGACCTACAAAAGACAGAAATAACATATCTGAAAAAGCCCTTCATGATCTAATTTTATTCCATTTATCCAAGGCAATTGCCTAGCAAATGCAACTTGAAACAACACAAAACATTATGATGCCCATTGTTATACTCTCAAATGACAGAACAATGATTCAAAAATCTAATTGTTTCAGGCTTACTTCGATTTGTAAACCGACATGTTCCTATAATTGAAATTAGGGTTGTGAAAAGTACCGGTACTTGGGTATTAAGTCAATACTGAAATTTTAAAAATGTGACTATACCAGCATTTCTGCAGTAGCTACCCGTAGTACCGAATACTGTGTATATTCATTGACCTCTGATAGTCGGCTGCTTTCAAAAGCTCTAGTATCTGTGAAAGCGCTCTGTGAAGAGCATCAAAGGTTTCTATTTACAATGTGGTTTTGAAGTGTTAATCATTGAGGCAATCACAGACATATTTGTTGAGCGCATAAATGCAATGGCCAATCAGAGGTGTTTAAGTTAGTCAGAATCCGCTCAATTGTTTGTTTGTTTTGTTCTTTTTCACTTGATTTGGAAGCTTGTTTCTGCCACAGAATAAAAAAATAAAACGGTAATTGCGACTTTTTATCTCACAATTCTAAAGTTTTTTCTCGCAATTCTGACTTTATAACACTCAATTCTGACTTTATAACACTCAATTCTGACTTTATATCTCACAATTCTGACTTTATAACACTCAATTCTGACTTTATAACACTCAATTCTGACTTTATATCTCACAATTCTGACTTTATAACACTCAATTCTGACTTTATAACACTCAATTCTGACTTTATATCTCACACTGACTTTATAACACTCAATTCAATTCTGACTTTATATCTCACAATTCTGACTTTATATCACGCAATTCTGACTTTATAACTTGTGTGTTTATATCTCGCAATTCTAAGAAAAAAGTCAGAATTGCAAGATGTAAACTCACAATTGTGAGATAAAAAGTCGCAATTATCTTTTAAAATGTTTTATTCTATGGCGAAACAAGCTTCCATACTTGATCTCTTTATAAACATTGTTTACTCATAAACATTTGAAGGCTACATGTTAAATGTATTATTTATTTATAATTATTATCATCATAAATAATAAACATAGAATTTAATATTTTTATTTTCAAATAAATAAAATAGTAAAATAGTTTCAACAGTTTTGGTATGGTACCGAAATTGGTACTGAGAACAGTGAAATTTTACTGGTATTGGTATCGACTACTGGAATTTTGATAAAGTGTCAACCATATAGATCAGTGATGTCAACCCTAATTGAAATATTACATTTGGGTCCAAATATACAGTCAAAACACGGGTGGATTTGTCTGGCTATCACCATTTAAGATTGAACATTGGTCTGGGGAGTCTGCTATGTATTTTCTACTGCACAAGAGGCGTGATCAACAAGCATTATTCAAATGACTCTGTATGCAATTGGATAGTCCTTCAACCAATCGGATCACAAAAGGCTTGATCAACAGGCAACGACCCATCGCTTCTCTATCCGTCATCACGTTAAACCCACCAAAAGCGAAAGTGTAACAGAAGCAGTAGAAATGAATGTACAGGTTTTCAGACTGAGTTGCAGGGCGAAATCAAATAGCCGGCAGATCAGGCTGGGTTTACCCAGTCTACAGGTGGATACTACAAGGGGGAAAAGTCTTTTAACATAAAACAAGGACAACTAATAATTAAGAGTAAATCAATGAAATGACTTAAATTATGAATACATGACAGTCTAAAATGATGCAGGAACTTTAAACTGAAAGTATTATTGGCATTATTCGAAAATTAAAGGCTTTTCTATAACCTCATCTGGTAAAATGATTAATTCAGACAAGAAAAAAGCTTGATGTTGGACTGCAGCTGTTACATTCTAATTGTAGAACCATAACTGTTCTAATCGTAACTGACATTGGGTTCCTGCAGAATGGTTTGCTGCTTTTATACCTGCTGAGTTGCCACACAAATAGTAATATTTATGTTAAAGATGTGCATGTACATGCTCATGAATCAGACGGTTACTTGCGCTAAAGGTAGAGTTTAAATCACATTGAAACAAGTAATTTAAGACAGGCCACAAATTATAAGGCAACTTTGGGTCTAGTGACATTTTTGTTGTCTGATTCTTTCAATATCCTGTTGGCAGTGTATGGAAACGTAAAATATGTCAAGAATTAATGGCTGCAATTCAACAAAACTTGAAACAACAATGAGTTGGGCATATCTCATGATGGTAAACTGGGACACAAACACAAATTCCTGCACAATGAAATTAAGGCTGATTCACTATAAAGTAGTTCTGTATATACTATGCAGATTTAATGAAAACACGGCTGTATTTTTTAGGTAGTGAATATTTATATTAACAAAATTACTAAAATGTCTTAAATTATATTCACATAATTACATATCACATTCAGTGTGAATGTGGCCTAAAATCATCTGATTGTTTTCAAATCAGGCTTTCAAAAGCTTAGTTTAAACTTAGTAATCATCCAACGAAATAAATGTCCAAAAGTCAAAAATACTCTAAACAAGAATTAAATAATTAATATTCACTGACCGGTGGGTCCAGGTGGACCTGTTGGTCCATGTGGAGGGGTCACTCGGAGGTCGGGGAAGTTGTTATGTAGGAGACTGTCTTTTTTCAGGCCTGTAATATATAAAAATATAAGGCAGTCAGAGTGACAGTGATCTGATGAAGAGCGTCATTATGGCTACTTGCCTGTAGATGGCGATGTTTAAACAAGAATAAACAGTGATGTCATTTGTAGCAGGTTGTTAAAATATTGGCGCACCATAAATTGTAAAATCGGTTTTGACATTTTGATGTGTTGGCTTTTTATTTTCTGCCATGAAAAGTGAATTAAATCACAAAAAATTACAGATAAAATGACATGCCAGTGGTTTTCTTTTGTATCATAGCCTAATGGTTTTCTTTGATTCTTTCTCTTGTGTGGTCTTTAGTTTCCTCTTCATTAATAACCCCTCTGCCTGGAACCCTGACAATCAGATCAGACATTTTATACATTTATAAAATCAAACAATAAAAACATACTAAAAATGCTATTGGGTGTTTGTACATGCTCATTAATGTCTTTTACTGCTCGTCTACTCGTAAATGTTTTGTTTTGAAATGACAAAGGCAGATTCCATCTCTCTCTCTCTCTCTCTCTCTCTCTCTCTCTCTCTCTCTCTCTCTCTCTCTCTCTCTCTCTCTCTCTCTCTCTGTCTGTCTGTCTGTCTGTCTGTCTGTCTGTCTGTCTGTCTGTCCCCCCCCAGCAGGTGAGTTTTCTGCTGTAATCTCGGTGGCTGCAGGGCGTCCCTGAGCTCAGACCCAGACAGGAAACTCCAATAAAGACAGTGTTTTTCTATGGAAGCCCCTTGCAGACCCTTTAATTGTCCTGATTACTTTGAAGGTGGAATCATGGGAATAAAAGCCTTAACTGAGTTATAAAGTTCTAAGGCCCCCAAATTTAAAATTCTCAAACTTTATGAGGTCTGGGCAGGTCTGTGTCTCCTTCAACAGAGAGCAGATATAAAACTGAGCTGAAGCGAAGACTCAGTGCGCTACATGGGCCAGTCCTCTTTGAGAGTGACGACACACACACTAAAATATTATTGCTTCTATTCTAAAACACTCCCTCGTGCTTAGAGTTTAACTAAGTGTAAGTATAAAGACAGCACACATACACACACTTCTCCTGCTCTACCCTGGTGTTTTGGCCGTGCACATCTGGAAGTGGTTGAGTGACATCAGCAGCAGACAGACAGGTCTTTTTCCCAGCATGTGACTGTTGAGTCTAGCCTGCATTACCTCCTGAAACCTGGCATTTTAATCCATGATGGGGAAGGAAAGAGGGGCAATTGAGACAAGAGATGCCCATAAGTTAGCCTAATTCCTCAATCCATTCCTCTTTCTATTCATCCCTCTTCTGGAATCATTTGACGCTTCCCATTCACTCTGTTGTAGCACAATCAGGAAGTATCAGTAACTATGACTGGCTATTAATGAGGTTTAGACTTGCAGAGCTAGCCTGCGCTCACAACTGAAGCTGGTCCACACATTGAGAGCAACTGACTACAGCATGTCTGTGTGTGTGTCTGTCCACATACATCTGGTTCTACACTACAGCAATTTCCCTCACAACTCGATTCTAAAGGTGTGAAAAATCTGAAGAGCCACATGGGAGAGTGCAGCATACATAGTTCCTGAAGACAGACAGAGAGAGAGAGAAAGGGCGAGGGGTCCAAATGCAAGCAACTGTAACAGCTTTCTAGGATACTTGACTCTGATTGGTCGGTTGTGGCATACTGCGGTCAAATATTTTTATATAATGACCACAAAACTGTATAACTGACTGCTTTTCCAGGGAAATTATTTCATAGCTGTTCTAGCTTTATGCCTCTTGTATCACACCATGGTCTGTTTCTTCTAACATAATAAAATAATAGATTTATTTTGATAAGCAGCCATACACTAACATTCAAAAGTTTGTTTTTGAAAGAAGCCTTTTATGCTCACAAAGGCTTCATTTATCTGATCAAAAATACAGGAAAAATAGTAATATTATTATTATTACTAATAATTTTAAAATATAATTTTTGTAATGGCAAAGCTGAATTTTCATCATCATTACTCTATTCTTCAGTGTCACATGATTCTTTAGAAATCATTCTAATATATGATTTGGTGCTCAAGAAAAATGTCTTATTATTTCCAATGATAAACAGTTGTGCTGCTTAATATTTCTTTGAAAACTGTAATGCACTTTTCACGTTTCTTTGATAAATAAAAGTTCAAAAGAACATTTATTTGAAATGGATAAAACAGAAAAAGTTGTCCAAATGAAGTCCTTAGCAATGCATAATACTACTAATAATAAATGTTTTATATATTTCAGGTAGGACATTTACAAAAATATCTTCATGGAACATGATCTTTACTTAATATCTTAATGATTTTTGGCATAAAGAAAAATGTATAATTTTGACCCATGCAATGTATTGTTGGCTATTGCTACAAATATACCTGTGCGAATTATGACTTGTTTTGTGATCCATGGTCGCATATTATAAATGTCTTTACTGTCACTTATGATCAATTCAGTATTAATTAAAAATAATCAGCATTATTTTGATTTATGTTTTAATCTTACTAAACCCAAATTTTCAAACGATCGTGTAATAAGTGTGGAAAACCACAATCAGTCAGTCATTATTGCAAATTAAACCCGTTAGGGTGGTACAAGACCACTTTACTTTACATCAAGGTCCGTATCACCCTGGTTTCCTTTCGTGATAATGACCGGATGACTGTACACTATCAGTTAAGCCCCCTAAATGATTAGTACTCATACCAGCATCTTCAGGTACAGGGGCTGGAGGGCCAGGGGGCCCGGGTGGCCCAGGGAGGCCCCTCTCTCCTGGGAGACCCGGTGGTCCCTGTGGACCTGAGGAGAAAGCAAAAAAAGAGATGTATTAGAAAACTCAAAACACACACACATTTCAAGCCATCTCTCCCCTGAATAGTCAATTATAGGGCACTGTTTTCCCATTCAACAGGAAATAAGAGAACGTATAGAGTGTTTTTGCACACTTTGTTGAGCACCTACAGTATATGATAAAAGAATTCCAAGGAAGTTACGGGATGTTTAGCGTCATAAAGGGAAGGAGAGGAAGTGAAAGAGAGCGCAGATTGAGGTAGAATGAGGTATTTAGTTTCGATACATGGCTGTTCTAGGAAACGGGTTAATAAAAGGGGCAGGAGAGTGGTGTGTATTTGTGTGTGACTGTGTGTGTGGGCTGTAATTAGCAGGAGGGGGTTCATAATGGCCATGTGCTGGGCTCTAACAGGGAGAGCTGGGAAAACTCAAATAAACACTGCTAAATGCCGGAGCATATTAGCGACTCTGGTGTGTAATAAATTAAAATCTGGCTGGTGACTGCACTGATTCATACAGCTCTCTTTCTGGATGTGTGTGTGTGTGTGTGTGTGTGTGTGTGTGTGTGGATGTGGATGTGTGCATCTACAAAATATCCCTCCAGCTGGTTCCTTATTGCCTGTTAGTTTTGATTAAGCAGGGAAAAAATAAAGGAAAGAAAAGCTATATATCAAGTCTGGTGTGCGTCATTATGTAATTGCAGAACAAGTTTCATCTGCCTGTCTTTGATTCTTTTCTCCATTCCTATCCCGTTGTTTCCTTTCCTCTCCTCTTCTGTCCTACATACTCACCTCTGACATTCCTGCATCCTTATCACCCCATTTCTCATCAGGCTCTCCTTTAGGTGTTTTAAAGGTGATGCGATGCAATGCAAAAAAAAAATTAAATAAATGTTTACTAAAGTTATTTGGAAAAGAGGTTCAATGAGAAGTAGGATAAAATTCCTTTAATAGTTAACAGTTTTCTTTTTCCGAGGGGCAAATTCACTAAACAAACATGTCATTTTTGCATATGATCTTGCAGTGCAAAAACCTATTTATCATTATTTACTAACCACCCACAATCTAGCTTAAGCAGGTGCTAAATGTACTAAAATAGCATTGCACCATAAGTACTGTCAATCATTTCTCTGTAAACATGCCTCCTTTCTAATTAGGCATGTAAATTGGGCTTATAATTATCTCTGTTGCCTGATTTGCATAATACCTAGAGAATGGCTATGTAGACTGCATTAGCAGAAAAACAGTAGACAAAATTCATTCTTAGATAGGTCACATGTGGAGTCTGTTGCTTTGTGGAATGCTAATTGAGTGAATAACAGTTCATTGTATATATGTAAGAGCATCATGTAAAGAGGATGTCCTGTTTCCCTTCAACAGGAATTACGTGGACCGGTATTCTGCTGAGTCAAGAGTAAAAACAATCACAAAGACTTTCAGAGCAATAGCCAAAGTACCATCTATCATCTCTGAATTTGCCATTTCCAGTAGCATCCTTCACCTACAAAAAAAGTACTACAGCACTATGGCATATGTCGTGATTCTTTTGGAATGAATGCCAATGAATATGGTAATCATTCAGTACCATGGTATATATCAAAGTACCATGTTTCCTTCTGACCAGCATTACCACTGTACCACCACAATCTTTTAACAAAATTCTTAAATTGCTCCCATTTCCCCAAGATTTAAGGATAAAATATAAATGAATATATAATTTATATGAATATACGGTAATAGCTTTAACTGGTCAACATTTTTTTCACATTTTTACAATCGCCTGAAAAGGTACAAATAATTAAAAACGCAAATAAACCCATGTAGTCTCTCAGTTAACATGAGGTCATAAAACTGCAAATAAAAGAATGATCAAAATGCTATTGAGGTTTTAGATGAAGTATAGCTTGTCACACCACAGGACATGTCAACTACTATGTCATGTCAGCTACCCATATACCTTGACGTTATTTTCCTCTAGATTTATCTTGCTTTATTTAAACATACCTCTCTTGAGAGAATACGGCAATCAGATACAGTTCATTGTGCATGACATGAAGGCGTAAAGAAAAAGGCAAATCCAAGAAAAACAATACAATGGCAAACATATGGAAGAAATAAGAAGCAAGTATTGTATACATATCTCATGTTCACTTTAGATTGGATTCACATGGCTGAGGAGCCCTTCCATAGGACCTAGGGTCATTTAAAGCTGCTTCAGTCAGTCATGGCTGGGGTAAAAGACCCTTCATACCTGTTGCCATGTTTCAAATATTATAACAGTACTATATTCTGTACTATCTTTGAGTCTTGGGGTAAGCGATACATATGTTAGCTGATGTGTGTGTGTGTTTTTAGGCAAACCCTAGAACAGCACTACATGCTGTGAACAAAAAAGGATTTTTTACAGTGTGGTCGAAGTACAAATATTTTGGCAAGTGGACTTGGGGCTCAATGCTGACTCGTCAATGTCTTCATATAGTGCTTCTAATGGCAGAAAAGTCAGCATGATGAGAAACCACATTCTTCCAAGTCATAGGTCAGCACTCACCAGGAAAATGAGGCTCTGTTACAAATGGATACAATTATATAAACTGATGTACGATTACATATTTTGGGATTCTTTTGAATGTGCCATTTCTTTGGTCCTTAATTGATCTGTACATTAGACAATAACATGAGATGTGTTAATAGGACGTAGCTATTCTACAACCTTTGTCTTGAGTCACAGAGTGATATCTGTGATCTCAAAATACAGAGATAGAGCTGTGGGCTTGATTTGTTCAAAGTACCTGGAAGACCAGCTGTTCCTTTGGACCCTGGAGCCCCAGATGGACCTCTGGTACCCGCCTCTCCTTTGGGTCCTGGCAGACCTCGAGACCCTGGTTTACCTACAGATACAGAGAACATGTGTAATGTGTAAGGTCTACAGAGGCATCGATTTGAAGAGATAGCGACCAAATATGTCAGATTATTAGGCCTTTCTCGAACCTGAACCTCTTTTTTCCCCTCTCAGAGTAGACCCCAAATTACTACACTTTACACTTGTTGAGCTTTCATGAAGACCTTCTTAGGGTGTGTTCACACATGTAATTCGGATCTCTTGGTTCTTTTGGTCCGGACCAAAAAAGAAAATGCTACATTTAGTCCTGGTTCACTTAGCGTTCAAACTATAATTTTTAACACTGAACCAAAAGGTAAAAAAAACAAACAAACAAACAAACAAAAACAGCTTTAGTGGGATATATGGAATTTACCGAACATCCAAAACAATGCTGTGTGCTGGGCTGAATGCGCTTGTTGTATGTGCGTACATATGCTTGTATTTTTTACAAGCTCAGAACTCATGAAAAGCTTATAAAATGTGTAAAGGGGTAAAAACAATGACAGGAATTCCTTTGTTGCACACAAACAAAGATCTGCTGTTTGGGCAACATAGCTCCTATGACGAAAAAAAAAAAACAGGCATGCTTGAGCATTCTCTCCTTTTTAGGGTCGCGTCTTGTGACATCATGCCCTGTTTTTGGTACGTTTAAATGTCTTTAGTCTGTGTTGCATTCATATTTCAGGTGAACCACACCAGAGTTTGTTTGGAAGCTCCTTTTTTCAGGGGTCTCGGTCCGCTTGTTTGGTGTACATCAAGATTCGGATGGCAGTGTTCACCCTTATTCAAATGAACCGCACTAACAGAGCAATCGCACCAGAATTCATTTTAATCAAACCAAACCTACCAAGTGCGAACACACCCTTAAAGGGACAGTTCACCCAAAAATTCATTTATTTACCAACATGTCTTTCCAAACAAACCTGTATGCCTTTATTTCTTCTGCAGAACTCAAAATAAGATATTTTGAAAGTATTTAACTGTTTATGTCCACTGACTTTCATTGTATGGACAAACATATTTTTCATTTATTTATTATATAATTTATTTTTGGGGGGTTGCACAGAAAAAATAAAGTCATAGAGGTTTGAAATGACATGAGAGCGTGTAAATGGTGAAATAATGTTTTGTTCTTCTCTGTCTCTGACGACTCTGTCTCTTTAAGGAGGTCTATTTCCTGTTTTACTCTTTAGAAGGGTTCTGCCCAGTCTTCACAAATTGAATGAACGAATCAAAGTTGGGCAGCAGACCTCTACTGCGAGTTTGCAGAAGTGTGTATGTGTGTTTGAGTGTGGATTTTAGGTTGAACTGAATAGTGAAAAGACATAATACAACTGACCATCTTTACCAGGTAAGCCTTCCTGGCCTCTCTCGCCCTGTGGACCTGGGGGGAAAAACACGCACACAAATGTACAGTTAAACAGGAAGTATAAAGATTCTCCAGATCTTAAAGCACTCTCTGCTCTAGTCTGTAAAAAAGTCAATCTTCTACACTAAAGTATCTTCCAGGCCTGTCATTGGAACAGTCCAACAACCTGATAAAAATCAGTGGATCAGCGAAGTGCCTGTTGGCAGACACAGTCTAAATAACACTGAGCTCATCATCTGAGATCATCATCTGTGACATCACTGCAGAGACAGGGTTCCCTAAAGGAATTATTTATGAACTGATACATCAATATATTTACACAGTCACTCATGTTATTCTCCCCCTGAAAGACTTTATGATAAAATAAAATCTTCTCATGTTTCTCTCCCACCAAGCATCTGGCCATAAACACATCCACACCATTTCTGTTGCAGGAACTTGCCGACTGTTTTTAAGAGTAACGCAAATCCAACAACTTGCCGTGTTACAAAAACTGTTCCCTTTGGGGATAACCTGAACAGGACCACAAAAGCTTTGTAGTTTAGATCTATATCAGCAAGCAGGCAAGGAGAAAAAGGAGATGGAAATTTGAACCTCCTTTCTCTTCTGGGATATCTTATGATAGACAACCCCACTGGACATGGAAAAAGTCCCACACAGATTAACCTTCAGCTTCCCTGAAATCCTGACTGAGGACAGTGGGGTACGGCGTCATACTCTGCTAATGTCTTGATCAAACTATAAAGCCCTACACCAAGCATCCTGCTTGCCAATGTCTGCTCACTTAAAAACAAGCTGGACGAGCTAAGAGCCAGGAATACATCAGCAGGAAACCAGGGACCGCTGTACCTTCATTTGCACTGGAAGCTGGTTGTCTAAAACACGCTGCTTTGGCACTGCGCCACAGCTGAATTTTTTACCGCTGCTGTAAAATAAATTATATTTTAGTGTTTATATTGTTATTTATGCTTTTAATTGATTGAGATAAGATAAAATATATAAATCATTATGAAGACAACGTCTTATAGTTGTGTTATTATTGCATGTTTGCATATTAAAACTAACATACAGAATAAGTGTATTTACATTAGGCATGTGATGTAATACATTTTAATATCACAATAATTGTTGCACTTTTAAATGCCCACTGTGCATGTTACCAATATACTGCATTACCGAATCCATGCATATGTCTAATGAACTAAAATGATAATTTTAGCCCAACTGAAACGGCCCTGCACAGCACACAGTTTATGAGCTCCACACAAATGCTCATTCCTGCCATGGAAGCACCATATTTACTTTCACTCTCTCCATCTGTCTAACCAGCACATGGAAATAATCCCCTCAAGGGTAATTTGTGCCTCATCCTTCCACCACAATCCTTCATGGCTGTGGTATCTCGAATGGATAGAGGATTGACTTTGCATTGAGGTGAAGAACCTCTGGGCAACAAATCTATTCAATGTTCTGTGTGGAAAGAACTGAATTGCCCTTGATTTGCTGAATAGTTCTGCCAAGTCAGCACAGGGAGGAGGAAAACTGTATAAGTGCGACAAGGGTTTTCCGGATTTTTCTTAACAGCCTGTCTAGTCATTTCACAAATCTCTGGGGACCCGTCTTTTAATCTCTCCCACACTTCAAGTGATGATAGGATTGAACATTGACAGCGAGGGACAGCCATGGAAGGGGAATTAAGGGATGGGTATTAACTACCAAAAATGATGTATTGCCGCATGAAGGAAGCACTTCATATATATATCTAATAGTACTCTCAAGTGTGGGTAGAAAAAATACAGTCAACATTTTCCAGTTTAATATTTTAATCATTTGTTTTGGCTTTAGGACAATATCAATATAAAAGTCAGTTAACTTTGTATAAAGTTAAAAAAGGTTTCAAAAGTCTGGGTTCAGTTTTTAAGCTTTAAGGTTCGTTTTAAGCAAAGAAACTAACGCCGAGTTCACACTGCACGATTTTCAAACTCGTCAGATCACTTTTCTTTTCATGACTATCTGGTGTAGCATTCAGTTGCTGCTGTGTGCACACTGCACGATGGATCGGCGACAGGGGGTTTCACATTGCATGACTTTAGAATATGAAGAATCACCGACAACTCTGTCTGGTCCGCAAACTACGTTTCACAACCAATCACATGCGAGAAGTGATAAGGAAATAATGCAAGGTCACGCGTGTGTGAAACTGAGTTCTCGCGCAAGACTGGAATTGTTATTAAAAATGATAGCCCGCAAGAAGGTTGTGATCCAAACTGTCTGTGCGCTGATTTGCAGCAAAAAGGAGAAAAAGAAAAAAAATAAATATGCAGGAGGAAATGTGACCATGGACCACAAAACCAGCCATAAGGGTAATTTTTCTGAAATTGAGATTTATATATCATCTGAAAGGAGAATAAATAAGCTTTCCATTGATGTATGGTTTGTTAGGATATGACAATATTTGGCCGAGATGCAACTAACTGAAACTATCTGGTATCTGAGGGTGCAAAAAAAATATTGAGAAAATCACCTTTAAAGCTGTCCAAATGAAGTCCTTAGCAACGCATATTACTAATAATAATACATTTTTTATATATTTACGGTAGGAAATGTATAAAATATCCTCATGGAACATGATCTTTACTTAATATCCTAATGATTTTTGGCATAAAATAATTTTGAACCATACAATGTATTGTTGGCTACTGCCACAAATATTCCCGTGCGACTTATATTAAATTTTTGGGGAAATGCAGGGAGCAAGGATTGTTTTCTGCAACGAGAGTTGGAGGTACATAAATAATTTAGCACTGTGCTGCTGTTGCGGCTGGTCAAGAAAATGTTTGTGCTTTGTTTCTGTTTGATATAATTGTAAATATATCTATTAAAATACTGATATTCTGGTCTATAACTCCTCCCCGAACTTCCTGCTGCCCTGTATTTTGCTCTCTCATTGGCTGTTGGTCATCGCTGATGTCATTTTCAGTCAGAACACATTTCACACCTCAGGATTTTGAATTGTTGACAGGCGACTCATTGGTAATTCTCTCAGTTCGCGCCTTCCGTGACTGCGTGATTGTCACTCACGTGAGCGAGCACCGATTTGCCTATGATTTCGGCATTTGTCTGCGAATACGCAAAACCTGTCTGCAAGTGAAAGTCAGGCCTAAAATAGTGCAGTGTGAACTCGGCATAAGGCGGATAAAAGAACAAAGGCTGCTTAAAAAGTCTGTGGTTACAGTTGTGCTCTATTGCCAGCAGTTTGGCTGGTGGAAATGACATCTGTGACACAGTGTCAAGTGCAGTCCTACAGTTCTTACTACACAATTAGCCCCTTTAAATCTTCAAAAGCCTCTTTAATGTTTCAGTGCTACATCTCTATGGCAACTAGCAATGAATTGGTGCAATTCAAAGCCTCATGCACCATGGCATTCCCCCCAAAAAACACCCACCACCATCAACGCTTACACCGTCCAATACACACACAATTTAAATCTACTCTAATCTCTCTGCAGTGAAATCTCCAACAACTGTGCTGGGAGATAAATTAAAATGTAGGTGGGTTCTGGGATTATCATTATTGTTATAGGGAATGGGATTATCTCCACATGCTTATTGGCTAATTAAGTTTTCTCCTTAACTGGATGTAAATGGATCCAGTGCTGAACAGTCATTATGAATACACTGCAAAAAGATATGATCTTAGCTGTGGCCAAATGCGTGGCCTTGAACTATTGAAAGTGCAGTGCTATACTGTTTGAAATCAATTTTTTGCTCTATTAAAATCAGTGGAACAGTAATGCATGCTTCACATGCAGTCTTAAAGCAAACACCACCACTACATCTGCACTTGAATCTGTAACACAAAGAGATAAACATACCTGCGGGACCCTGAGCCCCAGGAGCACCTTTAGCAGGTGGCGCCCCCATCAGGGAGGAGGAATCATGTTCGTTTTTTTTTAACTCCGTCTGTCGATGAGAGGTGGAGGCAGGGGCAGTAAGAAGCAGAACCTGGGAGAAAGAGTGACAGGAAAAGAAAGAGAAGGCATAAAGGGTGATTGATCAAACAATGTTAAATGGGGATTGTTTGAATGATAATAAAGGACTGGAGTGATGAGGACACCGCATCATAAAACACTGAGGTACAAATACACAAAGCTATCAGTGCACACTTAATTCTTAGTGAATTCCACCCTGAAAGAAGCTCAGAGTGAAAGATGTGACTTTACCTTGGCCTCCAGAGAGCTCACACGATCTGTGAGGGCAGTGATACGACTGCAGTTCAGACAGTCTGAGGGGGAGGGACGATAGATAGAGAGAGAGTGGGGGACAGAGACAGAGACAAAGAGACAAGCCATAACCAATTAGATCAATGACAGCTTTCACAGTGTCCCTTTCAAGGTGAATTCTTTTTAAAGAAAGTTGTGTTGTTTACAAAGTTTTCTGCATGAATCTCTTTAGCACTTGACTAAGAATAAATGAAATATGCATTGCATGCTAAAAATACTAATTAGGAATCAGTCTGAAAGGGTGCTGTTTGAAAGAACCAAGAACTGCACATGCAAAATCAAAATGGCCAACACAAGTGGGCTGTTTACTGTTACAAGCTGGTTACATCATTAAGTCTTGCAACAAAGGGCCTACGGTACAATTTATACCAGTTCCAGATGGACAAGTTGCTTTAAAGGTGTTTTATGAATGCTTTTGTCTTTATTGGGCTTTTTCATTGCTGAAGTGGAGCATATTTTGAGTTGATCATGGAAATTAGAGGTTTGATTCTTACTCGAGATATGTTCTCCTGTTTTAGCAGCATGTTTCAGAAATGTAGCCTGTTTCCTTATAGCCTCCTGAGCGACCAGGTTACTTGATGATCCTGCAAACAGAGATTCCATTGGAAAGATGAAGACAAGAAGAAGCATTTTGATACAACATCGATTGTACAGTAGTGACATTTTTAAACTAACACTGTAAGAACAGCACCAAATCAGTATATTAGAATGATTTCTGAAGGATCATGTGACACTGAAGACTGGAGTAATGATGCAGAAAATTCAGCTTTGCCATCACAGAAATAAATTACTTTTTTAAATATATTAAATTAGAAAAGTTTTTACTGCTTTTCATTAGTGTTACTGTTTTTACTGTATTTTTGATAAAATAAATGTTTTAAAATCTTAAAGACCCCAAACTTTTAGAAAGTAGGGTACAACGGTGCTAAAGGTGCGCTGGGGTAAAAGGCGCATTTGACTTTATTCTCTTTTAAACCCCTAGATGGCACAAAAATTTTGCTCAGGGCTCAGGGCTAATAACCGTTTTTGATGATGAACTTGAAAATGTTGTGTTCTGAAGGTCTTGTTAATGCTTTTCAGTTTTGTTTAAGGTAATTAAAGCAACAGTTTTTCAATAATGGAAGAATATGTAAAAGTATGGTAATTGGGGTAAAAGGCACAATAATTAACATGATAATAAACACCTGGCTGACTTTTCCAATTGTTAACATGACATTGTTAGATTCAGATGGTAAATATATATCAAGTTGGGTGTCCACCTTAGAGATAATCATATTTATAATGAAACCATCATATTTAAAATATGATATTAATTATATTATATAATAAAATATAATTTATTTGTTACTACTGTAAAGCTATATTAAAATATTGTGGGATCTCATTCGATGCTTTCAGAAACATTAAACATTTTTAAATCATTTTGTTTCTGTATACACTCACCTAAAGGATTATTAGGAACACCATACTAATACTGTGTTTGACCCCCTTTCGCCTTCAGAACTGCCTTAATTCTACGTGGCATTGATTCAACAAGGTGCTGAAAGCATTCTTTAGAAATGTTGGCCCATATTGATAGGATAGCATCTTGCAGTTGATGGAGATTTCTGGGATGCACATCCAGGGCATGAAGCTCCCGTTCCACCACATCTCAAAGATGCTCTATTGGGTTGAGATCTGGTGACTGTGGGGGCCATTTTAGTACAGTTTAGTACATTGTCATGTTCAAGAAACCAATTTGAAATGATTCGAGCTTTGTGACATGGTGCATTATCCTGCTGGAAGTAGCCATCAGAGAATGAGTACATGGTGGTCATAAAGGGATGGAAAACATGGTCAGAAACAATGCTCAGGTAGGCCGTGGCATTTAAACAATGCCCAATTGGCACTAAGGGGCCTAAAGTGTGCCAAGAAAACATCCCCCACACCATTACACCACCACCACCAACCTGCACAGTGGAAACAAGGCATGATGGATCCATGTTCTCATTCTGTTTACGCCAAATTCTGACTCTACCATCTGAATGTCTCAACAGAAATCGAGAGTCATCAGACCAGGCAACATTTTTCCAGTCTTCAACTGTCCAATTTTGGTGAGCTCGTGCAAATTGTAGCCTCTTTTTCCTATTTGTAGTGGAGATGAGTGGTACCCGGTGGGGTCTTCTGCTGTTGTAGCCCATCCGCCTCAAGGTTGTGCGTGTTGTGGCTTCACAAATGCTTTGCTGCATACCTCGGTTGTAACAAGTGGTTATTTCAGTCAAAGTTGCTCTTCTATCAGCTTGAATCAGTCGGCCCATTCTCCTCTGACCTCTAGCATCAACAAGGCATTTTCGCCCACAGGACTGCCGCATACTGGATGTTTTTCCATTTTCACATCATTCTTTGTAAACCCTAGAAATGGTTGTGCGTGAAAATCCCAGTAACTGAGCAGATTGTGAAATACTCAGACCGGCCCGTCTGGCACCAACAACCATGCCACGCTCAAAATCGCTTAAATCACCTTTCTTTCCCATTCTGACATTCAGTTTGGAGTTCAGGAGATTGTCTTGACCAGGACCACACCCCTAAATGCATTGAAGCAACTGCCATGTGATTGGTTGATTAGATAATTGCATTAATGAGAAATTGAACAGGTGTTCCTAATAATCCTTTAGGTGAGTGTATTTTAATGACAGTATATATTTATTGAACAAAATTATTTAATATTATACTAAATTATAATATATTATAATTACACTTTGCTAAAGTGATTTTTTTGAACATGTATTAACTTAGACATTATTAAAAACATTACATTAACTAAAGTATTTGTGTAAATATTTTGTGCCCTTTGCCCCATGCCCACTCACCACCTCATACATTTATAAGATTTTTAAACATGCAAAACCTTTTATTTTCATACAAAATCTGTTGCTCCCTCAATGTTCAAAATTGTTTTCTTCTGCAATCATACACTGGGAGTAGTGAAAAGCAATTTTTTTTTAAGGTGTGACTTTAACCTCGCTGTACCCTACATTTTATTTTACAATTTTTTCTCCCAAAAAATGTTAGGTTTCCAATTATACAGTTAGACAATACATATACTGTTCAAAATGAAAACAAAACATATTTGAACATGTTCTGGTTAATGTTAGTTCATTTGATGAACTACATCTGTGGTCACAGGATTATGTGAACTTTCAAAAATGGCTAGAAAAGAGAAGTTAGGTCTGGCATATTTGCAGACAGTAATTGATATTTAGCTGGTTTGAATAGTTTATCTATTCAATGAAAATGCAAATGCTGTACTTTAGAACCACTTTAAGTATGGAAATCATCATGAATAATCATGTTATATCAAAATATACAACTGAACACAAACACAGTATGTGTACTTTATTGCAAGATATATATGAGGATTGGATCTATACGCAGAAATCTTTGTTTATTTAACACATAAAACATAAAACACTAGATCAGGAACAGAACAACCTATGTGTGATGATAATGGACTATGTACTGAAAGGAACACAGAGCTTAAATAATCGGACCAAACTAATTAACCAAGTGAACATCAGGTGAAAGCAATAATCAAACAATGAATAACCAGTTAACTAATTAAAAACATAGGAAACAGAACTAAAGAGCAAACCCACCCAAACATACAAAGAATACAGATCACCAGTTACAGTTAGAAACTAACCTTTTTTTCAGAATCTCTCTGTCCGGATCAAATTTAAAGCTGACTGTGTATTTAACTCATGGCTTTTGCTCTGTATAGGGATAGTTACGCTCTGAAAAGCACTAATAATGCTGCTTCATATCTGCAGAGACAGGAAAGGCACAGAGGGGCCACCCTGACAGGTAAGCACACCCTGGCACGAGGGGAAGGAAGGGTCCATAGGGGTGGGCTCAACAGGATACAAATGTGGAGGTAGAAACCTGGAATCGCTTTTCATAAGAGAAACTCAAATTTGGGTATTATATGTTTAATTTTGGCTTATATTAAATCATTTTATGACAGTTTTTCTCAATCTTCATAGTGATCTTGAGGAGGACAAGGTTACTTGGCAGACAGAAGACGATAGAGGCTGAATTTAAAAACAATGGTTTCCTTGTGCCGTTCAAATAGACCTCAATTCATATTCCCCAACTCTCTTTCTTTTTTTAATTCTATCTCTTTTTTCAAGGTAGCAAGAAGTTTTAATGCTCCCTGGACTGACCTGATTCAGATTACTTCAGCAAACATTTCTTATATTAGGCAGTCTGTGGCTAGCTCAGGTGCTCCAGACATAAACAACTGACCCAGTTCAGAGCTTCATTACTGGCTAGGGACAGGAAGTCTGCTCAGCCAGTCTGATGTAGCTAAACCACAGCAGCAGCAGGACCAGAACCAATGAAGTGGCACCTGCTTTGTTCTCAGACTTGGTAAAAAAAAAAAAAAAAAAAAATATATATATATATATATATATATATATATATACATATATATATATATATATATATATCTTACATACATATATATATTCTCAGAGTGAAAAGGTAATGGGGTCATGATATGACCAAGTCAGGATGTGAGAAAAATACTGCAATGAATACCTTTTTGTATAGGGTTTAGCTGCCTGTCTTGCCAGGTACATCAAAACAGAATTCAAAGCGGTAGACAAAATGTTTAGAGTTAAATAAACCTCACTAGCAGAGAGAAGGGGGTGGTTACAGTTTTGCTGTTAAACCATGAAACCTGAGGTAAATGTTCCTTTCAGAAACCTCTTTTGATTTACTTTTTGTGTGTGTAGAGGAGACAGAAAGGAAATGTCCCATAATGCACTGCACCGATGCTTGTGTTTTGTTCCAAATGGCCAAATTTTAAAATATAGACCTTTCCACCTAACCAGGGCAAGTCTTTTTCCAACAGCAACTCTAAACAAATCTTTCTGTGGAACAAACTGACACATTTTGAACATTGTCCACACTGCTCTTTTAGAACAAATGCATGTAGGGACCAGGGGATGTTAAACCTTTGTTAAACAAAAACAGTTTTGACAGTTTTGATTGACTTTAGGGTGCTTTTGGTCATTTTAGAGCTAAACAGGCACTGCTTAGAGTTTATTTTTGTTTTATGAAAAAGAACACCCTGATATTCCACAAAATATCTTCTTTTGTGCATGGATTACTGAAAGAGACAGAGATGAGTAGATGACAGAATTTAAATTTTTGTGTGTGAACTATCTCTTTAAAACAAACCAAAATTATATTTAAATGTAAATCCAACCCAATTCAATTATATACATACATATATAGCTCCATTCATCTACCTACTCTTATTACATGTAAGATAAGAATCAGTATATTTGCTCAAGGTTCACATTCATCATAAGAATACTGAGATGAGTGAGAGTCCACCCCTAGATTTGTAATATCCCTTTGTGGACTATTATTATACTTCACCTTACGAGTGCCAAGAGTCACGTCAACCTGCAAATGTGTGAGAGATTGACCTCTGACCCCTGGGTGTGTGTGGATGTATACTTGGTGGGAGCAGCCGTCGATTTTATCAGCAGGTTTTTAATAACCAAGTTCCCTCTGAGTCTTAAAGGAGCAGAGGGTATTGTGACATCAGAGCATGTAATAAAATCTGACTCTCTAAGCTTTGAGAGGTCAGAAGAGGCAGTGTAAATCTGTGTGTGTGTGTGTGCCCGTATGGTAGATAGTTCAAGGGTTGGAAGCTCTTAACACCATTGCGAGGTCACTTCCTGTTAAGATGCTTGGGAAAAAGCTGGACAGGGTTATCAGCAAGTTCATTTGACTAAAATATCACAGAGGGGAAATAGTATCCCCAGTACTGAAAAAAGACAGTCAAGTCTCTTTTTGCATTCAGGAACAGCATGTAGTGTGGGAGTATTTATCCTCAGAGGTTTTCCTGTTTATCAGATTATATACAATAAGAGAAGTTTGTGGAAGGAAGTGCCTAGTGTGTGTGTGTGTGTGAGAGGCCTGGGTTATGATGCAGTGTGTGGGGCTACAGATGTGTTTAGTTAAGTGTAGGTGCATTTATTTTGACAAACCGTCCATTACTCATTAAACCAACTGGTATTGCTGTTGCACTAATCTCATACAGCTGAGTCTTCATCTTTCAAAACACTGGACAGAAAGAGAGTGATCATTCTCTTCAGGCTCAGGTTAAGGGCATTAGGACGATGACATTATTGATCTTTCATACTGCAGCTGAGGAAATAGAGGTGTCTGCCTGGAGAATTATGGGTATGCAGTCAGCCACTATAAATCACAGGAATATTGTTCATTGCTCAACCCTTAATTTATTAATGGCCCAAGGTCAGCCCTTAATACTAAATACTAAAAATAAACCATGGCACACTTTGTCACAGGACGGCACAGAAACTTAATCCTCTAGAGAAGTGATTCCCAACCAGGTTTTCCATTCTAAACATAATATTAACTAAAATAACAGGAAAATTATAGGCTGATAAGAATGGGGGGAAATCCAGTAACCCCAGTCCTAACAAGGATCTCCCATATTCCAAACAAAAGTCTTGGAGTTTCTTTCCTTTTCTTTATAATTATAATAAATAAAACAATAATTTCTGGTTTCATTACACAATTTTATTTGTAAAGAAAACAAAATAAATATTAAATAATACATTAAAAAACTATACATTTAAATTTAGATAAATTTTTTTTTTTTTTTTTTAAAACATTTACATTTATAAAGATTTTAACTTCTCTATGGTACCAACCCAATTAGGAACCGGGCTGCGCTTCCACTGAAAAACATCCTGGGCTGGTGCCCAGATCCTGGTTCCGAGCCGGCTCCGAAACCTTGCTGGTCTCGAACAATGGAACCTATGACGTCAGTAGGTGGAGCTTCCACTACAGAACGCAATTTGAAAGGCGGCATTTTTAAAAGCCGTCCTAGTTCAGGTAAATTAATGAACAAAAACAATTTAATAGTCTCTTTCTGCAGACTACTGCTGAACAATCCGCGCGGCAGTGAACGCACGCACTGCTGCTTACAACGGAGGTCTCCATTCAGGGAATATGAATGAATACAGATCGTCCTGCTATGCTCTCAGACGAGCAGTTAAAGCCGCAAAACTCTGTTATAAAGACCGAGTGGAGTCTCATTTCCAACTCAACGACTCGCGGCGCATGTGGCAAGGTCTGAGGTCCATCTGCTCCTTTGGATCTAAATCCTCTGCAGAGGTGAGCGCTGATCCGTTGCTCGTGAACGAGTTAAACTCTTTCTATGCTCGCTTTGACTGTAACCGCAAAACTCCGCCAAGTGGCGCGTTTCAGAGCAGCAACAATCACGTGATCTCTGTCTCGGAGGATGAAGTTCGGAGAGCACTCAAGCGTGTGGACGTCAGGAAAGCTGCTGGGCGGATGGTATTTCAGGTCGTGTTCTGCGGTCCTGTGCTGATCAGCTCACCGGGTTGTTTACATCTATCTTTAATGAGTCCTCGCTACATCTGTGGTCCCCACCTCCTTCAAAAAATCCACCATCATCCCTGTCCCTAAGAACAGTAAACCCTCTTGCCTAAATGACTATCGTCCCAGTGGCTCTCACGTCTATAGTCATGAAGGTCTTTGAGAGACTCATTAAAAAACACCATTTGCGCCTTCATTCCTGACACTTTGGACCCTCTTCAGTTTGCCTATCGTCCCAATAGATCGACTGAAGATGCCATCTCTCATGTCCTCCACTCCTCCCTCACTCACATCGACAGCAAAAGTGGGAAACTACGTAAGACTGCTATTTATTGACTATAGCTCAGCCTTTAACACCATAGTTCCCACCAAGCTAACCTCCAAACTCCTGGATCTCGGCCTGAATCCTTCTCTCTGCCACTGGATTGAGGACTTCCTCACTGGCAGGCCTCAGGTGGTGAGAATAGGCCAGTCCACCTCCACCTCCATCACCCTGAGTGTGGGAGCTCCACAGGGCTGTGTCCTGAGCCCCCTGCTCTACTCTCTCTACACGCATGACTGTTTGTCCACACACAGCTCCACCTCTATCATCAAATTTGCTGATGATACTGTTTTCCAACAACAATGAGGCCATTTTTAAAAACCACCCCCTCACTCACATCGATAAAAGGAACTTTCCCTCACCTCATCCAGTGACCTCCACCTCCATCACCCTGGAGGTGGAGCCCACAGGCTGATGAGTCCTGGGCCTAGTTGGAGCATCTAACATCATGGTGCCAGGACAACTGTCTCTCTCTGAATGTTGGCAAGACCAAAGAAATGATTGTGGACTTCAGGAAGAGACAGCAACGGACATCTCCCCTCATGATCAGCGGGTCACCAGTAGAGAGAGTGAGCAGCTTCAAGTACCTGGGAGTAAACATCTCCGAGGACCTGACCTGGACTGCTCACATTCAGACACAGGTGAAAAAGCCAGGCAAAGACTGTACCACCTGCGCCAGCTGAGGAAATTCAGGGTTTCACCAGCTATCCTGAAAACTTTCTATTTAGGGGCGATAGAAAGTGTTTTAACTCAGTGCATCTGGCGTGGTATGGGAACAGCACCAGTCATGACCGCAAAGCCCTGCAAAGAGTAAATCTATCTCAGGGTCAGCTCTCCCGTCTCTGCAGGGCGTCTACACCAAACGCTGCAAAGGTAGAGCTACCAAGATCATCAAGGACTCTAATCACCCTGCAAACCCTCATTTCACGCTGCTACCATCTGGTAGCGCTTCCAAGCCTGATGGCCAAAACTGAGAGACTCAGGAGGAGCTTCTTCCCCAGGCCATCAGACTCCTGAACTCAGTCACTTAACATCACGTGACTTCACGTCCAGGATAAACATCGATACACTGACATTGCACTGCACTTTCTGTTCTCGTTGTTACTGTGTAACAACCTGTCATAAACCTGTTTGCACATTATACTCTTTATACATTTGTTAACCACATATTTATAAGTCTACAGTTTACTCACTGCAAAGTCTACTTCAATTATTTTATTCCACTTTATCCTTATTTGTTACCTTTTTTTTCTCTTGACTTGATTATTTATAATTCTACAGATATAGACATATATATATATATAGATAGTACTTTTTTTTATATCCTATTTCTATTATAATTTCCTCCTTGTGTTTTTAACTGTGAATTTGCACTGTCCATGGAGCGGACCTGTTTACATTTCACTGCCGGTTGTATATTCTGTATATAACTGTGTATGTGACAAATAAAACTCTTGAATCTTGAATCTTGAACTGACATAACACTCTTCTCGCCATCTGGTCAACGAGAGAAATCAAAGATAAACTAGAAAGTAGCGTGAGAAAAAACGCGTATATGAGGAGATAGCGGGAAATGGTAACCGCTGGGTTTAACCTTTCCACCGACCAGGTGGTCAACAAGTAAAACAAATAAATAAATAAAAAACTTTAAAAAGAATAATGGGATCAAAAAAGAGAGATGAGCAAAAGTGGCAGCGGACTGAGCAGAATGTAAAATGTTGACATCATTGGGACACTAGCCAGTAAAGGTGGTTACAGTCTCATATTTAAAGTCCCCCATAGTCAATAATTTTATCTCTTAAAACTCATCTTTGATCACCAAAATGATATATTTAAAAGTTTTTCTGTGAAAAAAAAAAATGTTCATGCTTTAAAATAGCTTGAATGTAACTCTACACCATGAATATGCAAATTATCCCCACCTCCACTCACTCACACCAGCTCAGAGATCCACTCTTACTGTAGTAAACACTGCACAAAGGTATCGCTCCTTGGTCACAAGAGAGTTTGTGATGTCAGAAACCAGCGATTTCAACATGTTTTTGAGACTGTCTTTGGTTGACTGGACTTTTAAGGAGAAAATACCCAGCAATGGTGTTGACTAATTCATTTGCACATGGTTTGTCTGAAAGCATATTAAAAACACCACATACAAAATAAACAACATTAAAAATATTAAAAAATCAGGTGCCACTGTCTGCATGGCAAGGAAACATCTGAAGGGATGTTGGAATCCTGATTAAACTCTTTGTATAGTAGAGAGGCGAAATGAGGCTGGCCGAGCACACAGCTGTAGATGAACAGGGAGAAATAACAGGAAAAATAAGAAAGTCTCCATCCATCTCTGTCAGCGAAGACTGCTGCCCTCAGCACCAGCATCTCATTAGAGACCAGGTGGAAGTGATGAAAGCAGGTGAGGTGGGTGTGTATGTCTGCATGGTGGTGTGTGTGTGGGAAGTTTAAGTCACGCTTGCTCTCTTTCTTCATAAGATCCGCCCTATAGAATGTCAAGTCTACAGGGAGTTGCTTGTGCTGAGAAAGCACTCTGTGTTTTAAGATAGAGTGGAGACCTCATGTCCCTCTCTCTCCTTGTTAAACACAGACTACATTGTTTCTGAGCTCTTCAAAATAAGGCCCATATAGCTCAAGGTCGAAAGTGACTGCTAATGTTCATATTCAACATCAAGCTATATGTACATTAGCTCACAACTTCAAGAGACATCCTGTCCCTGACTTTCTGATCTGCAGAGCATAAAAGATATTTAGAAGAATGTTTTTGTCCATTCAATGAAAGTAATTAGGGTACAAAACAAAATTAAACCCCGTTGACATTCACTGTATGGACAAAAAAAGCATCTTTTGTTGTGTTCCACAGATGAAAGAAAATCATATAGGTTTGGAACAACATGATGACAGAATTCAAATTTTTGGGTGAACTGTCCCCACTTTAGGACTGAAATCATATGGATAACAAAAAAGCAGCACACACCTGATCTAAAAACATATAATGACTACTTGGTGCAGCCTTGGAGGTCTTGGAACAGACCAAAGCCAAGCTAGAACAGACGGAGAGAGGGAGTGACGGAGTGACGGAGGGAAATGAAGGGAAGGGGGGCAAACTCACCTCCTACATACATACATCTCACCTCATCAGTCAGCATTCCCTCATGATCACACAAACACACTTTAGTCTGGCTTCACACACCCCCAGACACTTCACGTTTAATCACTCTCAAGACCTAGTCTGGCACGTAAATGCCATTGCTGCACAACAAAACTATAGTAGGACAGTAAGCGACAACTTGTTTTATTGTTTATATATGCAATGGGGACCAGAAGTCTGAAAGCACTAATGAAATACTTCCACTTTTCTAATTCAACACCAGCATAACAATTTGAGCATACTGCTTTTATAAAACAAATCAATAAATAAGAATTTAATATTAAGTAACTTGCAGTTTAGACATAGTTTTCGGGTGTCGAAACATTACTAATATACACCCATGGTGTGCTGTAGTACATCTGAAAAATCATTATCCTAACTTCTACCATTTTTTTAAATGCTTAGCTTATATGATGCTATTTTAAAAGTTTATTATTTTGATTATTGGGTGTAAACAGAATAGGTTAACATGCTTTAATTAAAAAATAAAAATAAATTCCATACTGTACATTATTGCAGCTCCTCTATTCCCAGTCTGTCTGAAACACTCTGATTTCTACAAAGCTCCTCCTTCCGAAAAGCTCAGCGTGTTTTGATTGGCTCGCTGACCCAGTACGTTGTGATTGGCCAAGCCCTTAACACTCTAAAAAATGCTGGGTTAAAAACAACCCAAGTTGGGTTGAAAATGGACTAACCCAGTTTGCTTAAAACAACCCAATCGCTGGGTTAAACCAACCCAATCTCTGGGTTAGTCCATTTTCAACCCAACTTGGGCTGTTTTTAACCCAGCATTTTTTAGAGTGTACCATAATCACGAGCTTCAGCTTCCAAGGCTTCTAATCTAAAGGATTTTATAAACACACAGTTAATAATAATGTCGTCCGTTTGACCATATCAGTTAAAGATTGTGAAAATGTGGAAGATCATTGTAACCAACTTTGCAAGCACAACTTGAGCATAACGTGTATATAAACTGCGTTGTACTCTCCCAGGTTCAGGAAACTGTCCTCTGTAAAATATGCTGTACACAAGCAAACATTTGAGTTGAACTGCTCAAGAACAGCTTTATGAATAAATCTTAACCTCAAATTAACCTCTGAATGCAAGTGGTTTTGCTTTCGCATCTCTGTGACATGACGACAACACTACAATTCACTGAAGCCTCATCTTCTCTCTTTGCATATGCCTTTGGACATGCATAATGCTAATATTTCACTTTGTGACGCAGACATTTGAGGAAGTAATATCTGGACTTCGATAGGCATTTTAGGCAGGTCTGGATCAGTGTTCACTGTTAGATAGTATAAACGACTTTGCAGATTGTATACATGCACAAACAGACACATTACATACTAAAGGAAAAAGAAAACATTAAAAAGCACCATATGCTTCTTTTAAAGGTAAATTGTGCTCATAAACGGCTGTTGGGATGTTATTCTCACTTGAAACGGAGCAGTAGAAACTTGTTCCCAGAAACGGTATTCATTACATCACAAGCAGATATAGCCAATATAAATTGTTGGTCACATTTTTCTTATTTTATATAATAAAAAATAAATAAAAATAAAAATAAATAAACTTAAAGACTCCCAGAATATTTTTTGACTCCCGGACCTTTTGGGACGCCACTGTACATGCCATCACAGCAACAGTCTGGCTGCACAGTTTACCCACCATGCAATGGGACCTGACGATCAGTTCAGAATTTCAGCTCAGAATTTGGGTACTACAAAGCTTGCAGACATGAGTGTCTCTCAGTCAGAGGCAACCGCTACTCATCCTGCATCAGTTAATCGCCCCTCCTCTAAATAAGTGCCTGTCATAAGCATCCAGATGTGCACTCGCATACATCCTGTAATCTTTTACAGGAAAAGAACACTATCTCCATTTTTTCACTCTTTGCTATAGTGTACAGTCCACCCCCAGTCCACCCAATATTCAGTAGCAACTTTTCACACTAAGAGTGAATACTCTGTGTGAATAATTTTGCTTTTGCAATTTGCTTAATTTTTTCATTTTACTTTTACATTTCAGAGTTAACAGGCATTAAGACTGTTTCTAGAATACTTTGTTTTAACCTTAAAAGTGTTGTTTCACCCTAACCCTAAAGCAACAGCAAATCTCTCTGGCACACACTTTTAACAAAGTGGACTTCATTTAAAATGATGACGCAATGAAGCAATGAAGGCTGTAAACTCAGAAAACAAAAGGCTTTGTTTTCTTCTGAGTGCATGACCATTTTACTCTGATTTAGTTTCTCTTAATCTTAATCTCTCTTATCTCCAATGAAAATTTTCAGTTAGAGAAACAATGAAAACTACATTTTAAATTTTATCTGTTATTATTTTATCCTGTTACTTTTTGTGATAAAGTGATTAGTGTTCACCAGTGGAAAATCCGGTTACTAGAGAGTTGCTAAGGTGTTTGGAGTGGTAGTTGATAGGTGTCTAATATTTAGGGTTGTACACCATTTATATTCCAATTAAATTCTTTAAATGTTACTGTATTTCAACTGTGGCTGCAAACAGTATGCAGAACTACTATTCAAATCTTTACGTAAGAAAGTACAAATAAAATCCATTGAAATTCAAAGAAACTCTTTGTGTTTTTTTAGATGGTTGCTAAAGTGCTCTTGGAATTTGCTAGGTGGTTGCTTACAGGCCAAAGTCAAAACTGTCCTTGTCCACTTGCTTTAGTAAGCACCACTAATCAATGGTGTCTAAAAAGTGGTTTCCTGAATAACAGTGTCAGGTTTTAAACCACTTAAGCTTCTTCTCTTATAAATATCTGAGAAAACGATTCTAGAAGTGGAAGCTGCCCTCCATCTGCTTTGATATCTTCTGGCCTCTGTTTGGAAACACATTTTGAAGTGTACAAGATGGAAACACTTTTCTACAGGAGACAAACAATCATGTGGTGTCTGTGGAAGATCTAAAATAAGCCCTGGGAGCATGTGTAACCATGTAGGCCACAGACCAGCAGTACCGTAAGCTCCTGAGATGAGACGTTCCACACCGCAGAACCGCCTCTTGGTTCTTTGACACTTCCTCCCACACTAAGAAAACAGATGTTAAACAGAAAGAAGGCTGGCTCACTTGTCCTTCTTTATTAGGCAGAAACACAAAACAGCTTTTCCCTCCCATCTTAAAACACAATTCCCTTTCATGTGTTTGTCTCGTGACCTTTGCTGACCTTGTGCCAGACATGTGCCCGCATCATCTCACTTGTGCTGTACTTATCTCGCAGAATTTCCTTGAACCCTTTCACTTCCGCAATTCAGTAGCCGACACCTCTCCTTCCAATCACCCCCTAAAAGAAACAGTGGGCGCTACTGAAAAACGGCCTGTCTGAACCACAGAATGTTGTTTGTGAGAGAGACATGCAGGGAGGGGATCATCTTGGCTACCCACATCAACCACTCCAAACACTCCACAGTCATTAAAAACCTCTCAGCTCAGCGGACACGCCACCGCAAGAGATTCACAAAACAAGCACAGGAAAACAACGCCTGCCACATATAGGACCTCACAAAATCAGCTCCTTAGCGCACAAGAAATTAGCAGAGGCATCAAAGAACAGAGCCTTAAAAAAGCAAATGAGAGTCTAAAAGTGGGAAGTACCACCAATACAGACTTTAAATGAGAAGAAAGAGCTGTAGTTGTTCTATTGTACCAGAAATAGTAAACTTATTTAAGTTGCTTTGTTGCTTGACAACCAAAAACAGCCTACATTTTTATGATCAAAGAACAGTTTTATAAACTATTACTAAGCAATATTAAATAATATTATTGAACCAATATTAAAATTCTGTCTGATACTAATCAGTTAATAAAAAATAAAAAATAAAAACACAATCTATATAAATGCTACAATTTAATTTAGTTATCACAACATAATGGCCATTATTTACAGGATGAAAACTGGACATACATTTTGAGATTTGCCAAAAACTATACACGCACGTCTGGTTCACTATCTTTGTGGGGACTCTCCGTAGACGTAATGGTTTTTATACTGTACAAACTGTACATTCTATCCCCTTACACTAACCCTACCCCAAAACATTTCTGAATTTTTACATTAAAAAACAAACTCATTCTGCAGGATTTATAAGCTCCTCATGGGGACCTCAATTTTGGTCCCCACAATGACACGAGTCCCCATGAGTCAGTGTTCAGGTCGAAGTCACCACCGGGATAGAAAAACATGAACACACGTAGGGAAGGGAATATGTGCATGTAGGGAATAACATTGGGAATACCAGGACCACACACACACACACACACACACACAAACAACATGTACAATATGATAAAAGTAAATATGATAAAATGATAATATGACAATATGATAAAAGTTTTTCAATAAACTGTAAAATATTTGTATTCATATTTTTTGGAATAACCTAATATATTGCTACCATATCAGTTATGTAAAAAGCAATAAGCCACTTGAGATTGTGTGTTATAGTGATTCAGTCAGGGACTCATGCCAAAATACACCTATTACATGTGGTAAAATCATTGTGATGCATAGCCTCAAGTGGCTTATTGCTATAATTGAAGAAGAGAAAAGAAAGAGACTGTGGTTTGTGTGAAGATCAGGGTCAGAAACACTATTATAAATGTGGCACGTCCTCCTGAACCTCTAACCAAAACAGACACTCTGAGGAACCTGCTTACTCCATAGGAAAAAAATATTTTAACCAAAGCGATTTCACTAAATCTAGTCCCTGTGTTGTTAAATTCTGCAGAGGTTTTATTGAGTTAGCTCACAGTGAATTCGGACCAAATTCATAAAGTATTTTTGGCCACCAGCTGCATTGAAAGTACAGCATGACTTTTAAAAAGACCTTCAGGCTGTATGAGTGCAGCACAGATGGCCAAATCTCATCCCACCTTTAACCCCCACAAAAATAACATAAACATTTTGAGGTCCACTACAAAACAGTTACTATGGCAACACCATAACTATTGCTTCAAGTCCAGGAACTATATCATTATGACAGTACTGCTCTCTTGGCCAGCGCTAAATGCTCGTTCCAGTATTCCTTGCAGCATCTCCTGTCTCAATCACAGATCATAAACCTGCATTAATGTGCTTATGAACATACTTGCACTCATCAAACTGTGTGGAAAGAGGCTTAATCCGCCTCATTTCACTCTTCGAAAGAATACCTTTGCCTTAGGCCATGGAGCGGTTTTCTCACTGAGCTGTGTTTGAGTGTATGATCCAATTTTTGGCATCTACCTCTAAAAAAAACCCTCCTGTCTCACAATTTCAGATCATTTCCTTTACAAAAAAAGTTGGACGCACAGGATGGAATTTTGACAATCTGCTTTGGAAGTGTTTGCAAAAGCTGACTTTTAGTCAGCAAGTTTATAAAAAGGCCTAAATGGGACAGAATGGAGAAATTTGGGTTTGTCTCCCAGAGGTCAAGAGGGATTTTAATAGATGACCTCGATGGGTAGTCGGAAAACACTCTCAAAACACAATCCCTATAGAAATGTAAAATTCCACAATCATTCAAAACGAAACTGTTTGGAAAATTTGGAAAGCTTTCGGTTATTAGTCCCTCTGGATAATGATGGTGTGCAGATATTATAAACACCTCAGCCTTTTATACAAAACAGCATATGCAACTAAACAGCAATAGTAATACAAAGAACTTTGAAACAGAGCAGACATATACGCAGAGTGTAGTCCCAAAACTGATACTGTCCAGACAACAAGCCAGCCGTATTGTAAACAGAAGATGCTCTTTGTTGTGGTGGCAGCTGAGACTAAAAAGGATGAATGTTTTTGAAAGCAGTGATAAATAGGGCTTATATAATCTAATGACATAAAAGTGCTGTCATTGCTTCAGAACACCTGTAACTTATTTTCTTTAATGTCAGTTATTCTGTTTCTTTCTGCAAACGCCAGCTTAGCATTTCATCCAAGATGTGGTTAAGGTCGGTATGATTGTCCAAATGTGATAATGTTTTAACAATTTGGAAATGTTGCATGATTTGATCACTATCAAGGAGTAACAATAACCAGCAAATCATTCTCACTTTGCCTCTTTCCAAAAACCCTCACTTGTCATATTTTTTCATAAAACAGAAAAATACCCAGTCAAAATCACTACTTCATTTAAAATACCTTCTTAAAACAGAACCTTTCACTATGTAATAATTTAAATGCCAAAGCTTCTTACACTATGGGCACAAGAAGGATTGTTTCCTACTCACTCAGTCAGCCAAAGGCTTTTAGTGTGTCTGTGCATGTGTGCGTGCCAGTGTGTAACTGTATATAATTAGTTTCAAAGTCAGCGTTAAAGAGAGTCTAAGTGGTCGGTGAACGTCAGGGTGGCCATAGACCATTGCAGGAGCAGTTGCAGTGTCCTTTGTGGTTATGGCTGCTCGTAGTAAGTCACATGAGCAATCATACCTCAGTGTTTCCTTGTGTTTAACTCAGCTAAAACCTAATTAAAACACTCACACACAAAGCCAAGACATTAAAGGGCTTGAAACAAAGACGTGCAGCTGCTTTTCTAATCGTGCCCTGAATGGATTTCTGTGTGCTGTACATTCTGTGCATTTCTCTGGATTAGAAACATCTTATTTCTAGAGGTCAGAGGTTACAGTGAAAGCTTGTCTGAATTCTGACTTTGCACAATGGAAATATTTGCAGAGTGCCATGTCCGAAGGCATTTTCTCATTAGGTTTAATGAGTTTGACAGACAACGGATTAATCACTAAACCAAATTGTGGGGAATTGGTGATTTTTGGGCTGACTGACACTTTTAATTACTTAGTTAGCTCATTCAGCAGATGGTTTTCAAGTGACTTTAAAAAAAAAAAAAAACACGAATTGCACCACAACCAGGACGTCAAAAAGCTGATGTAGCCAAATTCTGATCTCATACTGTCATTTTATTTGGAACTGAACCTGTAATCTTTGAGTTTGCCAGCCAGAATCTTAACCATACAGCAACAATCATCCAATTCAGACCGTTTAATATCTTTTAACATCCCTAATGGCTAGTTAATGTGAAATGTCAAAACAGAGACTCTCAGAATCAGGTCGCTTGGGATGGCACACACACACACATATGCACACATACGCACACATGTACATTCTTACAGAGATTGCGTGCAGGAATTCTGACACCTCATCTGAACCATGTGCTTGAATTCAGAGCTTCCAGCCTAACACTAAAATAACACCTGACAGCAGCATGATCAGCATAGACACCTGTATAGAAAGAGAACAGAAGCACACTAGACGCATACTACAGAATGCAGTATGTCAGTCAAGAAAAAACCTATATAAAACTATATGAAAATGGCTATTTTCAGAATGAAATAAAAGCTATAAAAAAATTAAGAAATAATGTGCAGTTCGCACTGACATATTTTCATTGGTGTCACATGTTGGCTTAAGTATGTTGAAATTCACACAAATTCTTTTATTTTCCTTACTGCACAATTTGGCAAATACAGCAGTCATCTGGTTATTTTATGCATAAAGAAAATATGCATACTGTGAACAATACACATACTGCAACAGTAGTGCTAGAATAGTATAAGCCATATATTCATACCCTATTTCACAGTAAAAATGACAGTTACATGAAAAACAAAACTTTAATAATAATTGTTTTGATTTTTTTTTTTAATAATAAATTAACTATAATAACATTAAAGGTGCACTATGTAACTTTTTCGTCTGCTAGAGGTCGCCTATTCAACACGAAGGCGTAGTTTGATGACGCCAAGTTTGAGCACAGAATCTTGGGACATCTTCACCTCACAGCCAGTTGGGATAGGACTTATTAACATTACTGTAGTATGAGGCAGAGCAGGACCGAGTGTTGTGGGAACTGAGCAAGGCCGCTGGAGCGATTGTTAATAAGATGAACGCAATACGCAGACTTTTATTATGCCACAGTCGCTGGCGCCATTTCCGCTTTTCTGGTCATGAGTATGAGGTAACGCAGCTCTGTTTATCATATTAGATGCATCTGAGTGTGTTGAAAATTATGTTATGATGTTACTCTGTGCGTTCGTTCGGCGGCTGCTATGACACTTGTTGCACACTGCAGTAAGAGTAAAGCATTTCTGCAAAATAAAACCAGAAACCGAGGGTAACGCAGATATGATGCAATTGACAGGCGACTCCCTCGCACATCCCGGTTCCTTGGTTAAAAATTTTTCTCATAATTTACAAATAGTTGGAAACATTTGGGATATTGGAAGTACTCAACTGAACAAAATGTATAACAATGGCCTAGTGGTTTTTGGATATTTTACTGAAAAAATGTTACATAGTGCACCTTTAATGATGATTTTACATTTTAATATTTTCAAACTATAAATGAGAATAACTTGCTAAATCAATTGTAGGGGTGTATAAAATGGTTGAGGGGGTTGGATTTGGCTCATGGGCCACCAACTAAAGAGCCCTGAACTCTAATAAGCATCACAATACCCGAGGCTCATTATGTAAGAGCAATGAGGTCCATATGACCCAGCAGAATCCAGCTGTTTCTCTTGATGTCAGCTTAACAGGAATCTAAACATAAGATGATCATTTACACTGAGCACTGAGGTCAATCCCTTCATATCTCTCCAGGCTACTGGCATGACTGACAGGCACACAGAGATGAGTAGGAACAAAAAGACAATACAGAGGTTGTAAGCACTGGGAGCTGAATGAACCGCTGTTTGCCAAGAACTCTGTATGTGTGTGAGAAGAGCTCTTGTTATCACTGGGACAAGCTTCTTATCTCTTTCCTCTCTTTCTGCCATCAGGACACACACATGCAGGCTCTTGTTCTTAGTGTTATCTAGACAGGTGTAATTATCTCTTATCTGACCTCATCTAACCTTCTTCTCTTCATCTTTGTCTTTCTCTTCTTGTTTTACTTCATGCCTGCATCTAGTCAGCATCTCAGGTGGATGGGCATGGTCAGTTTTTCAGAAACAAAGGCCACTCTTGCGTCTTTTGAGGCTTACTTGACCCTGGTATGCACATTTGACGTGGTTAATGGTCATAAGTGGTCAGCTGAGACACTCAACAGTAATACATCTGAATTTAACAAAACCCTGATGTTTCAGATGAAATGATCAGTTATTTTAGTTGTGTACCTGCACTGAGTGAACTGGTTTACATTAGTTAAATTTATTTATTAAGCAGATGTCCATAGTGAATTATCTGTCATTGCACATGGCATTTTGAAGATGTTCTGTAAGCATGTTGACATCTGTGGCGAGGGGGGCGTGGTTTAGCGAAGTCTGTGACGGGAGAGAGAGTCAGGGGACGAGCGGCACGTAAGTGAATCAAGTTCAAAGGAGTATCACCTGTCTTTGTTTCAGTGATTGGCGTGGAGAGACAGGATTTAAGCAGTCCAGGAAGTGAGGACTGGAGAGAGAGAGAAGCTGGGACTCGAGTGACACGAACGCAGAGAGGAACTGCTAATGAAACCGACGAGCAAAGAGAGTTTGATTATTGTTTTATGTTTTGTGCGATGTGCACACAGTTTGTTTACCGACTTAAAGAGAAATAAAAGAGCGCTTACGAGTCCCAGAAAGCCGACCCCTTGTCTTCTTCCTTATATCTGTTGAACATTGTCACAACATCATTGTATGATTCTGTCCTCCCACCAATCGATTCTGCTGTCCAAAGGAAAAATTACACATAAAGATCAGATGACATGATCCTTCAGAAATCACTATATTATGCTGATTTGGTGCTCAAGAAACATTTCAAAAAAGTATCAGTGTTGAAACTGCTTAATAGTTTTGTGGAAACTTTTTTTGTCGTTTTGAAACGTTTTTGTCATGATTCTTTGATGAATAGAAAGTTGAAAAGAACAGTGTTTTTGTAACATTATAATTGTCTTTACTGTCAAATTTCATTCATGTAATGCATCCTTGCTGAATAAATGTATTAATTTCTTTCAAAAACAAACAAAAAACAACAACAACAACAACAACAAAAAAACTTACTGACCCCAAAATTTTGAATGTACAAAAACTTCTTCAGTGTTTCATCATCTTCTTTTGTGTTACTCAAAAGAAAGAAAGTCAAATACACAAACGCCTCTCACTTCAAGGCACTTTTTCTCTTTCTCTGAAGTTCAAGAGTCACTCACAAAGGCAGTTTATGGAGTGTGTGATTGCGCTACTGCAACAGAGAGTTCAGTTTCAGACAGCAGAACTAAATCTTCCTGCCCTTCAGACCTTTAACATTCTTGCTAAAAGAAGCTTCATCCATTCAGGCCTGACAGGGCAGCATATCAGCACCTTGTCACTCCTGTTTGTCCCATCTGCCTGTCTGTTTCCATCTAATGAAAATAATTAGACTCAATATTATCACTCAGCTGTCCCCACTACCACACAGGCACATACAAACACTCTCCAAACACTCATTTTCACTGACAAGAAGCAGACCAGCCCAGTGAGTGGTAGGTGAGAGAGACTTAAATGGATGCCCACATTCCCTCTCTCTCTCCCTCTTTCTTCCCACAGATTTATCTTCAGCAGCCACTTCAGCAGAACATCCACACGGCCTTGTGTTTGTGTTAATATAGGGGTGGATGAAAGATTGGGTTGGCTGGGATGAGAGAAACCCTGTGAGCGGAGAAATGAGGGGGTATTCAATACAACATGCAAGGAATGTCAAACAGCACCGATCTCACTTTGAGAGAGTCCTGATCAAAATCTCAGTCAAAATACACGTGTGAGTCAGACCGGAGGGTCACTAGAGGTCAGGTCACTGAGGAACGGTACTGAGGTATTGCTCTGAAGGGTTTTAAAATACATGGCAGACTATTTTAAAACTTTAAAGAGCAGCTACCAGAGACTGTTATTGACCTAATGGTTAATAAAAATGCAATAATTATATGATTTGGTTCATGACTCCAGCCAAAAAACAAAAGCAAAATGTTACAGCTTGTCCACATTTATGTGAGACTAAAAAATAGTAATAAAAATGTATAACTACTTATATTTTGATATTTTTCACCTTTTTTGCCAAGGCATAAAAGGGTGTTTTTATTTCACAATAAAAAAATTAAAAAAATAATAAAATGTCATTGTCATTGCCTAATAATCTTCAAGCTGCAATATTAATTAAGTCTGCAGCCATAATACCAAATTATTGCACAGAGGAAAATAATATCTCAGTCCTACTCAGCAAATTTCGTTTTATCAGCTGCTTGGCAGTCAGCTCTCTAGACTCATAAAAACTTAAGAAAACAGGGCGATTAGGCCTTTCAAACTAACTTATGGATGTCTTTAAGCTTTATGAATACAAATGACTTCACCCTGTGGGCAGATAATGAGACAGTTTGGACAAATGGAAAATGAAATCATGCTGTCTCTGCAGGAAAATGTCTTTCCCATATATTGTGTATGGGGTTGTTGGGTTATCATAATTAGAGAAGACTTGATATATGTAGTACTAGGCTACTGGATGTCTAAGCAATGTGGGTGAAGGAGCTTTTATCTGAAAATCTGACATGACTTCATTGAGGGTGTCAGAATTTGTGGTTGTGGTTTGATGGACTACTGGCCTATGAAGGAGTTGAACCAGCCAACCTCTAAGAAAGAAGTTGAAACATACAGCAAGGGTTGGTGCTGTTCCTGACCGTTTCTGGTGGAATAATGTGCCCCCTCTAAAGGTCTAGCACTCAAGTGGACACATTTCAGACACTGAGATTTACCATTATTCACTTAACTAGCACTTTATTCTCAATTCTTCCCCTTTATGGTGGAATGGCACAACTGACTTGCCAACGTACCATTAGCATTTTAGCATAAGCTTTGAGAATACGCCTTAATTAAAAAGTAAAAGAAACTGAACATTTACTATATTTTATCACTAAAGGCTGTGACACACCAAGCCAACGTCAAATAACTAGCAGCTATGAAAGCTGACTGTGTTGTCGCCTCGCATTGTCTTTTTTTGTTAGCAGAATCATTAATGCTAATATATGGCAGTCTCAAAAGTCTTCCAAACACATTACAAATACTATAAACACTGCTCAGTGCTACCCTCTGCGGCAATTAAATATTAGGTCATGAAAAAGCAACTGAATTGGGGGGATAAAAAGGGGACAGACACAGAGAAGAGGCACCAATTTGTCCAAGAAAAACATGTTTAAAAGAAGAGCCAAGTGTGGTGTCAACGTGTGGGAGATGAGTCTACAGGCTGGCACTAGTGCCATGTGAAAAGAGATCAGCAGATTGATGTGGGAGAGGTAGACAGTCACCCTCACAAAACAAACATAGGAAGAGATCTTGAAAATATTATGGATTTTGATAAGGAAGAGTGGTGCAGTACACTTGATCAAACATGGTATGCAAGATAAAATATAAAGAGAATGAATTCATAAGTAAATTAAATCAGTCTCAGTCTGTCTACTAAACTGAACACATCAAATAAAAAAATCAATCAAATTTAAAATATACAGAGAAAACCATGAAGTAATGAAGAGTCCATTTACACTGGTGTTCAAAAGTTTGAGATTTTTTTTTTTAATGTTTTTAAATAAATTAAACACACCTTGTCTCTTCTACTCACCAAGGCTGCATTTATTTGATCCAAAATAGAGTAAATTGTAATATTGTGAAATATTTAAAATAAATACATTTTAAAATGTAATTTATTCCTGTGATGCAAATCTGAATTTTCAGCATCATTACTTCAGTCATATGATCCTTCAGAAATCATCTAATAATGTAGATTTGCTTGCTCAATAAACATTTATTCTTATTATCAATGTTGAAAACAGTTGTGTTCAACATTGATAATAATAAGAAATGTTTCTTGAGTACCAAATCAGCATATTAGAACGATTTCTGAAGGATCATGTGACACTGAAGATTGAAGTAATGATGCTGAAAATTCAGATTTGACAAATGAAATGACACGTTTATTATAATCACATTTTAAAACAACATGTATTTTAAATTGAAATAAAATCCCACAATATTACAGTTTTTTTATTTATTTTTTTATTAAATAAATGCAGCCTTGGTGAACATAAGAGACGTTGTTCCAAAAATCCAAACTTTAGAACGGATGTGTAAATATAATATAATATAATATAATATAATATAATATACAGTAGTCTATATAACATACATATAAATGATATCAGCCATATAAAATATGTAGTATTTTACACCAGTACTGATGCAATGAAATGACACTGAAAATGCAGGAAAATTAAGATGAAAATGACAATAATTGATATACTGTATATGTAATACTTAACAATGGTATACTATGGCAATAAACAGATGTCATGAAGAAAAGCCAAACAAACACTAGAAAGATTCTGAACAATCATTCAAACAATTCTATGACAAATCCTTGGCTAAATCCATTCTGGCATCATCCTATACAAGTGCAGAATTCCAAGAATATGGAGTCTACAATCATTTCACAAACCAAACTAATCTACACAGCTCTAATGATAGTGTAAAAGCCATGTGGGCTGGGCCGTATCATTCAGACACTCTGAGGTTCACCACTGACTTCTCTTTCACATGTCGGGTCTAGTGGAGAGAAATGAGAAACACAACTCCAAACAGACCAAGCGTCCCCTTAACACTCAAACCTCTTTCAGACATATCTACCACTCAAACCACAACTATATATACACTCTCCATACACAAGACAAATTAATCTCTGTTTTTGGGCAGCTTCCACCAAACATAAAACTGGTTTCCTTTGCCCAAAAGAGCAAGTGGCTGTTATGGCAGTGTTCAGTTAAATTTGGGCTTGTTTGAACAACCTGTCTTAGTTACAGTCTGACGGCCACATCGTTTTGCCCAAAAGACTCAAGTTTCAAACATCTGAAATTATTAAAGGCTCATATCATAATTCTTTTTAATGTTAGTCAAGGTTTCTTTGAAAAACATAATTCAGTTTTACCCACTCTCTGACTATAAATGGGATATTTTGTGTGTGTGTGTGTGTGTGTGTGTGTGTGTGTGTGTGTGTGTTAGCATTTAACAGTATACTAAGGCGATAAACAAAAAAACAAACACTATAAAGATTCTGAACAAATCATAATTCTATGACAAATTATAGGCTAAATCCATTCTGGCATCATCCTGTACATATTTCACAATGTTTCACACTGTACATTTTTTTTTTTTTATCAAATAAATGCAGTCATTGTCAGCATAAGAGGCTTCTTTAAAAAAAACATTCAACATTTTTTTACCAACCCTAAACTTTCGAACAGTAGTATATAAATACATAGAAAAAAATGGTAACTATCACCACAAAAAAAAAAAAAAATCTTTCAAACTAATTTAACAAGGTATTAAAATATTCATAATAAAATAAAAAAATAGAGTTTTTCCACTGAAAAGATTTGCCACTGCTCCATCCTTAACAGCCTTTAGAATTTTGCAGAAATCTGATTACATGCCAACTGAAACAACAGAGTTGAGGTAATAGATGTGTAAATGTAGGTGTCATATGTTAATCTGACAGCAGAGATCTAATGATTTCGCAATGAGCCGTTTTTACAGCTTAGTTTCAATAGATGGTCTATTGGACTAGTTTTGGGCTTTAAAACTTACAAGTATGTTTTTCTACTGAAATTTTTCAATTTGAAAAACATCAAGAAAAGTTTTATTTTTCATGAAATTACCCTTTAAATAGTCTCGCAAAGCCAGAGCTTCAGACTGACAGCAGAAGGTCTGGATTCCTTCCCAAGAGGACATTTGACGGACATGTAAGCAAACAATCACATTTAGTTTTGTTCAGCAGCGTGAAGGGGCGTGAAAATGTAAAGTCGATGTCCCTACGATAACAGACCACCGTGCAATTCATTCAAGTATACTGCAACAATGACACTGCGAACTTCACATACTTTTGAAAATTCAATGTTTAGTTGATGCTGATAAGCGTTCATTGTCACAGTTGTAAACACAACAGTGTTCTTCTTCCATGACGGGGTTTGGCGTCACGGCGGCTTTGTTTCCAGGCAGACCGTTAAAGAACACAACACACGTCTCCCAGAAATCCTGAGAATTCCAGTAGCTCCTCACTGCAGAACATGAGATCCAGGGGCGGGGTTGGATCCAGATCGAGTTGGGTAGGTGTAGTTTCAGCCTCAGACGTCACATCCACGGACCGCTGGCTGAATACGTATGGCACACTTAACTGGAAACACTACAGGATTTTTGAAGTCGTCATCTGGTTGTTTGAATTCTCCGGGATGTCTGAGAGACGTGTATGTCAAGTTCTGGATCTCGTGTTCTGCAATGAGGACCATCTCGAGAATCAGATGACGACATAAATTTTTTTTTCCCATTTTGTGTCAATGGTCCATTGGCATGGTGTCTGAGGCTGATACTACCCTCTGAATACCCCCGTTGTGTCCTGTTTATCCATGAATAATGTTTAGAATACATGATTGCTGACGTGACTACATTCAGTAAAACCTCCATTCCCCACACCAAACTGAAAGCTCTGTCTTCCTTTGTTGATCTCTCTCTCTCTCTCTCTCTCTCTCTCTCTCTCTCTCCCCATCTTTCTTTCATTCCAAGTGACCTACAATAACCATTTTTCACTCAGAGGGAACTGCAATCTAAACCCTTTAGGAGCCTCTGCCAAAGCGAGCACAATGTCAGCCTTGACAATGAGTTAGAGTGTTAGAGAAAGAGAGAGTGAGAGAGCTGATTGACTTATTGCGGCCCTGATACCTGGCAGCAGTCATAGGAAACATGTATTTTTGGAGTCTCCCCAGCCTTTCACTCGCTTATCCTTCATCATGCTATTTCTCAGTGATGACAGAGAGGGAAAAGATATCGTGATGCAGAGAAAAAGAGACGGGGAGCCTTTATCACACTGTCGTTCCATCTGGAACTAAAACCAATCGTTTATACTGCAGTTAGGGGACCTTGCAGCACATAACAAACTCATTTTTATCAAAACAATTTGAAAAGACTGATTGTTTATCCAGTTTTAAACATTATAACATGACCTTTAGTCAATTTGGTCTAGTGGTTTATCCAAAAGAATAAGTAGGAACAGAAACTGACATCAAATGAAAGATACTTTTGTCCAGCTAGCTTGATAATTCAAACTCTGGCGTGGGAAAAACTGAGCTGTTCAAAGCCTTAACATCAGCTCTATAAATACAACAAGAGTTCAAGAGCAGCAGGTCCCTGACTCCAGCTAGACTGATTAAAATCCACAAACAGTTCAACTCTTCTGCAGCGCAAACTCACACTGCCCTCTACTTCAGGTGTGTCTGAGTCTTTAAGACAGACATGTGGGACACATCCAGCCCAAATAACAGACCCAGTCATCCTCCTACCAGTGCTGAATAACCCCACCTCTACTCTCCTGTCCCGTCCAGTGGCATCACAGGGAACTCTCAGCGAGCCTTCTCATTGGCTGTTGGCAGGACAGAGTCCAGATCCCTCCACACACATTATGTCACGACACACAGTCTATTAAAGTGATTTACTACCCTCACTGTCCGTCTGCTAAAAAAATGGCAGCAGCAGCAGTAGTGAGTGAGTGTAAAAAGCAGTGTTGGGGAAGCTACTTTGAAACTGTAGCATATTATGCTACAAGCTACTCATAATTAGTTAAGTAGTTAAACTATAGTCAAGTTAAAAAGTAGTTAGACTACAAGCTGATAACAAAGGGTTATTTAGAGGGAGTCTTTTTAAATATACACTACCTTTCAAAAGTTTGGTGTCAGTTACAACAGTAAGATTTGTAATGATTATGCAGTAAGTCTCTTATGCTCTTATGCTCTGAGCAAGGCTGCATTTATAGGATAACAATACGGTAAAATCAGTAATATTGTGAAATATTATTACAATTTTAAATAGCTTTTCCATTTCAATATATTTTAATATATTCTATTCCAGTGATGGCAAAGCAAAATTTTTTCCTTCAGTCATTATCCTTCAGAAATCATTATCCTGGTTAGGGATACCCCAATATTAATATTTTAGCCGATACCAACAACGTCTCGGTTACGTATGTAACCCTCGTTCCCTGAAGGAGGGAACGGAGACGCCACGTCGAGTATGCCGCGAATAGGAATCTCGCTCGCGAGAGCCAATCCACTTCGAGTGTAACTAAAACGAGCCAATGCACATTGGCATGCAATGATTGCACCAGGTGCTCATGCCACGCCGTGCGGGTATAAATGAGACACAGGTGATTGCATCAAATCAGCCTTTTGCTGAGGAGCCGAGTAGGTAGACAGGCACCCCAGACTGACAGCGAGGCGCCACGTGCCAGTGCCCCGGAGGATGCAACACTTCTAGTAGAGTGTGCTCGCACCCTGAGCGGACAGGGCACACCTTGTGCTTGGTAAGCCAAGGTGATGGCATCCACTATCCAGTGGGCCATCCTCTGCTTGGAGACAGCCTTTCCCTTCTGCTGGCCTCCGTGACAGACAAAGAGCTGATCTGAGGTTCTGAAGCTTTGAGTTCTATCCACGTAGATCCGCAGAGCGCGGACGGGACAGAGCAAAGCTAGGGCTGGGTCTGCCTCCTCTGGGGGCAGTGCTTGCAGGTTCACCACCTGGTCCCTGAAGGGAGTGGTAGGAACCTTGGGCACATAGCCAGGCTGGGGTCTTAGTACCACGTGGGTATTACCCGGCCCGAACTCTAGGCACGATTCGTCGACCGAAAATGCCTGCAGGTCTCCTACCCTCTTGATGCTTCCCGACCATCTTACCTTCTACGTGGTCGTGATAGGCGGATATTGCAGCAACATAGACCTTGAGGGTGGAGGGCGACAGCCTACACTCCAACCCTTGTTGCAGGAAGGAAAGCACAGACGCGATCGAACATTTTCGGGGGTGCTCTCGGCGAGAAGAACACCACTCGACGAACAGGTTCCACTTCAAGGCGTAAGCCTGTCTTGTAGACGGTGCACGTGCCGAAGTGATGGTGTTAACTACCTCTTGGGGTAAGTCACCTAGAACCTCCGTGACCCGTTCCGGCCAGACATGAAGCTTCCACAGGTCTGGACGCGGGTGCCACAGGGTGCCCCGTCTCTGAGTCGGAAAGTCCTTCCTTAGAGGAATCGGCCAAGGAGGGGCTGTCGCAAGGAGCATAAGTTCTGGGAACCAGGTCTGGTTGGGCCAGTACGGCGCCACCAACAGGACCTGCTCCTCATCCTCCCTGACCTCGCACAGTGTCTGTGCAAGTAGGCTCACTGGGGGAAACGCATATTTTTGCGCAGCCCCTGGGGCCAGCTGTGCGCAAGGGCATCCGTGCCGAGTGTACCCTTAGAGGCGGCTCAGAGCAAGATGCACTGCTAACAACTCGAGGCAATTGATGTGCCAATGCAGGTGCGGGCCCGTCCAAACCCCTGACACTGCATGCCCGTTGTACGTGGCTCCCCAGCCCATGGCAGAGACATCTGTGAAAACCACAGTATGCCTGGACACCTGTTCCAGGGGCACTCCGGCCTGAAGGAACGAGGGGTCTGACCACGGACTGAAGGACTGGCGACAGGCCGGTGTGATGCTCACCCGGTGAGTGCCGCGTTGCCACGCTCATCTCGGGACTCAGCCGTGTAGCCAATGCTGAAGCAGTCTCATATGAAGCAGGCCGAGCGGCGTTACTGCCGCCGCGGCTGCCATATGCCCCAGGAGCCTCTGAAACTGTTTCAGTGGAACCGCCATCCTGCCCTGAAACGTGTTCAGGCAGTTCAGCATCGACTGGACATGCTCCTCTGTGAGGCACGCTGTCTGCTCGACCGAATCCAACTCCATACCGAGAAAAGAGATCCTCTGCCCGGGGGCGAGTATGCTCTTTTCCCAGTTGACCCGAAGACCCAACTGGCTGCGGTGTCTGAGCACCAGATCCCTGTGTTCGCACAACTGATCCCTGGACTGTGCTAGAAGAGCCAGTCGTCGAGATAGTTGAGGATGCGAACGCCCCGTTCTCTCATGGGCACAAGGGCCCCCTCCGTGACTTTCGTGAAGACATGGGGGGACAGGGACAGCCCGAAGGGCAGGACTTTGTACTGATATGCTCGACCCTCGAATGCAAGGCGCAGAAACGGCCTGCGAGGAAGGATCGAGACATGAAAGTACGTGTCCTTCAGGTCGATCGCTGCAAACCAATCTTGGGGACGGATGCATTTGAGAACGCATTTCTGCGTGAGCATCCTGAACGGTAGCTTGTGGAGGCTCTGATTCAGGATTCGCAGGTCCAAGATTGGCCGTGACCCACCGGTCTTCTTGGGTACAATGAAGTACGGGGCTGTAGAAGCCGGTCTTCATATCGGCTGGAGGGACCGGCTCTATCGTGTCCTTCGCCAGCAGGACAGCGATCTCCGCACGCAGGACATGGGCATCTGCAGCATTCACCGACGTGAAGCGGACGCCCTTGACCCTGGGGGGGCGCCGGGCGAACAGAATCGCGTAGCCGAGCCTGATGGTCGCCGCTTGGGTGGAGGCTGCTGCTGCAGTGCGGGAGTGGAGGCAGACGCAGGCGGCCGCCCTCGGCGATGAGCAGGCTGAGGCGCTGCCGGCGGCAGGGTGGAGACAGCAGCTGACCGCCGTGGCAGAATGTGACTGATCGCCTCAGTCTGCTTCTGTGCGGCCGAGAACTGCTGGGCGAAGTTCTGGACCGCGTCGCCAAAGAGGCCAGTCAGGGAGACGGGGGAGTTAAGGAACCTAACTTTGTCGGTCTCCCTCATGTCCGCCAGACACAGCCAGAGATGGCGTTCCTGGACCACCATAGTGGACATTGCACGACCCACGGCCCGCGCCGTAACCTTCGTCACACGAAGCGCAAGGTCCGTTGCGGTCCGTTGCTGCTGTGCGGGATCATGACCACCCTCGTGCAAGGTCTTCAGAGCCTGGGCCTAATGGACCTGCAACAACGCCGTAGCGTGTAAGGCAGAGCCTGCCTCTCCACAAGCCTGGTAGGCCTTCCCGATCAGATTGGATGAGTACCCACAGGCCCTGGAGGGAAGACACGGGTTCCCCCTGGAAGTGGCGTTAGGGCATAGTTGCATAGCAACGGCCTGTTCCACAGGAGGAACCTGCGTGTATCCTTTTGCAGGTCTGCCATCGAGGGTGGTGAAGGAGGAGGATCCACTGGGTTTTGGGCAGTAAAAGGTGCCGTCCATGACCTAGTGAGCTCCTCGTGCACCTCCGGGAAAAAAGGGACCAGGGTGGGGCGCTGAGAACCAGCACGGGCCACCCCGAGAAACCAATCATCCAGCCTTGAGGGTTCGGGACACAGTGGAGGGTTCCACATGAGCCCGACTCTCTCGGCAGCCCGGGAAAGCATAGCCATCATCTCCGGATCAGTATCGGGCACAGTGGGTCTTCCCGGAGGAGCCCCCTGCGCCGACACGTCCTCTCCAGAGAGTTCTGACCCTCCCTCCGATGCAGTGATGGACATCTGGTCCTCGAGAGGAGCCCCAAAGGATACGGATGATGCACACCTCGTGGATGGCTCACCGCATTACAATGGCAGCTCTACTGGCTGCGGAGTGCGAGAGGGATGAGGGTTCCCCGGGGGTTGGTTCCTTGGGGGAAACACACTCACCATAACCCTCAAATCAGCTGGGCCACTGCCTGAAGTAACCCTCTGTGGAGGGCTAGATTGAGGCAGAGGCACGGGGGCTCCGCCCCTTGCGAGACAGAGCCTCAATCGCAACTCCGAGATGGTCATGTTCCCGCAGTGAGAACATGATTCATCCACCAGCGCTGACTCAGCATGCTGAACACCCAAACACGAGATACAGCGCTGATGACCATCCCTCGGTGACAGGAAACCACCGCATCCAGAAACACACAGATAGAATGTCATCTTGAAAAAGACGCAAGCTCTATCTGTGTAAGCTCTTTCAGAAGGACGCTCTCCTTGGTGCTGAAGCACGCAGGAGGAGGGGTCGCGGCGACACCGTCAGGGGATAGTGCAGTCTGACGTGCGCGCACTCTCACACGAAGACGCTCTCTTACCAGCCATAGGAACGGCTTTTTAGCGCTCTCCACCTAGCGCACCGAACTGGCTGTGAGAACAGCCTTTGTGATCGTTCTGACAACAACAAAGAGAGATGATCGGAAAACCACACGACCCGCTGCTGTGCCGTCACACCAACACCGACTGAAGAGATCGCTTCCGAAAGGCGGCTTCCGTCTTCAGTCAGGACTGCGAAGTAAGGAGTGATATCTGGCGTAACCATCTACCACTCGGCTCCGAAGCAAAATGCTGATTTGATGCAATCACCTGTGTCTCATTTATACCCGCACGGCGTGGCATGAGCACCTGGTGCAATCATTGCATGCCAATGTGCATTGGCTCGTTTTAGTTACACTCGAAGTAGATTGGCTCTCGCGAATGAGATTCCTATTCGTCGGTACTCCGACGTGGCGTCGAGTGACCGACTGAATGGGAACTGATAATTCTTGAAAGCCGATAAACGCTATATAGGCCGATAAATCTAAATTAAAATTTTATATCATTTTTGAGAGCCTGATTACAAAAAACAAAAGTCTCACACTTAAAAGCCACGTTCACATTATAATTTTATGTAGCCTATATGACAGAATTGCGCTGCACGTTGCACTCAATTGTTTTTCCTTTTTTGAAGTGATTCCAATCATATTTCAAGAAATTCAAAGTCATTATGGCAAACAGTGAGCATCTGAAGTTTCTCAGCTAAAAGAAATTTATCAGCTTTAATATATCGGCCAAATTTTCGTATCAGGTCGATAACGATAACATTAAAAATGAACATATATCGGGCGATACTGATATGGTGGCACATATATATCGTGCATCCCTAGTCCTGGTACTCAAATATCAAATATCTTATAATGATCATGTGCTGCTTAATATTTTTATTGTGGAAAGTTGAAACCATGATCCATTAATTTTCAAAATTGGTGTCAATAAATGGGAAAACAAAGTAACTTGTGTTACTCGTTTGAAAAAGTAACTCAGATATTTTTTTGTGAATTTAAAAGTAATGCGTTACTTTACTAGTAACTTGAAAAAAGTAATCTGATTAAATAACTTGCTTTACTTTTAATGTAAGCCTGTATGCCTTACACAGATTTAGAACGACATGAAGGTAATGCGTTACTTTACTAGTAACTTGAAAAAAGTAATCTGATTAAATAACTTGCTTTACTTTTAATGTAAGCCTGTATGCCTTACACAGATTTAGAACAACATGAAGGTTAGTAAAAGGTGATAAAAATAGATTTTCTCTTAATCCACCTTCACATGTTATATTTGAAGGTACTACTACTGTGCACACACACATTTTAAGTTAGTCACACGCGAGACCAGCAAGTACACACATAAAATCAGTTAATTTTACATTTCCTGCTGCATTTCATGATGGATCTCTTTTCCGACACAGATTCGGTCTGTTAAAATGAAGTCAGCACCGCACAACCCTGGCCAAAACCACAGGCAGAAAACTCTAATGCACACAACATACTGCAACTCCATCATCCCCCTGTGAACACCAGTACCTCCATCATCTCTTAATGCAATAATGCTGTCGCTAAAAACCCAACACAACAGATTAACATCAACACATAGTTACTAACATCTGACTTTATTATTTATACAGACAGATATACTGCTTTATTACCCTGCTAGTAAAAAAAAAAAGTCAGGTCGGGTTCTAAAGGATCTGTTGAAAATGTGCTTTTCCAAGTGCATTTAAAACTGTGCACTCAGGCATTCATATGTGATGTGGCAAGACACAAAAGCCTACTTACAATAATGCATGGCACATTCTTTTCATTAAAGCATACAGTTTCACTCACCATACATGTGTGAGCAGTGCAAATTTACAAGAAGTGTATTTTGAGTCATGAATCACATTTGAGCTAATATGTGTTAAATGTGTAGAGAAAAGGCCATTTCCTGGTTTCAAAATATAAAGAAATACTTCCTTAATATACTGTGAATGAGAGTAAATTCTGACCTTAATGATCAGTTGAATGTTTAATGTTAAGGTGTGTAAAACTGTAAATGAAAATCTAAAAGTTTAAGGTTGGTGAGAAGTATTTTAAGTCTTTTTATTTTCAAATGTAATTTATTCATTTGATTACTCATAGTCTTCCTTAATATCAGTGTTGAAATTATGAAAAAGTGAATATATTCATGATATATTTTTTCAGGATTCTTTGATTAATAGAGTAAAAAAAAAAAAAAACAAAAAAAACAGCATTTATTTGAAATAGAAAATGTATACATTATAAATGTTTTTACTGTCACTATTGAACAATTAATACATTCTTGCAATGGCATATTACTTTCTTGATTGGATGGATGGATGGATGGATGGATGGATGGATGGATGGATGGATGGATGGATGGATGGATGGATGGATGGATGGATGGATGGATGGATGGATGGATGGATGGATGGATGGATGAATGAAAAACTTATTAGCCACAAACTTTTGAACTATTACTCTCCTGTAAGTGTAATGTGCAAAGACAAAGGTATGGGACTTATATTTAAGGAGGGACTAGAATATCCTATTGACCAGCACACAAGGGCTATTTTCACTCTGACATGTAAGAAGCCTCCCCAAACATCCTGACAACTGCATAGCAACCTGCTAAAAACACTCAGAACACCATTTGCAACCAGACATTACAAACCAAATCTATAAGCAGAAAATATAGATGCAATCTGACAGCCCTTAATGCGCAATTGGGAATCACTGCAGATCTATTGTAACATAAAACCCCCTGTGGTCACCCGGTTTCTTCCTAATCCTTTTATCCTGTAAGTTTCTACAGCATTGCTGCAGAGTGTGGCTCTAATAAGCTTGTGTAAAGCTCATCCAAAACCTGCCTCTCTAATCACAACCATCACTATACCACCACATAAGCACATACAGATCTAGGCACATGCAGTATGTACACAGCAACACACACTTACAAATGTTTGCAAATGACATCAAAGAAACATGGGTTTTTGTGTCTTTGCTTAATCAGTGGCTCAGGATTAAATGAGCTCTTGGCAACCACAAGATAATTTGAATATATGAATGACATCATAACTGCTCACCGCAGAAGAAGACTTCTGTGGTTGTCTGTCAGTCTCAGACAACCAAAGGAGCGAGAAAGGGGGGTGGGAAACGAGACAAAGAAACGGTGTCTTTCTCAGGTTTTCTAATCGTTTTCTACAATATAAAACACTGCAGTGCCTTTTCATGTGGCAGATGCATAGTTAAGTTTTACAGGGCCATATAAAAATACAACAATAAAACCAAAACACACACCCCAAACAAGAAGTGATGTATGCTTAGCAACAAACTTTCAATACATTTAACAGAGGAAGAAAGGCGAAGAACAACAGGTAGAAAATAAATTAAATGGCTGAGCATTGGTGCATGGGTTTTCAAACTTTTTGATGCCAAAGCCCTCCATACTCAATAATCCCTTTGTGAGGGAGACCCTTTTAAATAAATATATCAAGACCCCTTTATAGTGTGTGAGGAAAACTATTAAGCATGATATTATAAGTTATTGGCTTTTATAGAGTCATTGTACCAAAGCAAAACTCTACCTTAAAGTACTGGTAGAAGAAATAGTTCATTCAAATGATTAAAAATTATCTCTGTAGCACTTTCACAATATATATTCCAGTTTTACAGACAATACTGCTTTAAATTTCAGTGATCACGCTAAAGGAGACAGTTGCAAGGAGGAAACAAATGGTCAAAAATGGTTAAAAACATTTGATAACATTTTTTTGTTTTTCTCAAAAAATTTTCCGCAGCCCCCTGGGGTTCCCCAGATCCCAGTTTGAAAACCTTTATAGCAGTTCAGTTATTCACTGAAATGATAAAATTCTAGGAGCTATGAGCTAAACTTGCTCTCCAACATCCCTAGAAAAAAGCAACTGCTCAAAACGGCAAGCTTGTCTAGATAAAGTAAATGAAGTAGCAAGATGGCGGAAGGTAACAGCAGAGGGGCAGCTGCTTTGGCTGCTGTTCCTGGTGTTATACGGCCTCGAGCAAAACCCTCGATCTATGAGACTGTTGATGGGAAAACTATCGTAGAGAATGAGTTTCTTAACCTCCTCGCGGTTAAAATAAAGACTCAGGAAGAGTCAGGACGAACTAGTCCTAGCGTCAAACAACTTCGAATCTGAGTGGATTGAGTCTTCAAAGAAAGTGCTGTTTGAACTCTGTCCTAACACAAAGCAACATAATGTGACATTTAAAGGTAACCATTTTGATGTAAACAACATCAAAAGTTGCCTTACAGTGTTAAACGAGTGCGAGGAAAACATCCCACATTTTGTTTCCCATTACCTGGATGAGTTGCTGCCTGTGACGTTTAACAACATGGATGTTTCCAATTTACTCTGCAAGATGGAGCGTCTCCACAGTGAGATGTGTGCATTAAGGCACTCAATAAAACTCCAGGCGGAGGTCGGTGAGGATCTGCGGTCTGTGAGGATCTGCGGTCTGTAACCTCCATTATCGATTGAAGAGTTGCTAAAATTGAGCGTCAGCTGGTGCCGTGCCAAGCATAACCATGAAATGTCGAGTGCAGTTGGAGTTTCTGGCGGCGGTGTAGGCCTACTGGTTGGGGCTTCTGCTGTGGATTTCTATGGCGAGGAGCTGTCTGTGGATGCAGGCACCTTTGGATCTTCTGATCTCAGATGTTCCACAACCGATGTCCGGGCTCCAGCGGTGCCTATGGAGGCAACTGGGGTAGGCAGTGCTGGGGTGAGTGTGGAGGCTTCCACTGTGAACGGAGGCTTTAAAGATAATGCTGCTTCTTCAAACTCACCTAAATGGAGCCTTGTGGTGAAGCAAGCCCGACAAAAGAGGGTCGAGCGGCGCACTGGCAAACCTGCGTGCAGGAGGCCAAACCCTGTTATTGACACGAGTGCGCAAAGTAACATTGAAGTGGTACGAAAGAAACAGGTTAGTGTCTTTGCTACAAAATTCTCACCGGATCTTCATGCAGAGGCACTGTGTACATATCTTAAGGAAAAACTCAGGCGGGATGTTCATTGTGAACGTATTGTAACTGTGAACACCAGATATAGCTCTTTTAAAGTGACAGTTGAGTGTGAGGATGTTGCAATGGTATATAACCCAGAGCTATGGCCTGAAGGCTCTGTTGTGCGGTGTTATTATGAGCCACGCACAGTGAGAGTTAAAGGGTTAAAGGGTCTAGTATGACCATCTCTACACCTGTTGCAGCAGGGTCCGTTGGAGTTGCGGCGGCCCCACTATCTTAACTGTCAAACATGCATGTTGCATCCTATAATTGTCGGGGGCTGCGTGTTGCTTCTGGAGATAGGGTCCGACGTATGGTTGTGGATAACGTACTACAAAAATGCGACATTGCATGCCTGCAAGAAACTTTTTTACTAAATCTAGGATCTAGGAAAATGTTACTTTTTTAATGATAGTTTCCACGGACTGGGGAATCCACAGCGGACCTTACTATGGGTATAATGAAAGGAAGGATATCAGGGGGTGTGGCTATCCTATGGCACAAGAAGCTGGACTCTAAAGTTTAAAAATAAAAGAACTTACTATTCTCAATGTATATACACCTTATGAGTGTTCACAGAATGAAGACATATTTAAATAGGCTTGCTTATATAAATTATTTTATTCATGAGAATCATTGCACAAGTGTTTGTGATGTAGGGGATATGAACGCAGACCTCACAGACAGCCAGTCTGTTTGCCAGACATTTAGTACAGTTTTGTGAGGATAATAACGTCATACTGTCCAGCCAACTGCTTCTTCCAGCAGATAGCTATTCTTATATAAGTGAAGCCTGGCACACAACATCATGGCTTGACCACTGCATTTCCACTGCTGATGCCCATGCAATTTTGCAATCTATAGAAATTCTATATGGGACATCCATGTCAGACCATGTGTGGTTTGCTATGAAGCTTGATGTGGAATGTCTTCCTGAGTTGGCCCAGGGGGTGAATGATGGCTGCAAGACTAAATTGGATTGGGTTAAACTTACAAATGACGATCTCTTGACATACTGAATGAAAACTGAGATTCTTCTCAGTAATATTTGTTTACCCAAAACTTCTATGTGCTCAGATGTGAATTGTATTGATATCTCCCACCGTGAAACCCTCTTTGCCATGTATGACAGTATTGTGAGTGCAATGTATGAGGCTAGTAGACCTTACATTACACTGCCTGTAAAAACAATCAACATTAAGCCAGGATGGAACAGGCATGTTGAGGCACATCATGCAGAATCTAGGGTAGCATTTAAGGCATGGGTGCAGGCAGACAGACCTAGAAATGGTCCGATCCTTGAATATAAAAAGCTTACCAGCACTAGACTCAAATATGCCATCCATTACATTGGTAAACATGAACAGGCTATGAGAGCAAACTCAATGGCTGAGAAACTTAGGAGTAAAGATGTCAATGGCTTTTGGAAGGAGGTGAGAGCTCTGAACCAACACACTGCTTCCATGTGCCATGGAGGGGGTGTCTGGAGCTGATAATATTGCTGAGCTTTGGAGGCAACACTACTTTGCCTTATTTAACTGTGTTAAAAGTGACCCCTACAGAGTGACAAATATTGTTAACAGTAGTCCAGAGTTAATCACCTCCAGTAAAGTCTGCTAGGCAGTAGCACAGCTATCTGATAAGAAAGCGAGTGGGTTAGACCACATTACAGCAGAGCAACTTAAGTTTACTAGCCCTAAGGTGGCAGTACTGCTTGCCATTTGCTTTTCTGGATTCATGGTCTGTTACCTGAATCTATGTTGTCTGTTAATCTTATGCCTGTCATTAAGGACCAGGCTGGCAAGGTTGGGAGTTTGGACAATTATAGGCCAATAGCCCTAGCCAGTGTGATATCTAAAGTACTGGAAAGGATTTTGCTTGATCGTCTAGGTCCTTTTATTGGTACCACTGATAATCAATTTGGCTTCAAAGCTAAGTTTAGTACTGATTTGTGTATCTATGCTTTGAAGGAGGCAACACATGGGTACATAAGGCAGAATTCTTCCATGATAATTGGGTTTATTGATGCTTCTAAGGCCTTTGTCATCATAAGCTATTTGAAAAACTGAGCCAAAGGGGTGCCCCTGACAGCATTATAAGAATCCTGGCTTACTGGTATGCCAACCAGAGAATGCAGGTTAAATGGGGTACTATAGTATCTGCCTCCTTTAGGGTAAGTAATGGGGTATGTCAAGGGGGGCTGCTCTCACCAGCTCTCTTCAACTTTTACATGGATGAGTTATCCAACCAATTATCAAGATGCAAAATAGGTTGTATGATTGGAAACACCTTATTAAACACTAATAATTTTATGTATGCTGATGATTTGGCCATCTTTTCTCCCAGCAGTGCTGGTTTTCAGCAGCTACTGAATATCTGCTCTGAATATGGGGTGAAATACGATGTGCTGTAACGCCAAAACGAGTGCTGTATTGATATATAGGACAAAAGTGGACAAAGATCTTTGTTTTTCCAGACTTTTATCTGTCAGGACAAGTGATGAGTGTCTGCAATAAAATTAAATATCTGGGTCATTGCATTACAGATCAGTTATCCGATGATGAGGATATAAACAGGCAGCGTTGCATATTATATGCCCAAGCTAACATGCTGGTAAGAAAATTCCACATGCGCACGGATGATGTCAAAATTAGCCTGTTTAAAGCATATTGCACTCCTTTGTATACTGCTTCTTTATGGACTAAGTTTAAAAAGGCATGTATGCAGAAGCTTAAGGTTGCTTATAATGACTGTATGGATACTGCTCAACAAACCCAGGTGCTCTAGTGTAAGTGACCTGTTTTGTAATGCAGGGGTCAGTCCCTTTCAGGTGTTGTTGAGGAGACTCATCTACAAATTCATTTGTCACCTGAATATCTCCCAGAACAGTATTGTTATGCTGCTAGTAAATCCTGGGTTTAGTGTCATACGAATCATCACTATGAAATCACTGGTACAAGTGTCTTTTATAGAAATGCTGTATTGTAGTTTTTTTGTTTTTATCTATTTGTATATGTTTTTCTTTCTCTTTTTAATGTATGTTGCATGTCATGTCTGTGCCTTCGGAATGGACCATGAGTCTGGAATAAAGTTGATGATGTCCTTTATAAACATGTATTTTCCTTCCTTGTACTCAATTCATTTGTTTCTTTCCATCTCCAGAACTCCACTTCCTTCACTGGGGCCTTGTGCAATGCAGCACTTCCTGTTTGAGTTTATATGGTGGGGTGTAGAGCGCTGGGCCTATTAAACCTGAAATTTCCTGGTTTACACCAAAATGAATGAGTACACAGATTTCACACTCATTTCAGCAGGTGGGTTATGTCCTGCAAATTGACTGGGGCCATGGGAAAGAATGGACATCTCGGAGCAGAGAAATTAAAAGAAGGGAGTAATTACATATCAAATGTACAATAAACAGAACAGGCAGCAAGAATTTAGAATAACAAACAGCTCACACATCTAAACTTACATAGTTGTTTACAGTAACACAGATGGAAGATGTGGGGAGAAAGAGAGAATATGACTTCATAGGCTGCTGATGCAGGGCAGTTTGCAACTTGTATTAAGAATGTGTTATAGTGCGTGTGTAAGTGTGTGTGTTATAGTGAGCTGTGTGAATGGTGCTGAATAAATAAAATCGACAACTATTATATTATTATTTGTGTGCTCAGAGTGTTCAAAAAGTTCTCATTATATGCTTACAATGGGCATTCTCACGGTGTGTTCATAATGTTTGTTCATAATGTGTTCGGAATATTCATTCAAAGTGTGCATTCAGAATGCTTGTTCACCATTTGTTAGTGACATTGTATTTGTTGTATTTGTTACAAGTGTGCATTTAGACTTTTCATTCAAACTATGCATTCATAATGTTTAAGTATATTCAGTATGTTCATTCAAAGTGTGTTTTTTCAGAATGTTTGTTCATAGTGTGTTCATTGAAAGAGTGTGTTTAGAATGTTTGTTCAAACTACATTTAAAATGTTTAAAAGTGTGTTCAGAATGTTAAGAGTGGGTCTCATTCACTAATAATAGCATACGCTATTCGTATTTATACACACATTTACATAAAACAAGCCCAAACCATGTCCATATAAGGGGATTCCGCAAGCCATTTTTCATCAGTTTTAGCAAACCTCACACTCTCTAAAGACGCGCGTTCGCCTGAGAGTATGCTCAGCGAGATCCCAGAGTAATTCCAAAAATTCCATCCTGAAAACAAGTACAAACGTAATAAACACCTTTTATACAAACACTACAGACCTCAGATTAGCCAGGTGTATATGTGTATTTGTGTCTTCATGCTTCAGCTATAACGTACCTTTTCTTACTCTTTTACTGATGATGAAATATGGCCTATTTAAGATCTATATCTATGCTTAAATTTTCATCTTAACATGTTTATAAGACCAAGAGTATGTATTTTTGAGTATGAGTGTTTCAGTTGAGCCTACATTTTTTTTTTTTCGTAATTTGGAATACATTTTATAATGAAAGCTATTGATGAATCATGATTTGTGCATGAAAACGTCCACAGATTTCACGCTCAAATTTGTGCATACACATACTTAGTGAATGAGACCCAGTGTGTTTAGTTCAAGCCGAGTTTAGAATGTTTGTTAAAACTCATTTAGAATGTTCGTTCAAAGTGTGTATTCAGAATGTTTGTTCATCGTGAATTTAGAATGCTCATTCAAATATTGCATTCAGAATGTTCAGTTAAAGTGTGTTTTTAGAATTTAAATTCATAGGCTGAGTCAGAAATTGCATACTCTCTTAAGAAGGTATTTATGTTGAATAAGTAATTATTTCACGACAGCTAAAAAAATGTTTTATAGTATGAATGTGTGTAGTATGAATATAATCTGGACATACTGCATTCGCCATGTTGTCATTATCATGTGAAATACCAGCATCAGTTACTTCACTGCTACTCACAAATCCTCTCCCATGGCCTCATGGGATAGTAAAGTGTCCATCGTATGCACACTTCAGAATCTCGCCAGAAGTATAGGTCATCCGGGTACTTTTTGTGAGTACTTCATCCTACTCTTGTCACATACTGTTTTTCTCCTATATAGTAGGGAAATGTGCGATTTCGATGCAGCCATAGTGTGCGTTCAGAATGTTTGTTCAATGTGTGTTCAGAATGATCGTTCACAGGATGCGTTCAAGAATATCTGTTCAAAATGTATATTCAGAATGTTCGTTCAGAATGTTAGTTGATGCTCACAAAGTACAAATACACTCAGACACGACAGCTGCATAATGCTCTCCTTGACACCTCATATCTCCCACACACGCTCACACACATTCAGTGCCTCACTTGAGGTGCATAAACACACTGAGCACACACAAAGCTGACTGGCTAACACAAAGACAGGCAGGAGGCTCTGCATGAAGGTTTGGCCCTTTCCCAAGTCATTAAGGACAACTTAAATCATTCCAGAATATAAAGTGCTCTTAAAAAAAAAAGAGCTAAAAAAGTGCTCCCAGCTGACTGCTTCCATAGTGAGTGTGTGTAACTGATGTTTGAAGCGTAAGAGCTTAGCGTGGAACCCCCCGATAAGCCGAGCTGAGCTGTGAAAACACAGATTACATTTCTGTGGCTTTAAAGCATCCGTCGCATGCCTGTGAGCCGAGCGGGTAATTAGTGCATCAAAAGCACACAGCCTCACTTTGACCGAGGGCCAGGGTTTGATTCGGGGCCCTTCGCACTTCTAAGACAAGTGTGCTAATTCAACACGTCCTCCCACACGACAAACACACAAGCTGTTCACTTCCTCTCAATCACTCGCTGACTGTCAGTCAGATTCTCTTATGCACACACACTTGAGTAGGGTGAAGAGTTAATGTATATGAATATAAACCTCTCAGAATGAATCCTCATCATTTTTTAAAACAAACATAAAAGGACTGTGGAGAATTCTTCTTAAAACACTGAGACACAGAGGGGGAAAATAATAATTTAACAAGTGTTAGGTCATTACGTTTATCAACAACATGATCTGTGGAGCTCTGTTGAAATAATAAACTGAGCTGAAAGCAGATATGACTGAACAATATTTTGACATAAAGCCTTGATAGACAGTATTTCAATTTTCCTGGATAATACATGCTCTAATTCGTTCAGTGCCTTTAATCCTTGGGTTTTAAATCATCAAATCTATTGTGCAGTATTGGCATGGGGGTATTTTTGTTGCTTGCAATACCAATGAATTCTTAACAGAGTAACAAGATATATCCATTAAGGGTTTGCTTTTAGAATTATTAATTTAGCAGACACTTTTATCTATATATAAAAAAAAACTAAGATGAGAAACTCAAAAGAAAGGAGTAAACCATGACAATACAACTAAAGCAGAAAGTACAGAACAGTAGAAAAAGGTTTGCGGTTTATAAAATTAAAAAACGTTCCATCTGTGAGCACTTATATGAGTAACTGCCTCATTTGAAATACTTACACACAGCAATGTATGTAAAAACTGACAGCAAAATTAAATCATAACATCTCACACAACACAACGGATCTCAGTGTTTATTACGCAGCTACACATCTAGATTTTCGGTTTCCATGTGCGTGTTTGCGTGTATACAGTATGTACACTATCAATCAATGGTTTGGGGTTAGTAAGACTTTCGATACTTTTATTCAACAACGATGCACTGAACTGATCAAAAGTGACAGTAAACACATTTATGTTACAAAATATTTCCATTTAAAAAAAGAACATTGTAATAAAAGTCTTGATGGTTCTCTAGTGTAGAAAAAGGCTCTTCAGATTATTAAAATGTTCTTCAAAGAAAATAATGGTTCTTTTAAGAACTGTTCACTGAAAGGTTTGTTGTGGAACCAAAAATGGCTCTTCTATGGCATCACTGCGAAAACCCCCTTTTAGAAACTTTATTTTTAAGAGTGTGCTTAATTTCTATTCATTTAAGAATCCTCCATCACAAAAATGCTAAGCAGCACAACTTGTTCAAACTGTAATAATGTTTCACAATATTACTGTTTTTACTGTATTTTTGATAAAATAAACGCAGCCTTGGTTAACATAAGAGACTTTTTTGGCGTGAAATGATAAGAATAGTAGAGCACATACAATATTTCCAAAGTTTTCAACATGTTCTTACAAATATAGTGAAACATGAGGACATTTGAAGTGATCCTCCTCACTAATAGAGTTTCAAAAGTCTGTGTGCAGTATGTGTGTGTGTGTGTGTGTGTGTGTGTGTGTGTGTGTGTGTGTGTGTGTGTGTGTGTGTGTGTGTGTGTGTGTGTGTGTGTGTGTGTGTGTGTGTGTGTGTGTGTGTGTGTGTGTGTGTGTGTGTGTGAATGTGTGAACGAGGGTGGGACGCTGAAATTTATGCAATGTACTTCAGATAAAAAGCTTGACATTTACTTCAAATATGTTTTTGTATCTTATCGGTGATGTAATGTTTTTACTAGTTCAGACGACGCCGGTGAGAAAGGGAGAACTAATGACAAAAGAAAAAGAGATTACAAGCATGAGAGAAAAAAAAAAAGTGTTTAGGGCCAAAAAATTACAAATACAAGCTAAATATTTGGCATCCCTATTCCACAATTAATATAAATACATACAGATCTTTAAGGATCTGCAGGCCTGGAAGAGAAAACTGCATATCAAATAGGGCAGTAAAAAATGCTTATTTTGTCATGAAATGATTCTCATGACAATCAAAAAAATGAATGCTATAAAGTTTATGTTTTATTTATGTACCAAAGAAATATTATACTATATCGCAGAACTGCTATCTGGAGGTAGTAATGTTTTTGTTGCTGTTGCTGAATGAATATACTGTAATGTGTAAGAAGCAGCACTTCTCTCTTTCCTCATTCCACGTACCCCACCTCAGAACACAACACAGAATCACTGCGCCGAGATGCTATTACACTTTACATTTCAAACTACAACCCATACCGTGTGCCTAACAATGATCTGAAGCCAGTGTAGACACAAACAGAGACAGCCGGTGTTATAAAACAAAGATGAGGTGGGGGCTGTCTGGCTGGTACATCTCACTATATGAGAGGATAAAGCTCATTCTCCATGGTCTCTGATATACCAGACGCTAATAAATGTTCATGCACACATAACATGCTTTCTAGTTTCTGTTCCTCGCTATGCCGTATTGCATCAGTGACACGAATGATACCTTAAGGGTGCTGAAGTAGTGTCAGAAAGAAAGAGACAGAACAGAGCTGTCAGTTCCACTCAGGGCTGTCTGTGATCAGAGTTTGTCTCACATGGTACCGATAAGACATTAGTGTTCACAGGCCTCAGAGCATCCCACTTAAGATGGTATCCTCTCTCCATTTCATCATCCTTCTCTTATGAGGAACAGATTTAACTTAATTCACCCACTTTATCTCACATTTCATGGATGTCTGCTGCCTTTGGGGTATGTAATTGTGTAAAAATGGAAAGATTTGCATTTTGGTTGGCGGTGTGGGCGTGTTTGTCTGTGTGGTTTCATCTTTAGATAAAAGTAAACTCATTCCCAAATTAAGAAAATTTTAAAGCAATCATCAATATTGGATTTGCCCTCTCGGTTCATTTCAAACTTGTCCATGTCCATGAGATAATTTCATAACTACTAAATGGTCAGTGTTGCATTTTTTTAATGAATCTAAGAACAGAAATAGTTTACCCAAAATCCACAAAGACTTTCATTTGAGAGTTACAGGAGTAAGATTTTTAGTGAACTGTGACTGCAATTTTGAATATATATTCGTTCAAGCTTTCTTTTTTTTTTTTTCAAGCAGAAATGTCTTAGGTTTTTTTTTTTTTTTTTTTTTATATCTTAATTTGTGTTTCAAAGAAGAACAAAAGACTTATTGGTTTGGTTACAAAAAAGGTAAGTTAATAATGACAGAATTTTCATTTTTGGGTGAACTATTGGTGGACAATGATGGACAATGAATTAATTAGCTGAATCCATGAGTCACTGAATAAAATGTATTATTACCATTCAATGATTTATTTGATTAAGTTACATAAACATATATTTTCACAAAATATGAATCAATTATGAAATGGATGAATTAAATCAAATCAAATCAATGAATGAAATATAACTGCAAGCATGTCAATTGGAATCAAATCGATGTTAGCTTGGACATTGTGTAAAACATCTCCTTTTGTTTTCCAAAAGAAAAAGCCATAAATATGTATTTTGAACAACATGAGAGCAAGTAAATGGTGCCAGAAATTTAATTTTTGGGTCAACTATATAAATTGGCTGCGGGCTAAAGAAAATCCACTTTGCCTCACAGACAGGAAGTAGTAAGTACAGCTAGCGTACAGCTACTACTTTACATTTTAGGGTAAACACACACAAAAACAACCACATAACAGACAAATACTGTACAGTATTAAGAGCCCTCAAAGCAATTTACAACACTATTTAAAGCTGAAACTGTCTATAAAAGTAAAATAAGTTCAGTCAAATAAAGACTTGCCACCTTGGGAATGCCAACCCTAACCACATTAAATAATTTAGTGGACCTTAAAATTCCAACCACAATTTATAATCTACTAGTGGGTCAGTGGGTACAGCTGGTTCAAACAACAGCTTAGAGAGCCCACCTTTAGCCAAATCACACAAGACTTAGTGCAGTTCGGAGAGGATAGGCTGCTGGCCGGTCCTCATGGTTACTCCCAGCACGACTCACAATGAGGCTCTGGCTGACACTCAGAGAATGCAGCCAAACACACACACACTCAGTCACAGAGCAAAGCAGCCAGAAACAGCATCCAAACACAGCTGAGACACGCGCTCACATTAATCACACACTCGCTCGCACACACGCATACTTTCGCCATCTCACAATAGCCATCCATCCTGTTTCTCTTCTATTGTCTTCTCCACTACTTGTTCTCCTGACACCGGGGCATGATTTACAAACAGAGACAGTGGAGTGAACGAGAAGAAGTCAAAGTCAAAGTGAGACGCAAGTTGTAGCCAGTGCAGGACATTAGTTGTGGGGTGGTCTCCTTGTGTGAGCCTGTATAAACATTAAATAACAAACATGGCTACCTCACAGACCCCAAACACTTGTGGATCATTTCCCATTCCCAGATCATGTCTAGTTCTGCACCATGAGCAGTATTGGGGAATAAAGTAGAGACACTACTTTTTTTTCTTTTCTTTTTTCTTTCTCAGCAGTGCGACAGCAGTTCAGCAGTTTCCAAAATAGTGTAGCTTTTTCCAGCAACATTTTCCAATGAGTAGCAGGATGAAACGCTACATGGATGTTTTTTTGTCACGCTGTGTTGTGCACACAACCAAGTAGCATTGGAGAGTCAGATTCATTTTTATCTAACTGGTTAGACGGTATTAAAAAACACAGTCCCTGTGAAATATGTTTAAAAATGTAATAGATATAAAATATTTAGTCAGTTAAATGTTACTTTCAAATTAAATTGGAATGTTTTTAAAAAACTAGGTTTGTGGAAGCGTAAAATAACTTCCGCTGTAGCCTGTATCAATGGCAGTACCCATAGCATAGGATTGTGTGATTTATTGATGTACACTTCATCACAGATACTTAATCTAATCACATCAACCACAGTTTACAATCAGGTATGATGAAACATGGGGTCATGTTATTCAGGCGCCTATTTCATATTTTCAAAGGGAACACACACTAGTGTGTCTAATTACAAGTACCAGCTGTCCAAATTAAAAAATAATAATGTTCACATTGCTTTCATGCAATGTGAACATTATTATCACTTCACTTTAGAACAAATTGAAGTTGTTCAAATAAAATAATAAAATATTTCTATTATTCAAAAATAACTGGTTTGATCATCTTAAAGGTGTCATATCCTCTGGGTCTGAGTGAAATGATTGAATAGCATTATATTGTAACAATAAAAAACAACATAAAAAAAAATTCTGATTGTATTTGGCAGTAGCTTGAGGAGCATGCAGATCTTCATTTATCTCATGACTGTAACGACACTGGTAAATGGTAGATTACACATATAATATTACATATCATGTAAGGCTAAATAAACCGCTTTCAATATTGATGTTTTTTTTTTGTCAAGTTCAACTAAGTTACGCTACACTCTAAAAAATGCTGGGTTAAAAACAACCCAAGTTGGGTTGAAACTGGACTAACGCAGTGATTGGGTTGTTTTAAGCAAACATTTAACCCAACTGCTGGGTTAAAGCAACGCAATCGCTGGGTTAGTCCATTTTCAACCCAACTTGGGTTGTTTTTAACCCAGCATTTTTTAGAGTGTACTAATCGGAGCCGGATGTGATGACACAGACTGTGATAAAAGCCTATAAGTTAAATGCTGTCACCCAAATTAAGATCTGTATTTTTCTACGAGATTTTTTTTTTCTCTTAAGAGTATTTTTCTAAGAGATAAAAACTCTTCTAATTGCAAAAATGTGTTTAATAACCAGACAGTTAATGTAGCAAACTATAGCTTTTCAAAAGAGTAGCTTGACTGTAGTTTGACTAAATAATAAGATGAAATTTGGGAAACTTAAAGTAGATTCCCCGACACTGACTAAGCATAGGGCACAGCATAGAGATTCCTTCTTCACAGCTGCATGTAGTTCTGTATCATGCTGCAACTATCATCTCTGGTCAGTCTTACCTTCCTCACACTGAGATCCGCTGTATCCAGGGCAACATTTCCACTCCAGAGAGGTGATGGTGCGGTACACAACTTTATAGGATGGCCGGACCACAGTGCGATAGCTGCAACACACACACATAAAATGTAAGTCAGTTTGAAACTATGTTACCAGATGACCCTACAAAGATGGCAAAACCATAAAAACCTACAACAGCGTGGAATTTTTTTTCTTGTTTTATACATAAAAATGCTTGTAAAATGTAAGGTTTTTGGTTAATCAAAGTATGACTAGATTCATAATTTTTTTTTTTTAAGTTTACATGTAGATTCTTTCACACAAGAAACTAAGAAACAATATATTCATTATATATTCACAACAATAAAAATTTTAATGACACTTCATAATGTAGCTGGCTAGATAGTTATTGTTGTAATTTTCTCACACAGTAATTCATATGCATTTATTAATATTATTTATTCAGTACAAATTATAAATATTTAATCATAAAAATTCTTAATAAATAAAGCGGAACAACTATTTTAAAAATGAACTTATATGCAAGTTTAGGGTCAGAAAGATTTTTTTAAAGAAAGGAATACTTTTATTTAGCAATTATTAATAACATTAAACTGATCAAAAGTGACAGTAAATACTTTTACAGTCTTACAAAAATCTATTAAAAATGTATTTATAAAAAAAAAAAAAATCATAGTTTCAACAAAAATATTAAGCAACAAGATAATAATAATAATAAGAAGAAATGTCTCTTGAGCACCAAATCAGCACATTAGAATGATTTCTGAAGGATCATGTGACACTGAAGACAGGAGCAACAATGCTGAAATTTCAGCTTTGTCATCACTGAAATATTTTTCATGAATATAAAATATTTTACAACATTACTGTTTTACTGTGTTTTTTATTAAATAAATGTGGCCTTTGAAAAACAACAAAAAATGTGTATTGACCCCAAACGTTTTGAACGGTTATATCATGCACATCATGCATCAGTTACTGGTTTTACGGGGTGCTGTCAAGGACTTGCAAAATGTAATTATGGGATTATAATTTCACACATGCAATGTTTTTGGAACAGTGTTACTGTCCTACTCAAACACATGACCACTGAACAGAAAAATGGCAATACATTTACTGCACAAGCTGCAAGTGTGAAAGTGACAAATGGGAGGTTCCCAAAACTATATAAAACTCTAAGTGAATGTGTTGAATGTGTGCTGATGATAAACTCACCTTCCCCCATTGCAACCCTGAGGCCACCTGCAGGTCTGATAGACTCTCTGGAGCGTGGTGCCATTCTGTATCTGACAAGTCACTGTCTTAGTCACCGTGTGCGAACACCAGTTTCTAAAAGAGAGAGAAATATGAGAATCAGAGCAATCCAATTGACCTTCATCATGTATTGGATGGTTCTGATGACATTAGAATAATAATACATGCGCATAGCTGGCCATAAAATGATCTAATCCAACTCACTGTAAAAGTGATCAATGTTTCGTTGGACGCCCATACTTCAACAGTCTAACCATCCCTTTTGAAAACTCTTTATGGTGTTTACACAGGTTAAATGACCCGTATACCCGGCAGGAGAGCATTGTCAGTGGTGTTTACATTGCGGCCTTTCTCTAGCAAATCACATCCGCCCATTTTTATTCTTTCCGCAGCACTACAAGCAGGTCAAGTCACGGAGGGGGACACTGCCCCAAATGTGTGAGCGTGTGGGCTTCTCCTCTAGATTTAAGACAGCTTTTCGAAACTCGAGCCAAAACCGGAGCAGAGGCACAGTCCCCGGGAGAAAGAGAGGCTCTTTTGTGCTGCTTTTTATCAGGGCTTCACTTCACACAGCTTGAAAAACCGAGAAACACATCACACAGGTTGAAAAGTGACTGCTGGACAAATCCCTGAATCAGGTGCACATTTATTTTGATCCAATATTAAAATAAAAAAAGTAACATTAACCCAAACAATGTCTTAAAAGGTCTTAGAAAAGTGGACAGTCTCCTGGAAAGATTTTACTGTGTTTTGAAAGGCTTATTTAGAATAATATGTTCCTGCCCTAAAACATGCTATAGGGCAACCACTCAAGGTATGATTTCAGTCATATTTCAGTCTCATTATTAAGCGGAAAATGTAAACGAGAGAAAACAAGCTTGGAAAACAAAAGTCATCTGGAAAGTCTGCTACGGTAATCACTAATGTGCCCTGCATAATGTGGAACCTTCTAATTGGGAAGGCAGTGGCAAATCCAGCCCTGATGAGGAGCAGACTACAGTCAGGACAGAGGAGAGGGGGAAAGTAACGCGGAGAACCAAAACAAAGCTGCACGGCCCAAGCCCAGGATCTCGGCACATGCCAGAAGTCACAAAAGAAAGGAATGAACGTGGGTTTGAAGAGAAAAACCAATCAGATCTCTTTCCCCCTGAGCTCCCTCATGATTTTTACACAGAACAGCTTGAAACAAAGAGCCATTGATAAGTTCACCTCAAACAGACCTTTGTATGAACCATTATGCCTCAAGTTGAGCAAACATAAGTCAAAGAGATGTGGAGCAGAATTCAAAGAGAGTTAATGCACGTGTAACATATGGAGGTCATTATATCTACTATACTTCAGTGGTTATTATCAATGGCTCAGCTTATGCACAGCTATGATCACACATCAAGAAAACAGGCCAGAGGGCCGTACATGCTCAATAATCAACATCAATCTGCCTGTATAAGCATAGATTGTCTGTCTGTGACATTGTGTCTGATGGTATTATGCTTTTAAGCAAACTTAAACATTGCTGTATAATGATGTGAATGTATTGCAGGTTTGTACAAAACTATATATATATAATGCTGTTTTAAAGACAGGGTAAAAAGGCATGACAGCGCAATCGCAAATGAATGAATTTAATGATGTAATTTAATACTAGGCATGGGTAACAGCTGATTAGACAGATCAAAGATTAATCTATAATGCATTTACAAAGATGAAAATACACATATACATATGAAGTAACATGGAGTCTAACATGAAACCACCCTCATGCTCACACATTAACAGCTCTTGCATGCGTTTCCCAGCCCTTTCCCAGAACCTGCTAAAACTGTGGCCCACAGAACCAGCCCTCAAATATGCCAGAAATTTCCAACGCTCATGAATTTTAGGTGGTTTCCATGCCCTGCTTGAGATGAGGGCCCCGGGACAGAACTGGGGTGACCACAGGCTTATCCGGTCACTACCTGCCCAGCTGCTCCAGAACAGCCAACAAACACACACAGACTGGACACACAAACACAGAAGCCAGGCTCAAGACCATGGGGCTATTTCTGTGATCTGCTTGTTATTGAATTTAGAACCACAAAACATACCCTTGCCCTTCTCTAGGAAACACAGAAATACATTCAAACTCTACCATAAATACAACTGTACAAAGAAAAGGAAAAAAATCACTACACATAATTTACCCAAGTAGGCCATGCATCCTGCATCAACATCCTTTGTTGTCAAATCAACCTAAACATGCAACCTACAATCAGAAATCAATGATTGGTTGAAATAAAATGAATTAAATAAAATAAAATGTTCTTGAATATGCCATCCAATAAAAGCAACTTATTTTGTGTTTCAAACAAAGAATTAAAGTCATATGGGTTTGGAATGACATGAGGATAAGTAAATGATACCAGAAATTTAATTTTGCAGTATAATTTTGGGGTGAACTGTATTTGTACAGTCACATCCCCTTCACATCACCTCTGTCAACACACCAAATCATGTAAATTCATCTGAGCAAAAACTATCATATATAATTGCTCCCATATTTCACCATGATTTCAGCCCCTCTGAACTCCACCCCATTGATTCTGTCCATTTAGCCTGCAAATCTACAACATAGGTTGAATAGACACAGAAATGAGCCAAACTCCATATTAGGAGTAGGCGTCCGAGCAATGGGCGGATAAAGATCTAGAGTGGCATAGCCATCAGAACCAAGTTCCCACACTGCCCTCAAATCACAATGCCAGCTTGGTGAACAAGGCGATTTGTTTGCATTGTTTACCCCCTCCCCTTTCATCTGATCCTGACATCATTTGGTACTTTCCCCAACAGTACCTTCAATTAGTCCCTCAAATCTAAAACACAAAACTATGTAAAAATCCACACAAAATACCCTCTCCATTTTAAAACAGCACACAGTGCATGGCATTCTCTGGATGTTCATGGAAACTAGACGGCTCTGGACATAGTCCAGCTCCATATGAACTAATGAGAGGATTTATAGGGAACACACAGCACAAAAGCCTTTCAATGGGAAATGACCCCTCGCCCGCTTTTTTTTTTTTTTTTTTTTTTTTCTTGCCCGCTTTTCTTTAGGAGGCAAAGGCAGCTAAACTTTGCTTTGATCCAGATTTAAACCTCGGGGCAGGGAGAGACAGAGGGTTAAAAGGGGAGGAGCAGTACTTATAGACCACTATTCCTGTAATCTAACATCTCACCTTCACAAAGCGTTTATGAGGGGTCATTATGCAACCCAGTTATCAACCCACACTCTAATTCTCACTACTTATTGTTGTGCCTTGAAAATAGTTCAGAATTTAGAATAGAAAATATACAGTTTTCTGATTGTTTACATGTCAGGGACTATATCATCCAATGAAAGGTTGTGCATTTGTTTAATTAAATAGCAGGGCTAAAAATTTAACATCAATTTAGGGCAATGAAAAAAAATTAATACAGATAAAAATTAAATAAATATTGAGTGCAATTTAAAATAAATACACTTAGTGCACTTTAAAATAAATGAATGAAAACAAAAACAAACAAATAAATAGCACATTAGTGCAATTTAAGATTAAGATATTGCATTTAAAGCTTCATTGACTTCAATACTGCTTCTAGCTTCATTCTGTCTCAGATATGCGGTAGGTAATGAAACTCAAGTTAAAAGGTGTGAATGCTTTCAGCAGCCTAGCACTGCTACATTTCACTGGCATTTACATGCACTTGGCCAACAGATCGAAAGACTGAGTCTCTTCCTCACAAACACACATGGGACCAGAAACCTGTAATAAATAACTCTGCATTGTGCACAGATCATAGCACAGACTGTAAGGGGGAGACAACTCAAATCAGAAAGGGATGGCAGGAATCACACAGAGCTGGACTGAGTGCAACTCAGCATGCAGCGAGGGGCAAACAAGCCAAAGCCATAAAATAAAAGCAGTACAACACACACATACGAACTAGAAGAACGATCCTGAAACTGTCTTGTTTTAGACAAAATGAAAAGCAGCACGCTTCATTTAAAGCATTAATGCTAGCTTTCAACACACAATGCGTGAGACAATGCTGAGACTCGAATGTTGACTCCCGCAATGTAGCACAGACTACAAAGATTATTGACTCTGGAGGCAAATAAATTAAGTTTGAACAAGAAGACAATAGAGAGCTGTGGCAGCTGGACAGGAGGAGTGGAAAGAGAGCATTTCATCATCGGGTCAGTAATGAAGCCCTCCTGGGATGCACTAGGGGGGTAAGATAACCCAATTAGGCCGCGTTCATGACGTCCAACAAATAGGCAAAACAGTGAGGGACAAAGAAGATTAATGGCCTGCTGAAAGAATGCATCAAAAAGTACTAAAAGAGAAAGAAAAAAAGAAAGAAAGAACGACAAAGCAATGCAGAAATGAAGAGGAATCCTCTTCTGTCCCTGAGATTTGCTTAAGACTGGTTCAAAGGACAGGTCAAAGGCCATGGCGGGAGACAGTCCTTCTACAAAGTCGGATTTAAGGACCAGTCTCGCGGGAAAACAGCCCTGAAGCGAATAATATGGATGAGTGAGAGCACACACAGAAACACCCATAGATCATAAAGATGATCAGTGCATTCTTCCCTAAGTATCACTATCCTCACAGTGAAACCGATTTCTTGACTGATTGATCTGAGTGTCATGCTCTTCACCCCATGTGACGAATGACGATCTTGATTTATATCTGATATCAAGTGAGGGTGTTGCAGAATTTGTTCTCAGTTTAGAAGATTTTCATTTCTAGAACAGTGGCCGGATTCACAAAACATTCTTAAGAATATGTATATGTAAGAATTTTCATCTATTAATAGCTTTTTTATTGTCAATGTGTGAACAGCTTGTGATGAAAGTTAAAAGACAACTTCTTAGGTTGTCTATGAAAGCCTGTAGAAGGATTTTTATGTGAACGACTCGGGACATTTTTGCCAGGAAAAACAAAAGGATGTGACGTTTATGCGCACTCCAGAGAGCCTCTCTTCCATTCAGTGACACATGATATGAATGCTTGTCCAAAACAATGCCGAAAGATCTATTCTGTACTGTAATGTGCTATTAGTCTCACATAGACAGATCTATATACAGTAGTCTACAGTCTCAAATATACTTTATAATCAAACTATAATAACAGTGTAATTTTAATTACCTCATCTGTCGACATGATGATGGAGAATTGCAGAGCTAGTGCAAACATATCCACATTGCTATGATCAGATGCTTTCTTAACTGCTGTTTTCTAACCACTGTCATTTCTGTTCTGTGTTTTTTTATTGAGAGGAAAGCGTGCATATTTACATATTCATATAATCTCTCAGCAGTGTGGGTGGCATCGGGATGTTAGTTAAAAGTATATTGTTGCAAAGGTATTCCCAACTTGTTTTTACTAGCAAAAAAATTTAAAAGAACTTTGCTGCGAGTATATCGGGGCCTTGAATAACGTTCAGTCTCTTGTACTTCACATGTGCATGATTGCGAGCACAAGCAATAAGTTGCTATTCAAGACCTTTTTCATTTTCATTCAAGAATTGCACTTAGGAACATTCTTACGAACTTCACAGGTTCTAAAAATAGTCACATGGATGATGTCTTTCCTACCTTTCTGGACCTTGAAAGTGGTAATTAAATTGCTGTCTATGGAGGGGTCAGAAAGCTCTCAGATTTCATCAAAAATATCTTAATTTGTGTTCCGAAGATGAACGAAGGTCTTACGGGTTTGGAACAACATGAGGGTGAGTAATTAATGACAGAATTAACCCTTTAAGAAAATTCTAAACATCATTCTTAAGAAGATAATTGTGAATCCCCAGAACACACAAATGTGTCAAGTAAAACATAGATATAAAACCTGAATGAAAGCAATGCAAATTACAGCTGAACATATTTAGCTCAAACAACGTCATCTTCCTTTGTATAATTTGCAATGCAGAATTTGCTTACACAGAACTTGTGGAGGCAGAATCAGGGTGGAGGTATGCTTGTTGGTGTTGATGGGTCAGTAGCTAAAGGTCCCTCTGGGGCCCCAAGTCTCACACTCCCACCCTGAGTGCTGCTCTCCAGGGCAGTGAAGCTGAGCAGAACAGGAAATAGCTGCTGACTTAACCCCCAACTGTGCTCGGCTTCACCAGCCCCTAATTAGACAGATATTCTTAAGGTTTTTTTTTTTCTCAGGACATTTATATTTCAGGCATTGTCTTTGCTATATGCAAAATGGGTTAGGTTAAAGGTTAGGATGTGGATCGGGGTTAATTATGATTTATGGCAAGAGTTCATATGCCTGTTCAGCCTCTCTCAGTGATCCTTTGGAAAGTAGAACAAACTGTTCCTCTGTGCTCTAGCGTGGGAAACGAAGTTCTGTATTCATCGTTATGGGCCGGTATCTATACAGTACGTTTAAATGTGCAGATTTAATCTATGTACAGAGGGATTTTACATAGCTGAACTACAGTCAAAGTATACATGACACAATGTTTAATCAAATATGTGAAAGATTAAATATATTATGTGCATCTTTCAGAGCAAGTGCACAACACCAAGGACAATTATATTCTGATTAATCGATTTATATGCTGGATGAAGCCCAACTACAATAACATTTTGTAGGTCTGTTAGTGAGACTTCTCAATTTCAGTCAGACTAAAGCACTTAAATAACATTTTAAAAGAAAAATGATCATTTAAGTCATACTGAAAATTGAAACTTCTAGTCATGCATGTAAATGCACTGCAATGAATTGGTCACACTTTTATTAATCAATACAACACATAGGGCTGGCTGATTGATTAAATGTTATTTTCAGTTAAGATATTATTTAGATTTATCTGAAATTTCTTATTGATTTATTTGTATTTGTATTATATATTTACGATGTTATACATCTAAAGTTATATTGCACCTCTCAGAAACAGTGCTGCTTATCCAAGGCATCTCAAAGATGTCCGTGACCTATCCTCTCTGCATCATCAGACAGCAGTGCAATAAACTTCTCTCCCACAGCATGCAGACGACGCAGCTGCATGTGTTTAGTAAACACCGTCTGTTTCATCAGTCTGTGACTGACGGGAGGAGGGGTGAGAGAGATCAAACCTTCAGCACAGAGTAAAGACTCCTCCACACCTGTGTACTTCAGAGACACATCCCACCCACAACAACTCTAAGCCATTTACCCAAACAGACTAAATATTTGCATGACGATATAAGAGTCAGATCAAGGCCATAAGCTGTTGTCTCAGGTCAGTCAAGGTGATGCAGTCCGGATAGAAGTGGAGGGCTTACATGTTGGATGTTTTGTCTAATTTCTTGTCTTGTCATGTCTCATAAAAGCCTCATCATCCACATGCACTAGAGGAGGGCATTGAAAAAGATTAGATACTGATTAAAAAAAGTACTGCTGATTATGTCTGATTTAACGTTTGCTTTGAAATATAAACCTGTAAGACGTGGAATCATTCAAAAGCTCTCTGAGTGAGTTGAAGTTGAGAATGAGTCTGGACAGTGATACCAATCTATTGTATGCATGTTTTAACTGGAATAAACCATAGACAAATGTGCAGACAGGAGAGATGGGTGTTTCCTCATTTCAGGAAAGAGGAAACAGACTGTCAGACTCACACCAGGACTATTTAGTTGATAGCAGATAAATCAGTATTGCATTGTAGATGCAAAAACTGAGTAGGATACAAATAGATTATCCTCAAAATGTATCGGTATTATTTGTATTTTTCTACAAAAGATACATTACATGTAGTAATTTACAAATCATCATTAAACTCTGCTGTGTTTCCTGTTGGAAACTATCTTAAACTGACAGTTTTTTTAAACATGGCAGCTGGTTTCTATATGGTCATTAGCTACTTGACCAGCCACCATGTTTCAGAAACCATCTTAAACTGGTTTATGCTGGTCGGTTAACTCGGATCAGCTAATGTCTTGGACCAGCTAAAACCTAGTAATGTTTCAAAACACAGACAAGCTTAAACTTTTCCAACTGGTAATAAAATGTTAATAAATTCAACAAACATTGAAATAACATGAATGTACTGGTCTTAGATAATTATTTAAAAACAAATTTGCCTCGTTTGGATATTTTAACTACTATAGGCTACTCTGTATGATTTTTTTTTCTAAAATCCTTTAGGATTTTTATTGACTGCAAACAAGCAAAAATCATGTGGGGAATTCAATGTGGGGTTCATGTGGGGAAAAGATGGTCAAAATTACTCGAAACAAGGTAAAACTTCAACTGACAACCGCATGTTACTTCTGTCATGACATAAGCTATAAACCTTACCTTTTCGACAGATCTTTGTGGAGTGCTGTCCCGGTCTGGTATTTGTAAACTCCGGGTCCCCACGTCCCCTGAACGCATGTCAGCCACAGTATCAGCAGCAGCGTCCACAAGAGGAAAGTGCTCCGGTGAACCGCAGACACCGAACGCCCGTCACGCGCTCCCATTTCAGCCGCGTCAACTATAGCTACAGAGAACCCAGTCAGCAAAAAAACTCTTCTAATATTGTCCCGCTTATCTTGCAACTGTGACTAGAGGACAGATATACGGACTCGCAAGACTAATTTCTGAACTGCAGTTTATTTTACGAGCATTAAAATAATAAAAGGCTTGTTTATGTGCACTGCTGCGTCTCAAACACAAGTTAAAGTTTCAGAGGATTGTCATCGGCAGACCCCGCCACAAATAAATCTCCTCGCAAAGTTTGCTCGCAAACCGCAAGACAAACGTTTGTTAGCAGTCACACAAACCGGTCCCGCCTCACTCCTCCATCTACGTCTGTCTGTACGTTACGGTATATTTCTTGACTACATCAACACAATGGGCAAGAAAGCTGTTTTATAGTCGCCTTGAGTCCCACAGCCCGTGTAGTTTTTTTTTCACCCAGCCCAGTTCCCTCTTTCTCTCATGCAGCACTCCCCCTTCCCTGCTCTTCCAGTGAAAACTTTTAGACATGAAACAAATGGATTTATGTTGTCCTTGTTTAAGATTTAGATGTCATGGTCTCGTTTTAAAAAAGTAATAAGCACATCCACAACCCACAGAAATCTTAGCTGTTTCTCCAAGGAAATTATCTCAGTAATGTCTCACACACTATGCTGACAATGAGTGTGAATAAATGTGACATATTAATGTCTTCTTCCAAGACAAATTCCATCAACATTCATTTTAAACCTCTCTAACTTGGACATTGATTGTTCCATTATTTCTCCAAAGAAATATTAGAGAAACAACTAAGACAAAGCTGATACTTAATGAATTTTGAATTCATATTTATTTATGCGCTTTAAAAAAAACAAATGTTCCAAAAGGGTGTTTTCACTGCGATGCCATAGACGAATAATTTTGGGTTCACCAAAGAACTTTTCAGTGAACAGTTCTTAAAAGAACCATTCTCTCTCTCTCTCTCTCTCTCTCTCTCTCTCTCTCTCTCTCTCTCTCTCTCTCTCTCTCTCTCTCTCTCTGTGTGAAGAAAATTTTAATAATCTAAAGCAGGGGTTTCAAACTTTATGATGCCAAGGACCCACAAATATGATGAAAACATGTTGAGGGACCCCCTTCCTAAAATCCATCTGTATGTAAAAACATTTAAACTGTTAGATAAATAGTAAGTTTCCAAACTTAAATTGTCTATGCTTAATGTTGGATGTATAAACTTGAAGGACATTTTCAATTAAAAATGATTTGTATAAGCAACTTTGACAATAAATGTTTGTAAGCAACTTACGTACTGCTTTAAGTATGCCTTACAACCCCAGTGAGCAAGATAAAGAGGAATATAGTGAGAAAAACTCACTAGAAAGATACCAAGCAAACATAAACAGTACTGTGCAAAAGTCTTAGGCTCACTAGTATTTTTACACACAAAATGTGGGTTTAAGCCAGTTATTTATATCTTTTGCTGTAGTGTGTCAGTAGGAAATATCAGTTTACATTTATAAATTAATTGCCATTCATTTTAATAATCCAGTGAGATTTTTGTATGCATAAAGAGTCTGACAATAGTCTCTATGCTCCACATGGAGATCTGATCTCATCTTCATTGAGTCTGTCAGTGATTGCATGAAGAAACATAAAAAACTGAGATGGACTAAATCCAGAAGAACTGTGGCAACGTCTCCAAGACACTTGAAGAAACTTTCCTGCAAAACTACATGAATATATGTAGGAATAGATGCAGGTGACAAAAGCCGTTTTAAACGCAAAGGGTGGTCACCCCAAATATCGATTTGATTTAGTTAATAGAAGTTAATTAATTCATAAATAAAAGCTATTTATGTTATTGCAAGTGCCTAAACTTTTCACAGTACTGTAGTTTTGCAGGTAGGTTTCCTCAAGTTTAAGTGCCTAAACTTTTCACAGTACTGTAGTTTTGCAGGTAGGTTTCCTCAAGTGTCTGGGAGACGTTGCCTCAGGTTTTCTGGATTTAGTCTGTCTCAGTTTTTTCTGTTTCTTCATGTAATCACAGACAGACTCGATGATGGTGAGATCAGATCATACCGGCTGCTGCTGTTCTTGTGCATAAAAAATTCTCACCGGATTATTACAGTTAATTGCAAAATGAATGTTTAGAAATGTAAACTGATATTTCCTACTGACACACTACAGTAAAAGATATAACTGGCTTAAAAACATTATTCGTGTGAAAATACCAACGTGCCTAAGACTTTTGCACAGTTCTGTACAATTCTAGAAAGTATATACGGCAAGAAAGGAGAGAAACATTTAGAAGTGAAACAATTAGAATGTTCGGTAGACTTTTTTCTCATTTTTGCTTTGTCTTTTTATTCTCTGAAATTTTCTGGGGACCCCTTAGAACCTTCTGGAAGACCCCTGGGGCCAGTTTGAAAACCCTTGATCTAAAGAGCCAACAACATTCCTGTCAAAGAATGTATATCCCTACCCCTAAACCTAACCATATCCATAAGTTATCCCTAAACTCAGAGAGATATGATAGGTGAATACCCCTACAGAGTTAAGTGAAGCACCTAACCCTGGTTGTAAACCTAAACTTGACGTAAACTTTAAACTTATCAATCAAATCTGATTGTTGTTGTTCCAGGATCAAAAAAGATGTTGTACTTGGTGGAATCACGTTAACCACCTTTTTGCTACATACAACCTTTTGTGCAATGAAAAGGTTTCAAGGATGTTATAGGTTCTTTATGGAACCACCCTGTCAGAGAAAATGTGCAAAGATTTGACCTTTAGGGGTACAGCGGCTTGACACTTGGGCAGTACCCTTAAAGGGACAACTTTGAATATCAATCCATAGTATCTTAGAGTAGTAATATGTACACTTAAGGTGCTATATGAATCTTTTAGCAAATAAGAGACATGGTGACAAGCTGTTGTATCCCTAAAGGTATATTTACAGAGAGCGCATATAGGCCAATAAAGAACCTTTATGCTTTTCATGCTAAAGATAATTATAAATCAGTTTTATAGTTAACCCTGACAACACATTTTTAAAAAAAAATATTTTTTCCCCTTCTCAGTTATTCCGCAGACCACCTTTATAAATGATAAACATACATAAGAAGTGCTAAAGCATTCTTTTGAGGCATCGGTCTCGCATGCTCACGTTTTAGATGGCTTAATGAGTTATATGACTGCCATAACATGAAAACCTCCTCCAGAAGACAAAACACAGTCCAATGTCTTGGATAGCATCCAGAACGGGCCAAGAGGAGAGAGCAATACAGAACGAGAACCCCAGGAACATGGTTTACTCTAACTTCTCCTCTGCCCGGTGAAAGAGGGGAACGGAGGGGTTTCCGAAAACCGCAAAACTGTGGTCCACTTCCAAGTTAAACACCTGGCTCAGCAGGCAGTAGGGACTCCAGCCCACTCATCTATATCTGAGGTCGAGGTGACTACGCTCAGCGGACCCCCTGACAGCCAGAGAAATAAGCAAAGCACAGAGCAGGGGCATCAATCACACAGGCGGCCAAGATCTACAGGTGTTGAGAGGATGCCACTTGTCATAGTTTGACATGTTTAACTATATAAAGTAAAATTAATCTAAACAAAAATTGATCTAGATAATCTAGCAGAATGTTGAATGACATTGGAAAGTAGATGAATATTGGTGCATCCTAATTGAATAGGCTTTTTTCCTTGTGCCAGATCCGAAAGTGAAAGAAAGCAAGAACATTACAATGAGATGATGTGTGACATGTCAACACACCCATGGCATTTTAAAAAGCAGCAGGTGCAAAGTCATGCCAAACAGGCACTGGAGCATTTCAGGGTTAATATAAATCCCTGCTGTGGAAGGCAGCTGAAAATGATCTTGGCTTCAAAAGAAATAAGGAGGGAGACCGGTAGTGATGGTGGAAGTTTTTGTATTAACAACCGCTCTTGTTTTGCTACTTGATTCTCTCTGTCTTTATCTCTCTACTGAGAAATGCAGGCCGACAGTTCTTGAGGCATAATAATGTTGATAACAAAATGGAAAATGGAAATGGTCACCCAGCTCTAATCTGCTAAATGCGACTGGCTTGAAGATATTAAGATATTTTAAACAGTGTGTATTACGAAAGTGCTATAGAAGTACATTTGTCTTGACTTTAAAATTCATATTAATATTAACTTTTCTATTTCTTAAAAAGCAAAAATCTTGAGTTACAATGAGACACAATCAAAGTGAATGGAACCAATCTATAAATGTTAATAGGTTAAAGCAAAGCCATGAGATGTAAACAATATGCGTGTTTACCTGAATTTAATATGAAAACAAATATCACTTGCTAATCTTTTCTGTGAAAAGTCTTTTCCAATTGTACAACTTCGATGCCAAGGCAAAGTAATGCCTAAAATCCTAAAACGACCAACTTTACAGCAACAGCTTTAAAGTTGTGATGTGGGCCTAACAGAATTAAAAACATATCTTTTTTCTCTCATATTGTGATGTATATCTGAATGAAACAGATAATTGGAAAAGGTTCTATCCATCAAAAGTAATTTGGTTGGTTGGAGGCAGATCTGAATGCAAACTTTTGAAGAAAAGAGAAGACTGGAGAAGACTGACATTCGTCACCAGAGAGAAGTCTGTTGTTTCACTGGAATAACATACAATTATTAAAATAATAATAAAAAACTAAACATGAATGGATGAACTGTTCACAATGCGATCAATTTAGAACATTTCATAGAAAAGGTGAATTTTCATTTTATGTCATCTTTAAACAAAACAGATTTACAGCTCAAGTAATACACATTTTAACTGAATAATTAATCTAAGAATTTTTATGAAAATATAAACTTTACTTCTGCTTTCAAATCCATAAAAAATTGTCCCAATTCACTTTCACTGTAACACTGTTTTCTGTTAAAACCATGTCACAAATGCTGAAAATGTAGCTAAACTTGTATTGAACATGGAATCTTCCTATTGGCTAATATAAACCACCTTACTGTTTCCCCTCTGATTATTTACCATACCAGCTAAAGATTTCCTCTGTTTGGTTAAACACTCTTTATAACCTTGAATTGATTGTGTAAACTTTTAAAAGTGCCCCCAATGAACACCCCTTGTGGTCACCTCTATTGTTAATGGAGTTCCTGGTGTAAACATTGATTTTGTTGTCACTTTAAACATTCCCGAAGCAAGGATTTGCTGAGAAGAGGGCAGTTCTAAACTGCTTGTATGTTCTCTACATTGTGTCGGAAAGATTTTGTCCCACTTAATTATAAAGAATCGGCTCACCTGGCCATAATTCATCTATTTATAACAAGGAGAACAAAGAATCAGCCAGACTCAGACAAAAGAGGTGGAGATATCCCAGGTGGAAAAGTTCCTTTCTGCTCTATTTGATACAGATAGAAATTTTCCACAGACTCATGCTTTTTCTTGGGCAAACTTTGAGCCTTCAGAAGCAGGAAATATATATCAAGTTCTATAAGAATGGGTCGAATTCCTCTGGTGACCCAAAGGTTATGTATGAAAAATGTGACATGTGCCAAACCAAAGCATAAACATATGCAGATCGGACATGAAAAGACAAGTCTCTTAAATTTATGCTCTCATACCTATATCCTGTACGTATATACTGCACATAAGTTAGAGTCTGTCCACCCTGAACCTGACTGATGTGCTTTTTTCTTTGAGGTTTCGTTGGAGAATGTTCTGTTGAGCAGCACCATGAGTGAAGGGTCTGGGGGAAGCCTTGGATGGGAGCTGGTACGAATGCCTGGGTGAAACATAATATAGAGAAAGAAATGTTAAGACTGTAATTAAGGGAACACAAAGCAGCCCCTCTTTCTCCCACAAATACCATCCCCCCACGGTTTTGAAGGCTTATGGGTGTTAGAAATGTCATGTGGAATCAAATAGACAGAAGACTTAATAAGATCTATCCTCTGAGATTACATATATCAGGGCCTGGAGAGGGATCGGGGTGAGATGGGGTGCAGGAGTGGTGCTGGCACGAATCCAGACGTCAGGCAGACAGAGAGGAGAAAGCAGTTGCCTTCTTCATCTTCTTGTGGCTCAAAGTTACCACAGGACAAAGTCTGGAGTGTGCTGCCTTCTAGTGGTAAACAACATAACACTGTAACTGTATTGTATTTTGAATATATTGTATTTATCTATTCTGAAGGATCATGTGACTGATATACACCGTTCAGACATAACATTATGACAGGAAAGTGAATAACACTGATTAGCTCTTCATCACGGCACCTGTTAGTGGGTGAGATATATTAGGCAGCAAGTGAACATTTTGTCCTCAAAGTTGATGTGTTAGAAGCAGGAAAAATTGCCAAGTGTAAGGATTTGAGGGAGTTTGACAAGGGCCAAATTATGATTGTTAGTCAACTGGGTCAGAGCATCTCCAAAACTGCAGCTCTTGTGGGGTGTTCCTGGTCTGCAGTGGTCAGTATCTATCAAAAGTGCTCCATGGAAGGAACAGTGGTAAACCGGCGACAAGGTCATGGGCGGCCAAGGCTCATTGATGCACGTGGGGAGTGAAGGCTGGCCCGTGTGGTCCGATCAAACAGACGAGCTACTGTAGCTCAAATTGCTCAAGAAGTTAATGCTGGCTCTGATAGAAAGGTGTCAGAATACACAGTGCATCAGTTTGTTGCGTGGGGCTGCATAGCCGCAGACCAGTCAGGGTGCCCATGCTGACCCCTGTCCACTGCCGAAAGCGCCAACAGTGGGCACGTGAACATCAGAACTGGACCATGGAGCAATGAAAGAACAAAACACTACAGAGAAGAACACCATGAACACCATGCGTCCCTTACCTGGGGAACACATGGTACCAGGATGCACTATGGGAAGAAGGCAAGCCGGCCGAGGCAATGCGACAAAGCAAAAAATGGTTCAGGAATAGTTTGAGGAGCACAATAACGAGTTTGAGGTGTTGACTTGGCCTCCAGATTCCCCAGATCTCAATCCAATCGATCATCTGTGTCTGATCCATGGAAGATGGTCATAATCTTGGTCAGGATCATGTGACTTAAGTAATGGCTGCTGAAAAATCAACTCTGCCATTACAGGAATAAATTACATTTTTATATTATAATATTTCACAATATAACTGTTTTTACTGTACTTTTGATCAAATAAATGCAGTATCTTGCAGTAAATACTTGCTGAGGCCACATAAATTTAAACCTGGAAATCAAATGATCAAATATTTTCTTAAAAAGGTAAATAACTACTAATTAAATAGGTTTTTATTAAAATTAGTGAAGTTAACAAGATGCTCTTTGGAACATTGTTTTACTTAAATATTTATGCTGGTCTATCATTTGCATGGAAAACAACACATATTACTGTATATTAGATTCAATTTAATGTATAGTTTGATTAGTGATCTTTCAACTTTTGGACCCCACTGTATGTAATTTTAAAGCTGAAAAATAAAAGTTCACACACATTATGTCAACTACCCATATTCTCTTACCTAGTGTGATGTGTTAAAGAGCAGCCTCAAAATCCTACGTTAGCGTTCCTCCTCATAGAACAGATATAAATGTCAGAAATCCCTGATTGAAAATAAACAAAACGCAAACATCTTTGTTATTCTGCATAAGTCTATGCAGATATGAGTGTATTAAATAAACAGTGGCTGACAGAAGGTTGGTGTAGAATGGATAAGTTCTGTGACTGCGGTCAGTAAACGGATCAGACTGCCCACCTTGCATCTGGCATCTGGACTCTCTATAGCTGCTCTCTCAGAACTGAGTTTTACAGGAGCATATAAAGCAGACTCCGGAAGTCTGGGTTAGCACATCAGTTTATCATTACAGATCGTAAAATGTGTTTTCCTTCAGCCCATTTGGAGACTCTCTTACAACCTGAAGGCAGAAAAAAAGGCATGAGATGCACATTACAGTAATAAAAGTAAAAACATGAATCCAGACTCTGGCACAGGAATTAGTTTATATTTCACTTTCTTCTTGCTACTGAGACTGAAATTCCACTAAAATGTAAATCAGAAGAGTGGCACTTTAATTTCACTTCCATGCAGGTCTAAAGCAGTTAGTCTAAAGTGTCTTAAGTCTTGATGAGGAAGTCTTTAATGAGAGGAGCGGTGTGCCGCAAAAGGAAGACTTTTACTGACTATTTCCAGTGATTCCTCCAGGTCTTTCATTTCACTAACAAGCTGAGAGGTATTCATTTAAGTTGTTGGTCTTCCTTTTATAACATGCAATATGGGTCAACAACACTGTCAGTTACAAAAATACACCCCTGAGGGTTTCACAGACAAGGCTTAAGTCTAGTCCCAGACTAAAGTGCATGTTTGAGCTGTTTTAACTGAAAGCAACTTGCACTGACATATCTTAAAATATCAAGTATCAAGTAATATAAAGTTTCAAGATGCACATCAGTAATGTTTTTTTTAAGGCTCATTTATAAAAGCTACTTAAATGTCCTAATTGAACTAAAGCCTAATCCTGGCTTAATCTAAACACTGTCTGTGAAATCAGTACCATAACGTACAAAATACTCATATAAATATGGACAAATCCATCATTAGCTTCAATGAATGAGATAATCAAGACTAGTTCATCATTCACCAGTGTTGAAGCTGCTTGAGTCTATGACCCAAGAACATACATACCACAAAATACCATTTAAAAGTTTGGGGTCAGGAACACTTTTGATAGAGTTAACACTCTCACTTAGCAAACAAGCATTAAATTGATCAAAACCATTAAATGATGTGCTTTTGAACTTTTGTTGTATTGATCAAATAATCACGGTTTCATCAAAAAATTTTAAGCAGCACAATTGTTTTCAACATTGATAACTGAGCACCAAATCATATATTAGAATGATTTCTGAAGGATCATGTGATTCTGAAGACTGGAGGAATGATGCTGGTTTTGCCATCACAGGAATAAATTACATTTTAAAATATATTCAAATAGATATTTTACAGATATTTTAAACTGTAATAATATTTCACAATATTACTGTTTTACTGTAAAAAAAATGCAGCCTTGGTGAGCATGAGACTTCTTTTCTTTTCTTTTTTTAAGACAAAAAAGGGCTTTTACAGCTTATGAACACGATATTTACTTACCTTTCAAACATGTCTAGGACCTTTGTTGCCAGAAAGCTTGCCTACAATTAGAGATTGTTGAAACTGGAAGAAAGAAAACTGGAAGTGAAAGGCACAAATGAAGGAGAGACACCTCAACATTAATCAGTTCATTCATCAATCAAATCAAACACTTGCCAGGAGGCAAATTTAAGAGATCTCATGGATAATCAATAAAAAAACACTCACTCATGCCAACGGGTATCATCCGTTGATAGAGGATCTTTGCATCGGAGCTACAAAGCTTGAGAAGTGCTGCTCTAAACATCCTGATGATGTTGGTAATCTCAAAACAAACATTAACCCCCGTTTCACAGACAAGGTTTAAACCTAGTCCCAGACTAAAATGGATGTTTGAGCTGTTTTAACTGAAAGCAACTTGCACTGACATATAAACTAAAATATGACAGTGCCATTGTTTTGTCTCATACGAAGCCCCTCACATGACATGGAGGAAAAAACTAGTAGGCTAAATCGGGCACATGATTATTAATTTGTTCCCTCGATTTATAAATCGTGTGTACAATTTAGTAATTTGTTCCCTCGATTTGCTAAAAGTAATGCATTACAATATTGCATTATTCCCTTAAAAGTAACTAATTACACTACTTAGTTACTTTTTAAGAAAAGTCATGTGTTGTTTTTTGTTTTTTTAAATAACAAAAAAATAATTTTTGTAGAACTTTTGAGCAAATGTAAATCTTTCACACCAAAAGTGAAATAATAAGCCTTGGGCTGAAAAAACTGCACATTCACGCTCAAACAAACCTTTCAGCTGCTGCCATTCTGGATAACGGATGAATAGGATGCAGGAGAAAAAAAATACTTTTAATTTTTTTTTAAATCTAGTCATTTTTGCTTATGTTTTAACAGAATCATCAAAAGTCAGCAGCAAGTACATTGGTCAATAAAGTGAGATTAAATGCATAAAATATTTGTTTTATTTAATTGATTTCGCATTTCACAGATTTTTTCCTTTTGAGGAATACTGAATCTTTTTTTTTTTGTGCAATCGAGATTAGTAAATACATGCTCACATTTAGTCTAGAACTACAATAACCATCTTGAAACACAACACCTCTGTACTTACGATTCGTCTCAACATCGGTACAAGAGAGCTGTCAGTCAATAAATGGAAAAAGTAACTCAGATATTTAGTTGTACATTTTAAAAGTAATGTTACTTTACTAGTTACTTGAAAAAGTGATCTGATTACATAACTCAAGTTACTTGTAATGAGTAACCTCCAAAACACTACACACCAGTGTGTTTTTTCTAAGGTACATTTATAAAAGCTACTTAAATGCTAATAATTGAACTAATGCCTAATCCTGGCTTAATCTAAGCCCTGTCTGTGAAACCAGGCTAGTATCTCTTTTCTTAAGTTGCAGAATAATTTTTCATAAAGTATTCCCCAAAACTGAAAAGAAAACATTTTGTTTCATCTTAAGCCCTTGTCCAAGGTGCTGAAATACAGTGGTGTGAAAAAGTGTTTGCCCCCTTGTTAAATATGATCAAAGATGGCTGTAAAAATAAATCTGCATTGTTAATCCTTTTGACATGAACAAAAATTCTAAAAATCTAACCTTTCACTGAAGTAAAAGAATTGAAAGTGGGGGGAAATCACATTATGACATTTTTTTGGAACAACTGGGAACAATTATTTGCCCCCTTTTATTCAATACTTTTTGCAACCTCCTTTCCCAAGATAACAGCTCTGAGTCTTCTATCATGCCTGATGAGTTTGGAGAACACCTGACAAGAGATCAGAGACCATTCCTCCATACAGAATCTCTCCAGATCCTTCAGCTACCCAGATCCATGTTGGCGCCTTTTCTCTTCAGTTCAGCCCACTCATTTTCTATAGGGTTCAAGTCAGGGAACTGGGATGGACATTGCAGATGCTTGGTTTTGTGCTCAGTGACCCATTTTTGTTTTGGTTTTTGGAACACTGTCCTGTTGGAAGATCCAAACATGGCCCATTATAAGATTTCTAGAACAGGCTGTCAGACTTAGATTTTTTTTTTTTTTATCTGTTGGTATTTGATCGATTCCATAATGCCATGTATCTGAACAAGATGTCCAGGACCTCTGTCAGCTTTATTTTTTATAGCCATATTTGATCATATTAAACAAGGGGGCAAACACTTTTTCACACCACTGTAATTTTACCCTATTTTTGAGGAAGACACTAAAATTCCAGATATCTCATATATCTCTCCTCTATTTTCACACATGAGACTAGCGTTTTCATAGTACAATGAAATCTGATCTCAAAAGATGATCACACATGACATGGTACTAGATATCTAGTTTTAAACAATCAAATAAAAATTCTGACAATTTTGATCTTTTAATGCGTCAAATAACACAAAGCATTGCAAAAGACCATCAATTGCTTCAAACACTTTATCTGTAAGAATCAGATCTCTCACAGTTACATTTATTAGTTCATCCTTCTCCCTGGTTATACCATTTGAACTACTTTCTCCAAAAGGTGAAACTTCAAAGAAATAGACTTTATGTCACTGCTTATAACTTCACTAACAAGATCATACAGACACAAAACAGCTTATTTTTTCACACAGTAAAACTGTGTTGAGGTTGCATTGACAGCTTGCATGGAAAATAAAGTTTTCAAATATTATTGACCTTGCGTAATACTAAAAGTAACGGCAAGAACAGCACTTATAGACTTTATAGACTTGTATCAATTGTTACTGGAGCTCAGTGTTGGCTGATTGATATCTAAGGCTCAATATGTCGACACTGTTAGAGCACAATCTCCTTTATCATAATTTTGGAAATTAAAGGAATAAGTAGTACCATAATACTTGCTTTTTTCTATTAAGATCCTTTTCTGATTACCTGTTAGTTTCTAACAATTCAAGTAAGTCAGTATTGATAAGGTCACTTGTTAAAATCCGCTATATATATTATCAGTCTCTTATGCTCACCAAGGATACATGTATTAGATCAAAAATACAATAAAAACAGCAATACAGTGAAATATTATTAAAAGACCTGTAATTGATAAAAAGTGATAGTAAAGATATTTATAATGTTACAAAAGATTTCTACTTCAAATAAATGATGTTCTTCTGAACTTTCTATTCATCAAAGAATCTTGAAAAAGAGATCATGCTTTCTACAAAAATATTAAGCAGCACATCGGTTTTCAACATTGATAATAATAAGAAATGTTCTTTTAACACCAAATTAAGCTTTGCCATCACAAGAATAAATTACATTTTAAAATATATAATAGAATATAGCAATTTTAAATTGTATATAATTGTAATATTATTTCACAATATTACTGTTTACTGTATTTTCATTAAATATATGCAGCATTGATGAGAATAAGAAAAAATGTTCCAAACTTTTGATCATTAGCGTCATTCTACTGTATATTTAAAAACAACAACAACAAAAAAACCCCTATCAAAACCTTTTGGAAAATAAGTATTTGAGGTCAGGTGGTATGATGGCTGTTGTGTTTGAATGCTCGATGTCGCCTTGTCCTGATCTCCATGTCATCATCCTGTTTGTAAGTTAAAAATCGTTAATATTATGATTAACCATACTAAAACATAACTAACACATTTTTGCAGTTATCTTACTGTATCAGCTGTATCTGCTGTCTCCTCCTCCTCATCTTCTTCTTCAGTGTGCTCGCTGTTTGGATTGGACAAATCAAAGTCTGACAGCACTGCATCTTCATCATAGTCTGTCTGGTACTCAGACTCCTCTGTGTGTGAGAGAATGTAAGAAACAAAACAAAGATGAGAAAACGACATGGAAAAAGGACATGTGTGAAGATGGTCCACTCCTCACCATCCACAACAGCCTGCTTCACCGGCTCTATTCTGGACACTATTTCAGCCAGATCGGTGAAAGAAGCATTGGGACAGGTCACCTGAAGGACAGATAATCAGGAAATTAGTTTGTGAGGAAACAACTTGATGCTGTGATAGGCCAAGTTCATTCAAACCCTCTTACATTTGTGCTCCTAGATTTGTGGAATTCCTCTTGATGTTGGTCTTTGAGCATCGTCTCCCTCACCCCACTCCGACACCACACATCAAAAACGGTTTTTCCATGCTGGAAGCCGACATCCTGCAACACAGGAAAAGTCATCGCTACAGTCAAAAAGCCAATGCAACAGAAGCTTCTGAGAGGATGACAGGTCACTCACAGCAATCTCATCAAATTTTCCAAAATCCAATGTGCCATAGCGATCTATGGGTGGTCGAATGTACTCGCAGTAGTCACTGTCTTTTACCAGCTCCAGCTGACGCACAGAACACACATAGGCCAGACGGGTCTGAATCTCTGCCATGTTCAACACCTAGAGTATACGAAGTCATGAATATGAAAACAAAAAAGCATATTTTTGTATATATTTGATGAAAAAAAAGTTAGGTAACGGTGAGAAGCACTCTTTTTAATTTATAAGGGTTTACAAAAAGAAAAGGAATATTATACATACATGTATATTAAACACACAGAAGTTTTGGGATTTTCCATAAATTACGTAAGGATGCATTACTGAGGAAACACAACAAGATATCTGACCTTCACTCTTTCTGTCAGCGGGTTCAAACGTTTCCATAGCAGCCACCATCCAGATAAAGAGTCTCCATAGTTGGTCAGATCGGTCTCATCCTGACTACCAACATCAACGGCAATCACCATCTTGGCACCCAAGGAGCGAGCTGTGTCAGCTTTACAGAAATGTACACTGTTAATGTTTATAGACATTTATAGCAGTTTTTAGTCAGGTGATAAGATTTGGCAACAATATAAATGATCAACCATATGAGATTTGCTATATAGTATATATGGCTCTATGGGAGCATGTAAGCAGGTAAAAATTGGAAATGTCATACCTATAATAAACTGTAATTTTGCAATTTAAGAGTACAATAGGACACTTAACCAGGTAGGTTATTGATGTAGCCTCCATCCATGAGCAAGTGCCCATCTTTAGGGTCACATAAAGGGGGAAGATATCCAGATAGCGACATACTGGCACGCACATACCTCCACAGAGAGCCTAAAAAAAGAATGTACATGCTAAAATCTGTCATAAAAGATGAGATGGAGATAACAAGTTAGAGAGATAAAGTAGTACCATAAGTGTGCACTCTCATGGAGGAGGCAGTGATGTCTGTGGTGATGTTGAAATATGGGATCCAAAGGTCCTATCATAAAACACAAAGTTTAGACTTATTTAAGAATAAGTTTAGAATAGCTTGTATTGTGCAGTGCCAATCAATTGAACCTCAATCTGTTTGTCCTGGAAGAGTCCGCCAATGCTGGAGTTAAATGATGCTCCAGTAAACATGGATGTCACTGGGTAGGTCAAGTCTGTGATCTTCCTAAATATGGATCCAAAATCCTATTGTGCACAAAAAAGAAATCTCAATGATGGTTCTACATGTATGAATGTTATTGTTCAGTGCTTAGAGGTCTCACCATGGCCCACTGGCGTGCCCTGACAGTCATACGACTGATGCTTCGCTCTTCAGCATAGAGCGCTCCTATCAAGGAACCGATGGAGGTACCGCCAATCAGATCTACAGGGATCCCTGCCTCACTCAATGCCCGAATGATGCCCACCTGAGAGCAGCCTCTGTGGGTATAGTGTGGTTTCATATTCACACATGGGCTTAGAGTTCTTACTTGTGCATTGTGTGATATTAGTATCTTTTTATAAAGCATTTTAAAGGTAAAGTGAATAATCTCTCATCCCAATTAAACTAAAAGTCAGGCATTTTTAGGTTGACTTCCTCAAAGAGTGTGAACATTGGTCCATAATCGCTTTGAAAACATTGCTGTGTTGGAGCGATTCGACATGTCAGCTTCTGGATCAACCAATGGTATGAGTTTGGGGTGGGGCTAACCTTTTGACTGATAAATGGCAGACAAGGCAGGGTAAAATGGGTGGCAGGAGGATTTGGGAAACCTATGATTATTATTATTATTATTAAATTAAACACTTCACCTTTAAACATACTTTATATGTAAACAAAGCATAAAACTATTTAAAAGTCAAGATGACAAGCATTATGGTCGCAAAAACACATATTTATAACATGCTATTCATATAATTGCAGTAACAGAATTACACAATTAAAAAAAATAAGTCACCACTGTATGAAAGTAGATTAGACAGATTACACATTTTATGCCCCCTTATATATATCATGTTTTGACCCACCTTTAACAAGTCGCTGATTATGACTGAGAGCAGGCAGGGACAGAGAGTAGACAAAGAGTCGCTATCATCGAGAGACATGCTGAGGATGTGAACCCCAAAACATCACTAATGGGTTAGAAATGACTATATTATGATTAGTTGATGGGCACAAAATTACAAGACACTTGTAATAGTGCAATGGATAAATACTTCAAGAGACCACTGAACTACAATGATTGAATAAGTATGGGGAAAATCAGTCAATGTTCCACTAATATCAACATGCTTTTACTAGATTATTCAAGAAATGTTGTTGGCAGTAGGCCAGGTGGATAGAGGAGGAACAGAATTATTGGCGATGCAGGGGAAGACACATTCGTACCTGGCCCCCCCTCCTCCCAGCACCAGAGCGATAGCATTTCCTGTCAGAATCCGAGCCAGACGCGAGAAGTCAGAATGCCGGTCAGGAGGCTTCTCAAATACCCGCTGATACATCTCTCTCTGACAGGATGGGAGGGAATTGGGAGTTTGCACAGATAAGAGATGATAATAATTTGATTAGACACAGAATTTTTTTTGGAAAAACTTTCACATTACATACAATGAAATTGGATGGGGACCAAGGCCTGTCTTACAGAAACGTCCTATTTTGATTGCAGACTTAAGATTTTAAAAGTTATAATTCCTCAGTGAAGTTATTAAACAGATAGGATATGATTTGAGATAGCATGTTTCTGTAATAAAGAGTTGTCTCAAAAAAGGACTGAAAACCATAAAATCATCATAAAATAATCACAATAGTCTATACAACTAATGAGCCATGTTCTAAATCTTCTGAAGCCATATGATAGCTTTGCTTGAACAGTGTAAAATGTTCTCATTATTCACTGCAAATCTTGCTTTAAAATCTTAAAAAAAGAAAGAAAGTCAGTCATACAGGTTTGGAAGAACTTGAAGGCGAAAAAATGTTAAGAATTATCATTTTTGTGTAAACTATTATTCCTTGGCTGCCCTTGAATTGACTGGCCAACCATCCATGGTGTTTGCCTGCTTATGGCCTGAGATGCGCTCCATTATAGCACAAGTGGAAATGGATGGATTTTCCGTGGCTCCTCAGGCTTGATATTGGCATTCACATTTGCTATAACAATAATAAATGTTATCACTGGTACCAGTTTGGGTAGACTCCTCCTGGAGAAGACTCTGTGGGGACATGACAGGTGGAGATGTCTAGAGATCCAGCTGCGCATGTTGAGCCATTCTGCTGTTCCTCTGGGTGGCGGCCCGTCCTCACGGTGCAACAGAACCAGCTGCTTCTGAGCTCTCACGGCACTGCTCTCCAGCATACGCTCCAGCTGATACCACAAACAAAGCCAAAAAGTTCAGTTTACCAAATAATTTAATAGAAATGTATGTGCAGAAATTAAATTAATGTCAACATATGTGAGGCAATCCCCTTTATTTGAAATATTTTCAAATATTTGAAATAAATAGTTAGGCTACTGATATGACTGGATTTACATGCTTAAAAAAACACTCTTCTAAAGTAATATTTACTTTACATACTAAATCTTTTTAATGACAATTCACCTCTCCCACAATGGGCTCCTGTTCGCCCAGACCCACGATGATGATGCAGTCTGCCTGTCTGATGGAACGTTGAGTCCAAGGAGTCAGAGAACTGTCAGACTGATACAGAACAATCCGGTGGATGTCCTCTTGTTGACCTAACCAGCTTGACAGACGGTACTCATGAACACTGAAAAGGAAACAAAGTATATGAACAAGTCACAGGAAACAAAAACACAATGTCTGATGTCACTAGAAAAAAACTACACTACATCTCAATTTGCATACTACCCATCTTAAATGGTATGCAATATTAGAATTAGTGCGCCCCTAATCATATTACATTAAAATTGCATGTCAAAGATGACTTGATATATCCGGTGGGTTTCCAGTGCATTTACAACGTGTGCATCTTTCTCAGCTAATGCTGACCACAATCCCCTGCACAATGTGGCTGCTCTCTTTTTCAGCAGCAGAAAGATGGTAAGGAATGCCAAAGTTGTTTTAGTGAACCTAAGAGTTAAGTAGGCAGGCCCTAATAATGATTTTTAGGGCAATGAATTAAGCTAGATGTTAACACTCAAGTACAAAAACAAAAGCTTCCTGTAGCTCAAACAATAAGAGCGTGGCGCAACGCCAAGGTCATGGGTTCGATTCCCAGGGAAAGCAAGAACTGACAAAATGTAAAAAAAAAAAAAAAGTGTACCTTGAATGCAATGTAAGTTGCTTTGGATAAAAGTGTCTGCTAAATGCATAAATGTAAATGTAAATGTTACAAGGGAGTCTGTGAAATCAAGATAGCATACTGTCTTTATACATACTTAAAAGTATGTTTTCCCATTACCAGTGAGGTACACAATTTTAGTACATAGTATGCAAGTACTGTATGTAACTCACCTGTCCAAGGCTGCAACACCAAGGCGCTGTTTGATGGTGTCACTGGTTAGAAGCAAAGTGGGGCCTAATCAAAACAAAATTAAGATAGTTAAGACTTAGTATCAGCTTAACTCTGAGGCAAATTAAGGAGGCAAAAGAGATCAATAGCTGACCAATAGCACTTAGAGCATGTTGCAGCTCCAGCGTGAAGGCAGTCAAAGGCACCTCTTCAGAAACAGGCAGAATGGTTACCGTTGACAGATTAGCAGCTGGGTTACCGGCGTCCCACTTGCTGGTTGAGGAGTGAAAACCCAGGTTACGCACTGTGGAGATCATTGATGTTCATTAGGGAAAATACAAAATGCAAAAACACACAAATGTTTCACAAACACACACCTGACAGTGGATCATTCACTTGCTGCATGTTACCCAAAATTTTCTGCCCAAGAAGATGAATCAGACGAGTTACAACCTATGAAAGAATGTGATATGTTAATATATATGCAATATAATATCATGAGATATGTTAATGTGTGTGTGTTTTTTATATTATATATATATGGTCTAACCTGTGGGTATTTCCTCTTAATGGAGTTAAGAGCTCCCTCAGGCAGTTTGGCCAGTTCAGAGTCTCGGACTGCGTGAACTGTAGTGGCTCTGTTCAAATGAGTCAAAGTTTCCACCTAACACCAACACACATACACTTTTAACAGATGGAAACTGCCGCAGCATTTGTTTAAAGAACATACAAAAAGATTCAAAATTATTTTCTTTACTGTAATAAAATTCTTAGTAAAGCCTTTATAAATAGTCAACAGCCCAAAGTTTGTTACATGCTATTGAAACCATGTAGAAGGTGGTATTACGAGGAGAGCATTTCATTGGATAAAGTAAGCATATATATGGCCCTGAATAGGATATGATTTCATCAATATGGAGAAATACTGTACATCTAAAATTTATCTTATAAAAGTTTACTTTGTCAACTTTTAAAAAGTACACTAGCATATCTCAGCATGGATGAAAGAACATCACCTGCAGCTCAACCTGGCAAAGACTGAGCTTCTCGTCTTCCCTGCCAATCCGACTCTACACCATGATTTCACCATCCAGCTAGGTTCATCATCAATTACCACCCCATCAAGGTCAGTCTTGGAGTAACCTTTGATGACCAGCTATCCTTCAAAGACCACATTTCAAAGATATGCAGGTTTGCGCTGCATAACAAGATCAGGCCTTTCCTAACTGAGCATGCAACACAGCTTCTTGTCCAGGCCCTGGTCATTTCTAGGCTTGACTCCTGCAACGCTCTCCTGGCTGGACTTCCATCGTGTGCAATCAAACCTCTTTCAATGATTCAGAACGCTGCAGCACATCTTGTCTTCAATGAGCCCAAAAGGACTCACGTCACGCCTCTCTTAATCTCTCTGCACTGGCTACCACTCACTGCTCGCATCAAGTTCAAGGCATTGACGCTTGCTTACAGATTCACCATGAGTCTACATCCCTACCAGAAGCCTACGACTGGTCGATGAGCGACGGCTCATGGTAACATCACAGAGAGGCACAAAATCTCTATCCAGAACATTTTCGTTCACTATTTCTTGCTGGTGGAATGATCTCCCCACCTTCATCCGGAATGCAGAATCCCTGACAACATTCAAAAGACAGCTGAAAACTCATCTCTGCCGTGAGCACTTAACCTCATAAAAAAAAAAAAAAAACTCCTTTAATCTCCCCTATTCTAGTTTATGATACTCTAAGCAATGTCTGAAACCTTGTATTTCGAGCACTTCTTGTGTTTGTTTGCCTCGAGATTAATCGCTTGCTGCATTCCTCAATTGTAAGTTACTTTGGATAAAAGTGTCTGCTAAATGAATAAATGTAAATGTATATAGATAGGCTAAATACTAACAGACACAGAAACAAAAACTCAGAAAACTGCTAGAAAATGATTAACATGCATATATATCACCACGCACCACACCAATGAGGTCTCCCCGTCCATACTCTGCAGCAAGCTCTTTTTTCCCATCATCCTTCATGATTACAGAGCGCAAGCGGCCACTCAGAACAATGAAAGTACTGTCTGACTTATCACCTTGTCTGAGAAAGACAAAAGAGAAAAATGAAACAATTATGTACATGCAATAATTACATGTATTCTCAGGTTATGCAACATCAAAGAGCTGAGAAGTGACCTGGGATATAAAGATCTGGAACAGAGATTGTACAAGAAAAGTGTGCTTACCTATAGACAGCCCGTCCGGCTTCCAGTGCCATCCAGTCCAGGGCAAAGTCAATCTGTCTGACAAAGGGGGAGACCCTCCGTACCACCGTGTGAGCTACATTTAACACCATTCGAGGCTCGGCACGCATTATCCTAGAGTATTACACAGAGTTACACAGTTGACATGTCAATCAGTGTTCTGATGTACTGTACTTAATTTGATACTATTTTTAACTAAATGTTTCTTATATAATTTTTTTAAAATTTAAAATAATTAATTTTTTGTACATTTGCTAGAATTTTCAATTGCCTTAAGTGAAATTTGGTACACATCACATACTCATAGAAGTGTGTTTTGGAGATAGACAGGAAGCAGCAGTCACGGTGGGCGCGCACAGAAAAGATGAGAGGCTCTCCTGTGAGAGCAGCAAGGTGGCCCACCATCTCTCCAGGGTGAGTAACAAAAAGACATGTTTCTTCTTCTCTGTCAATCATTCTCTGGTACACATGAAGAGCTCCTGAGATGACAAACAGCACACTCACATCCTGTCACAGACACAAAGTAGAAATGGATTCACATGTGAATTAAAATTGATAATTACACTGTTACTGAACAACAGACTGTAACTTTTTACCTGGTCTCCCTCACTTGCAACCACAGAACCCGCCTTAACTTGTCTCAGATTCACCCTATCTTCCAGAAGACTGGGGTCCTGGAGTACAAAGTATTTTTATACTACCATGCCAATATTCCAAATAGTATAATAATTACATTACACACTTTAGGAGAACAATACAATTAATGTGGCCTGACCTGAAGCTGTATAATCTTGAGCAAGTCCTTCTTGGCAGCTTGGAAAATGGCATTAACTTTACAGTGGTGGATATGGCTGGAGTGACCCCCAGTGTCTGAGTAGTGAAACACAGCTGAAGGAGAATGTTGCATAGTCACCGACTTCTTCCGAATAGACTTCAGACAGGATGAAAGATAAACACAGACATGCAATGCACAGAATATGAACAAATGTGAGAAGAAAAAAAAATAGGACAGTTTAAGGCTTCTTATTTTTAATTTGTGATAAAATGATGCCAAGGTACCTTACGGATGACAATAGGACTTGAAGGGGAATCCTCTTTTATAATGCTTGTTCTGTCAAAGGGCATATTGTGGTCAGGAGACCCAGCTGTAGGATAAGCACACATTACCACATGTATTCAAGCTAGGGAACCAAGTTAGTTATGGGGTATTTTGTAAAAGGTCCATGGTGAAGCACTACCGTGTGCACTGTCAAAAGGGGTTGACAGTGAGCGAGACTTCCTGAATAAAGTGTTTGGACTTTCTGTATTAATGGGCTTACCACCATCTGAAAACAAAAGAGCAAGTTAGACCCACATGCTGTTTTATAACTCTTAATGATAGTTTTATTAGTAGGGTAATAATAGGAACGTTTGGACAAACTTTTACTGGAAAGCCATACACCACAAAAAGTCTGCATTAATAATTCTATATATAAACGATTAACAGCAAATATTTACATTTAACTACATAAATGCAAATGTCTAAGTAAACACATCATACCCTCTCCTCTGAACATCTGACTTGTGTCACTGTAATGGTCCAAGGACCTCTTTGGGACTTTGTTGTCAGATACTTCCTCAGTTGTCTGTGAGTGTCTGCGTAGTCCTTTGCCTGGATTGGCCTCTCCTACAATACCAGCCACTGACACCAGTGGAACAGCTTGACTTTCCTACATGATGTGACAGCAATGGACTATTCAATGTATGTACTGTAATAAATACTGCTATAGTGTAAAATATTTCCCAAAAGTAGAACATGGTTTATAGGAAAAACATCTAACCGGATTGAAAAGTTCAGTAGTCAGGCCCAGATAGTTGTGAAGGGCAAGAAAGGTAACTCTCTGAAGTCGCACCATGATAATCTGAAAGAAAAAACAAAGATGTCATGTCATATGTAGAATAAACAGTTATTTCAAACAGCTGATTTGACTGGAGTCTCATATTTGTCTTTAAAAAAGACTGGAGCAATGGCTGCTGAAAATTCTGTTTTGCCATCACAGGAATAAATTACATTTTAAAACATAACATTTCACAATATTACAGTTTTACTGTATTTTTGATAAAAATGCAGCCTTTGTGAGCATAAGAGGCTTCTTTCAAAAAAGGTAATGTATATTAGGATTTTGATTATACCTGAACAACTCTGACTAGGGTCTCTGGATATTTCTCGAAGACGGACTGGAAAGCCTGTGCAGGGAGGCGGAGAACAGTAGTTGGGGCTGCTGCTCTGGCTGAAACGGTTTTGTAGGGAGCTGGATATCCCTGCAGAACAAGGGTTTCAAATGTGAGACCTTTAAAACAGGTCAAAATACAGACATTTGTATAACAGAGTGGGTAAAAAATAGGCCAGATGGGTTTTACAGTGATGACATCAAGGATGCTGAGAAGACTGTGAACACTGTCTCCAGGCAAAACGTGCTTCACCACAACCTCAGTCCCATCCTGATGCAGAGAAAGAAATATACAGTTAAAATTGGTACATCTATATAATAGGCAGAACATAAACCAGTATATTGAGACCGCTTGGCTCTTACACTCTCATGGATACACAGGTCAAGACGCCCATCCTGCACCACAAAGATGCTGTCATCGATGTCACCTGGGCGGAATAATCCTTCCCCTTGCTGCAGCTGCACAAACACCATATGTCGACACAGTTCCAGGAACAGAGGCTTCTCAAAATGACCCAGAACCCTGAGAAGCACACATATCACAGCTCCTTAGGTGCCAAACAACATTGCCAGATCATTGGACCTTGGATTCTGTGCACTGTTTATAGAAAAGAATCAATAGCTCTTGTAAGATGACATGACACGGCACCAACCTCACATTTTTCAGCATATACAGGACTTCAGAAGGCAGATGAGAGCTCTGCATGTCAAATTCAGCCAGATCTGCTTCCAAGAGTGACGGAGGAGGTTCTTTCGGTTGCAGGGTTGGTGGCTCCCTTCGGATACGCAGGATTCTGATCAAGACATGGATAGGATGTTAAGATGCTTTTGAGGAAATGGTTTGTTTGAAATGTATGTTCTTTCTACAGCTGTGACTTTTCACCTACTTGCGAGCTATTGACAGAACTTTTGTTCTTTTTCTGGTTCGCTTTTGAGATACTGGACCTGAGGTAGGTGGTGAGGACAAGGTCTGGACCTGAATGGCCACAAATAACAACAATGCAATTTTAATGACAATCATATTAACCACAGTTTTGTTGAAAGTAACACACTGAGAAATTCTGGTACCTTCCTCATGATCTTCCTGCCATAAAACAGCACTTTGTCTCTTTTTCTGAAACGATATTTAGGACCTTCGGCTTGCTCTTCTCCTGGAAAATCAAAAGTAAAAAAATTGGTGAAACACTCTCAAAAAAAGTCTACAAATACGAGGCATTAAACAAACTGTCTATTTCACATTTTATTGCACAACATCACAGGCTACTTGTCTATATTATGCTTATTAAACAAATATAAATCTAGTAGCGAAAACCCTGAAAATCTAAAATTATCACACGCTCACCAGCCTTGTATCTTCTGTGCAGAAAAAAGACCACAATACTGATAAGTAAAACTGCAACAGCTGCTCCAATCAACACACCAGTCCACTGTATTTTGAAATGAGAACAAAAGATGAAATAAACGTTGTCTGCAAGACAAAAACTATGGACTATTGATTCACAAAGACGTGTGGAATTGTCATATACCATGGTGCTCTGCAACTGCTCCTCTACGAAGTGCTGCACACGAGCCTTGATTTCACTCCCAGATGGCATCAGCACTGCCTAGATTCAAAAAATCATGATTATAAACCACAGCTTGAGCTACTACAACACAAGAACAAAACTGCTAACATAAAGGTTACTGGTTCAATCTCAACTAAGTGAAGTTGATCTGGGAAAGGGGGAGTCATCTGATCACAATCTTGCTCAATCATTGTTTCATTGTGTAAATCACAAGACAAATGCTTTTGGACAAAGTCCAGTTTAATCTAATGGTGTTCTCTTTAAATAGTGTACTGTAAGTCACTTTAGTAGGAAAGCTAAATAAATAGCATGGCATTTTCATGTATTTATCCATTCACAGACACTCACTGATATATACGTTCACTGGTGTTAGCTATTAGTTTAAAATCAAAAATCGGGAATGGCTTCATTTTGAGTTGTCTTACCGGATATATACTGCACGTATCATCTTTTTCTTTGTCTTCCATATCTTCAGAGAAGAAGATGAGAAAATAGAAATAAATTAATTTGACAATAACAATACCCATAATACCTATTTCTACCAAATATGGGTTAACACTTCATACAATAGCAGCTCACATTGCAAAATATGTCATAGCAAGAACAAGTGTGACTGGAAATGCAGTTTGAATCTCTCAGCATGTCAACATGGCCATGGCCTGTTGACACCATTACTGACTGCTTAGAATTACATTTTGCAGGTATTTCAGCTGTTTATTTTCAACTCCCAAAATGTTTAATGATGACAACATTCCCAAAACATTCTACTAAACTACAAAAGAAACTGGCAGTGGTAGGGATTATGTCAAAAAGACCTGCAGGGAACCATCTGACACTGCCTGCCTTCCCTCACTGCAATCTGACACCACGTGATGTGATTTATGGGACCCTCTGCCAGGCGGAAAAGTCAAACCCTCAACGCAGAGTGAAGGACTTAAATTTTAAGTGTATTGCACATAAAGGAAGAGTATTGAAAATGCGAATTATGTTGGTTCAGGAGGGGGTGCGGGACGGATGTGGCTCTGGGTCAGAGGTAAACACCGCTGTGTTGTTTACACACACGAGCCGCGGCTGTAAACACGCACTTGTAATCAAATACCTTGTCAATCAGTGTAACTAACAAGATTGTAAAAACATTATTTCATTGTATAACGTGGAGATCCTGCATGCAAATAATGTCCACGAATAAATTAAAAAATACCTTTTGAACGGCGTTTCCAAACTCTTTTTGCCACTCAATGCACTTTAGAGTCTCCCAGGGATTCCATTCACAATGTCAGTCCCTCCACCAAATACACCCGTGTTGCCAGATCCTGTAAGAAAATCAATCCCCCCTGCCTGATCATCATGCCCAAAATAAGCCTAAACGGGCCCAGTTTCTATTTTGTGGATTTGGATTGTCGAGCAAGGAGAATTGTTTATTTTCATTGACCAGACTTTCTATAGCATAAACCCAATAGATACATTATTTTTTAACTGCAACTTGCTGCAAAGTAATAATTTCAATAATTATATTTTTACTAACATAAAGGAAAAGTACATATACAATTAAATATTAACATATAAACTGTCCATGTATTTTAAACCAATTAATACAATACATTTCTCTCCGGCACACACCTATGAGGAAACGGGGAAAGCGCTTTTACGAATCGACGGTGGCACAAACTATGCAAATAATAATGATATATATCTGCAGCATATAACCCGTGCGACTGACTATAGGAAATGTATCAGTTTATGAGAAGAAAAAAAAACACTCAGGGTATTTCATAATAAGCGGGACATGGCAACACTGCCGCGCACATACGTAGGGCCTCTATATCAATATTCGCTGCTCCTATTGGTTGTCTTCATGCGGATCTGACCAATTACAGTGGATTTCTTTGCTACCCTTAACGTGGGAATAGAGTGATCTTCTTGAAAGCACAATAGCACACCGTTCAAGGTTAGTGTGTGTCTTTTTTTTGATCTCTTTACATATTTCATTACCTTACACTTTATATGTGGCCAGCGACGTTTCATTATTTTATCGCGATTTCTGAAAAGCGAATGCAGTTTCAACTAACGTTACACAACTGCAAGATTTTCCATTCTTCATTTTTAACCAGCATTTATTTAACTTGAATGCAGTGAGACGACCTTCAAAAAGATTATATCGTTGTTCATTTTGTTGCCTTAATATATAAAATACATAATTTATTAAAGATGACCGTTATATTTAATATTGGCAGTGTTAATATTCATACTAACTACCAACTAAAATGCACATGGTATGGAGTGAATTTTGTGCCATAATTAAACAAACAAATCCAGCATTTTGCAAACACGACTCGCAAACAAACAGAAAGCGATCTGCAAATGCAGTTGGCGCAAATTTTCTCAAATGCAGTTCATGCAGATTTTCTCACTTATCGGTCACAATAATATCTTTAAATTTTAAAAAGATTTTTTTTTTTTTTTAATGAAATCGGGTTGGCATAGTGAAAATCTCAAAAAGATTAATAATAGATACAGTAAGACAGAAATACTGCAACCTGTTCACCGCTCATTTTCGTCAGCTGAAAATATGTTTGAAAATCGTAAATTGACCCAAAGCACCATCTGCTGTTCTGGTAGAGGAAGATGCTCAACTGCATTTGTGAGAGAATCTGCCTGAACTGCATTTGTGAGAGAATCTGCCTGAACTGCATTTGTGAGAGAATCTGCCTGAACTGCATTTGTGAGAGAATCTGCCTGAACTGCATTTGTGAGAGAATCTGCCTGAACTGCATTTGTGAGAGAATCATGCTGAGAGATCGTAACAGACATGTATGCATTTGTATGGACTAGATTTGGTATTTGTTCAAGGTTACATGCAATTTGTAGGATGGTTTGTATTTATTTGTGAAACATGTATGCTCGCTCATTTATTTGCAAAATACATATTTGTTACTCCTCTGCGTTTTCGCTCAAACTGACCTTTGTATTCGCACATCGCTTTCTGTTTGTTTGCGAGTCAAGTTTTCCTTTGCAAAGCAGGTCGTGTTTGTTTAATTATGGCACAAAATTCACTCCGTAACACATGGCGCATCACCTGCTCTGCTACAACTCCTTCGTAATATACTATAGCAGCTAGTTTCTGCACAAATAACATAAATACTACAGTCTTGTTAATACTGTAAAATCATAGTTAATATTTATAGGATCTCATTTAAACAATGTGAAGGATTGCTTAATGCTGCACATGGGTGCCATACAAGTGTTTTCATTGAAATTACAGTAATTCAATTACAGAAATGTTACGAAGTTGGGTAAACATTTGTAAAATTTTAAGAGGTTGTTTAAAATATAATTAAATTACATAATGTTATGGAGTTGTTTAAAATATAATTAAATGAAATTGATTTTGAAACGGGTTATTGCTGCAGATAAATCACTCTTAAATGGGGGTGCTGTCAGCGCTGACGCGGGGGCTCGTGAGAGGAGCTGACAGAATGGCGGAGTTCACGAGCAAGCGTGGGCCCAGGACATTCTACAAGAGCAGAGGCGCGAGACCCACTGGAGTCCTCACCTCCAGCAGAAAATTCATACCTGTGCAAGCCATGATACCGGAGTTTGTGGTGCCTAATCTGGAAGGATTTAACCTGAAACCCTACGTGTCATACAAGACTCCAGCAGGGACGGAAGAGCCCATGACTCCAGAGAAGCTCTTCAGTCAGGTGGTGGCCCCACAGATCGAGAGAGACATTGAGGATGGGGTTTTCAACGAGGAGAATCTTGAGAAATACGGATTGGAGAAGACACAAGAGGGGAAACTGTTCAAGCTGTATCCCAAGAACTTTGTTCGTTAGATGGACTTTGTGTTTCACTGATTTTCAATGGACTGTAAACAAATGTGTTATGTTTGGTTAATTTTCCATGAACAGATGTCATAAAAGATAAAAACATTTCATACTTGGTTCTGAATTAGGAATTATTTAGAAATTAGTGGAATGAAAAATGGCCAACCCTTGGCAAAACTGATACATTGTCTAATTCCTTAGAGCAGGGGTTTAAAAAAAAAAAAAAAGTAAAAAAAAAAAAATGTATTTATATATTTTATTCTTTATTGTATGAGTAAATAAATACACTTTGTAATGATTGGGAAAAGAAAAAGTAACTTAACAGAGACTAAATATTTTAAAAATATTTTAGACATTTATGATATTTTTACACAAGTAAAAACTATATAGATTTGAAAACTTAAACAATTTTACAGAAGAAATGTAGATGCTTCAATTTATTAATATGGTTATGGTTTATTTGTTATAAAAGGTCTTTGTGTAGTTCAATGTAAAACTAAATTGGGGCTAATACCACTAGAAAAATTCTCTTTACATTTTCTAGCTAAAATATATATAGTCAGAAAATGACAAAGAGATTCCAAAATTGCATATATTGAATACAAACAATATTGCAGATGTTACAGCAGGACAGTTTTGAAATGTGCAATTCCAAATATAAGGTTTGTGTTACAAAAGGGCCCATATCATAGCAACTGTGTTCAAGAAGAGGGGGTGGGTTCAGATGGCATCTGTTCTTCCTCTGGACTCCAGTCCCATCTCCAAACGTGCATCATGTGGTCATAGAAGGAGCAGGTAGCCATCAGGCAGGACAGAGACTGGGCGTCTTTGGCAGGGTTGGTGAAGGGGTCTGGAGCTGATCTTTTTTCAGGTAAAAGACAATGGTCAGGTATGTACTGCCCCGAGTCATCCTCCAGAGAAGTATCAAAGCTGGCTGTGGGTGATTCATACTGGATCCTGAGATGACCTCCGGACTCTGTGAGCCCAGCGCTGGTTTGGGGAGGTTCTTGAGGAAAAGGGGGCATGGAGTTGCTTAGGGAGAGTCTGGACCAGTCTGCCCCATATGCTAAAGAGTTGTGTAGGATATAAGAGGCCAGAACAGGACACGGTGCATTTTGTCCCTCTACAAACGTGGATATTAGGGAGAAACTGAAAGTTACTATGAAGAATTGTAAATTACACTACAGTTAAAACGTTTGGGGTCTCACCAAGGCTGCATACATTTGATCGTAAAAAACAGTAATGTGAAATATTAGAATTTAAGATAACTTTTCTATATGCATATATTTTAAAATGTAATTTATTCCTGTGATGGCAAATCTATTGCTCCAGTCTTCAGGATCACATGATCCTATTTTTTTTTTTTTTTTTATAATTTCTTAATTTCTTGCTTAATATTTTTGTGGAAATGAAGATAGATATATAGGACTCTTTACACAATAGAACGTTGAATTTAAAGGTCTTTACTGTTACTGTCATCAATTGAATGCATCCTTGCTGAATAAAAGTAATACATTTCTTTTAAAAAAAATTCACAGAGCCCAAACTTTTTAATGGTAGTGCACATATTAATCATTGACATAAAAAGGGGCAGTAATTCTTACCCATAGCTTTCTGGCAGTGGAGAATATGGAAATCATTATGCATACATGCAGCCAGAAGCAGGTGCTCTTGACTGGGGTGCCACTTTAGTCTCCACACGCCACCACCCACTGCAGTCTCACTCAGGGGCTGCTTCATGTTCCTCCCGTCCCAGAGCAACACATTCTCATCATAGCTACAAGAGGGACAATGTACAACATACATGTCACATACTTAAATATTGTGTTTTTGTTGATTGCTTCAGCAGAAACTAAGAGAATAACCTCATTATCACAACACTCTTTTTTACAGACGGTCACGGCTATTTTTTTCAATGATTAACATAATTATTCTTTTATATTTATAATTCAGGTTTTATATTTTCAGTTGCCTCCTACCTCCCGGTGGCTAGTATGTGCTCTCGATGGGGGTTACTGTGTATGCTGCATACTCCCATAGTGTGTCTGTGACAGGAGAGCAGAATTTATTCACCATGATTGCATAAACAGCATATAGAAAAGAATTAAGTGGACTCAATAAAGGCTAAAAGTAATGTTGGTGGATGAAACATCACAGATACCATAGTCTCACCTCTTGCTGGTGAAGGTGGGGGAAGAGGGACCTATTCTCAGATCCCAGCCCTTTAGTTTGCAATCATCACCACCTGAGATGGCAATTATAAATAGTAATGGGTAACACTTCATAATAAGGTCCCATTAATTAATGCATGAACTAACAATGAGCAATACATTTGTTAAAGACAGTATTTATACATTTTTGTTAATGTTAAAATACAATTCTTCATTGTTAGTTCATATCAGCTCAGGTCTATTAAATAATATTAACAGATACTTTTGATTTTAATAATGTATAAATTAAAATGAACTAATAATAACAACAATAATAATTGCCTTAGAAGTATTTTTCATTGTTAGTTCATGTTAACTAATGTAGTTCACTAATGCAAACAAATGGAACCTTATTGTAAAGTGTTACAAAGTAATGATACAAATAAATACTTCTATTTTAGCTTTAATTTAAAAATAATTATTTTAGTTTTCATCATTTTAATACTTCAGCTTCTACTTTTTATTTTAGTTAGTTGCCAAACATTTAATTTCTAATTTTCATAAAAATGTTTTAGTTATCTTATATTTTATTTCAGCTTCATTTCAATTATCAGAAATTATTTTTAATAGTTTTAGTTACCAATAACAACACTAAATCAATGACGATGTACACTCACCTAAAGGATTATTAGGAACACCTGTTCAATTTCTCATTAATGCAATTATCTAATCAACCAATCACATGGCAGTTGCTTCAATGCATTTAGGGGTGTGGTCCTGGTCAAGACAATCTCCTGAACTCCAAACTGAATGTCAGAATGGGAAAGAAAGGTGATTTAAGCAATTTTGAGCGTGGCATGGTTGTTGGTGCCAGACGGGCCGGTCTGAGTATTTCACGATCTGCTCAGTTACTGGGATTTTCACGCACAACCATTTCTAGGGTTTACAAAGAATGGTACGAAAAGGGAAAAACATCCAGTATGCAGCAGACCTGTGGGCAAAAATGCCTTGTTGATGCTAGAGGTCAGAGGAGAATGGGCCGACTGATTCAAGCTGATAGAAGAGCAACTTTGACTGAAATAACCACTCGTTACAACCGAGGTATGCAGCAAAGCATTTGTGAAGCCACAACACGCACAACCTTGAGGCGGATGGGCTAGAACAGCAGAAGACCCCACCGGTACCACTCATCTCCACTATAAATAGGAAAAAGAGGCTACAATTTGCACAAGCTCACCAAAACTGGACAGTTGAAGACTGGAAAAATGTTGCCTGGTCTGATGAGTCTCGATTTCTGTTGAGACATTCAGATGGTAGAGTCAGAATTTGGCGTAAACAGAACGAGAACATGGATCCATCATGCCTTGTTACCACTGTGCAGGCTGGTGGTGGTGGTGTAATGGTGTGGGGGATGTTTTCTTGGCACACTTTAGGCCCCTTAGTGCCAATTGGGCATCGTTTAAATGCCACGGCCCACCTGAGCATTGTTTCTGACCATGTCCATTCCTTTATGACCACCATGTACCCATTCTCTGATGGCTACTTCCAGCAGGATAATGCACCATGTCACAAAGCTGGAATAATTTCAAATTGGTTTCTTGAACATGACAATGAGTTCACTGTACTAAAATGGCCCCCACAGTCACCAGATCTCAACCCAATAGATCATCTTTGGGATGTGGTGGAACAGGAGCTTCGTGCCCTGGATGTGCATTCCACAAATCTCCATCAACTGCAAGATGCTATCCTATCAATATGGGCCCACATTTCTAAAGAATGCTTTCAGCACCTTGTTGAATCAATGCCACGTAGAATTAAGGCAGTTCTGAAGGCGAAAGGGGGTCAAACACAGTATTAGTATGGTGTTCCTAATAATCCTTTAGGTGAGTGTATGTAACAGCACCACAGTGACAAACAGTTTCTTTTGCTTGCTCGTTTTCCTCAGACCTGAATAAACAATCCGAGTATCCCAGTAACTAAACGCTGAGATCCAGGCTTCAAAGTCGTGAGCTTTCCACTGACACACAGCATTTAAACTGGCTTCCCCCAGAGACAGCACTGTGAGAGAGCCCGTTGAGTCACTGGACACCACACGCACATCACTGCTGCAAAAAGACAACAGTAACCATTATATACAGAGACAAAAGAAAATGGCAAATCATCAATGACGAGCGCACCTTACCTCTCGCCTCTCCCTGTAGACCAGTCTAAAGACAAGGCCAGTCTGTCAGGACCCAACTCTGCTCTCAACTCACACTCCAGACCACAGGTGCCCTGCTGATGGAGACACAGTCCAAACAGGCAAAATACACTTAAGCAAGTAAAAACAATAAAACTGCAATAAAACATCTTAACATAGTGTCCGATTCCTACAATATTAGGGGGACTAAGGCCCTGAGCAAATGTTCAAGGGGGCCTCAGGATGATTTAAAATTGTATACGTATTGTTAATATAATTACTATTATTATTTAATTTAGTTTAATATTATTATTAATTACAATAATATATTAATATTTGTATTTAATTACAATAATATATTATAATAATAATATATATATATATATATATATATATATATATATATATATATGTTAGATTTTATGTTTAGTTATATTTAGTTATATTTTAGTTTCTTTATTATTTTGAAAAGCATTTTAATTAAATTAGATCATTAAAATTAAATATTTAAGTCCTGGTTATGCATTTCCAACAACATTCCAGTGGCTGGATTTAGCCTGAAATAATAATTGATGCTGTCAATAGAGCTTAACTTTTATTATATCTAGAACAGTCCTTGAATGTGCATATTCTCAGCATGAGTTTGATTGGTCACCTGAGGTTCCATAAGCTTGTACAGCTGAATTTCTCCACTTGCAGAGGCCATACCCAACAATGGACGCTCTGATATCGGCACATGACACCTGCAGAATTCAAATATTGCTATAAGAATCTGACTAAAGCATTCACACCATTATTGGACATGCTGCTCACCGCAGAGCCATGGGTGGAGTGTGAAGTTCAGCTCCTCCTTTCTGGATGTAATTTGGGTGTAGTGGGTGGAGCTAGAAGGTCCGGCCACACCCTAACCCTACCCATAACTATCCGTCCACACATTAGATCCACAGAGGTGGAGCTGGACTAGGTCAAGCTCAACCCATGAGGTCTGGTGGAGCTGGACGTCATTTGGCTCTGCAGTAAACACCACTTGCATTACTGACCATCTGTCCAGGAAGTTTCATAACCTCAGCCAGAGATTACATACTGTAGGTGTGGAGAATGGATGGAATGGATCTACGCCATCACATACAATAAACAATATGCATAATATATATATACAGAATGTACAAAATACATATGGAGTGTGTAATGGTGTAGGTTAAGAGTGAATTGTAATGAATAGTGAGACTGCCTTACCACTTGAGGTCGAGTATAGCAGGAGTGTCTATTCTCTGAGTCTCTGTCAGTGGAGGGATGAATGATGGTTGCGGATTACAGTCAAACAAATAAAGTCGACCGATTCTGCTCGGGGCAGTAGTGTCTTCTGCTGTCTGCTCTTAACAGAAAACACTGTTTGATTTAGAAGTGACCACTTGATACAACTAATAATACCACAAACACACACACGCCTGGTTTGCTATCCTTGTGGGGACTCTCCATAGACGTAATGGTTTTTATACTGTACAAACTGTATATTCTATCCCCTTACACTAACCCGTAACCTGTATATTCTATCCCCCAGCACACATTTTCTGCATTTTTACATTTTCAAAAAAAAAAAAAAAAAAAAAAACTACTTCTGTATGATTTATAAGCTTCTTTTCTCATGGGGACCTAATTTTAGGTCCCCACGAATCAGTGGGCATTGAGGTTGAAATCCCCACCGGGATAGTAAAACATGAACACACACACACACACACACACACACACACACACACACACACACACACACACACACACACACACACACACACACACACAAAGCCAAAAGATATTTTGCATCACCTTATCATCGCCTTTTTGAAGTTGGTAAGTCCCACATGCCAGAACATGAGACCACTGTGGTAATGGGCACCACTCCAAGGTATCAGCGCTTAACTCCGTGTCAAACACTTGCAGAGTTCGGGTTCGAGACTTCCAACCCATCGAAGCGGCTTGGCATAATATGAAGCAATTTAGAATGGATAGTAACTGTAACGTTAACTGACCAAGAAATGACTACGCGTGCTGTCACTCTCTAATCCCTACGTTACATACAGCGCAGCAGACCAGTTGTCAGTAAATAACGTACTTAAATTTTACATATATTATACATTACACTTTATATATTGAATATATATTACATTTCATAACTTTATTTAAAATACCAGTTTCCAGGTCATAAACATTTTCGTGTAAATTCGACTTTTATCGTAAAAAACAGGACGTAAATGGCACAACAACTTCCGGGTGGCTGAAGTCTGACTGGCTGAGCGTTTAAATCGCGCCGTTGTTGTTTATGGTGAACAGTTCCTGGTTGAAAAGCATGCAGTTTTCACTTTTTAAGTGATTGTACAGTTCATCAGCATGGATCAGAATAACTCCGAGTCCAAATCTGTCCTCTGTACATTGCTGGATAAAAACGACCAGTCCAAGTATGTTTTTTTTACGCAAAAGCGGTCAGCAGGAGACATAAACATAGGGTGAGTTGAATGTCAAGCAAGCAGTGACAGCAGTTTGATGTGCTATACTCTATCTAAAGCTACTTGTATACATAAAACTACTAACAAAACATAGGTCTACGTATTTCTTGTATAATTATTAGAAATTAAGGCTAATTACAAAGTGTTATTTTAATATTATTAACATACTCTTTGAATATTTTGAATTAGTTTTTTATATTTCCAGTTTTCATTTAAAATTTTAGTAATTTTGTTATGTGCTTTTGTCATCTTTATAAATGTTTAATAGATTTTTATTTCCGTTTTAGTAATTGTAGTACTTCAACTTACTTATTTCAGTTTAAGTTGCCAACATTTCTAATTTTTCATCTTAATAGTTATTATATTATATTGTGATGTCCTGTTTCCTATAGATTTACCAATGGTGAAGATGTTTGGAAAACTCGTCTTTCAGAGGAGATTCTGTCCAAGCTTGTAAAGATTTGTTTGAGTCTTTCTACATGACAGATGTTCCTCTTTTACAGCAATAATACAAAGCTTTTTATTTCTTTACAGTTTAAGAAGTTTGCATTAAAGTCCACAGAGGATTATACCTTCAAGCTAAAGTGAGGATCTGTGAAAGCAACTTGATGAGTAATTGTCTTATTTCTTGGTTGGCAAAATCTTCTATCCTGTCTGAGAACACCCTCTTGTGTATCTGGACAGATGTGCATGTAAGGCTGGAAGAGCATTTGTGAAGCTGCAGGAGGACAATGCTGTTCTGCATTTAGGAGCTGAACCTACAGACCTCAGTCTGTCTCTTTCAAAACTCACTGACTCAGAGGGAAGGACCGAAGTCAAGGACCTGCTTTTTAAAATGGCTGACAGCCTGCAACAACTAGAAAGTCAAGGCAAGCAATGATGCTTTCAATTATTATTATTATTATTATTATTATTATTATTATTATTATAATCGCTGCTTAATAATTATGACCTGCAGCTTAATGTTTGATGTATTTAATCATTTGTAGGTGCTCCATCTTCATTTAGTCCAGTCAAGAGCTCTCAGAAGAGAAGTTCTGGTAAGTTAAGGCAGCACTCTTTAAGCTTGTTAGTTTAAATCAGTGGTTCTCAAACTTGATTTAAACATGAAATTAAATAATGAGTCAATACATTATCATTCATCTTTCAAACATGTTTTTGTCTTACCATGATTCACTATGGTAAGCCTATTATTATTAAGTGTTTATATCTTAGGACAGTTTTTGCGGCAAATTGCGTACATGCTTCACTCGATGGTGCCTATCTTGTCATATCCATAAACAGAGAAAAATTACTCTAGCTACTTTGACGCATGGTGTGGGAGTGGCATAGGTTAGTGTCACAGTGACATGGAGCAGCTAAATCTCCAACCTCCAGGGAATCACCAGTTTAAAAAAAGCAGAACAGAAGAGTGTCTGCTGACAAAAAGAGAACGCGACAGCTCGTAATAAAACAAGAATAAACACTGGCTGGGCTTTTTGGAGATGGTGAGAACTGAGGGGTTTGAAACCTTGTAAAAGCAATGGTGTTTTTATTACTCAGCAGGTGATTACGGTATTTTATTAAACCGATAAATTGCCATATGTAGCTCTAACAGAGTTCATTGTGAAGCATTATCTATTGTGAAGGGTCATATTCATCCACAGTGTCACGCAGAGCCAAAGCACAACCAAAACAATGTTCTTCTGCAAAATGCTTGCAGTTTTGTTTAATTGCTAGAGGGCCAAAAGTTACATATTACACTTAATTAAAATGCTAAAAAAAAAAAGCACACCTATACATGCATACATACATACACACATATACGATGAGGCATGACATTATGTTGTGTTGGTCCCCCTTTTGCTGCCAAAACAGCCCTGACCCAAGGCATGGACTCCACTAGACCCCTGAAGGTGTGCTGTGGTATCTGGCACCAAGATGTTAGCAGCAGATCCTTTAAGTCCTGTAAGTTGCGAGTGTGAGCCTCCATGAATCGGACTTGTTTGTTCAGCACATCCCACAGATGCTCGACTGATTCAGATCTGGGGAATTTGGAGGACAACTCAACACCTCAAACTTGTTGTTGTGCTCCCAAACCATTCCTCAACCATTTTTACTTTATGGCAGTGCGCATTATCCTGCTGAAAGAGGCCACAGCCACCAGGGAATATGAAAGTTTCCATGAAAGGGTGTACATGGTCTGCAACAATGCTTGGGTAGATGGTACGTGTCAAAGTAACATCAACATGAGTGGCAGGACCCAAGGTTTCCCAGCAGAACATTGCCCAAAGCATCATACTGCCTCCGCCGGCTTGCCTTCTTCCCATAGTGCATCCTGGTGCCATGTGTTCCCCAGGTAAGCACCCGGCCATCCACATGATGTAAAAGAAAACGTGATTTATCAAACCAAGTCACCTTCTTCCATTGCTCCATGGTCCAGTTCTGATGCTCACGTGCACACTGTTGGTGCTTTCGGCAGTGGACAGGGTCAGCATGAGCACCCTGAATGATCTGCGGCTGCAGCCCCATACACAACAAACTGCGATGCACTGTGTATTCTGACACCTTTCTGTCAGAACCAGCATCTAGCCATCACAATTTGGGCCTTGTCAAACTCGTTCAAATCCTTATGCTTGTCCATTTTTCCTGCTTCTAACACATATCAACGTTGAGGACAAAATGCTGCCTAATATATCCCACCCACTAACCGGTGCCGTGATGAAGAGATAATCAGTGTTCACTTCACTTGTCAGTGGTCCTAATGTTATGCCTGATTGGTGTATAATGTATTGTATATGTGGGTGGATACAAAGTTTAGATAGGAGGCCCTTTGAATATTGTCATGGCCAAAGCCTTGGAGTCAAACATTTTGAGGATTACTTAAATTGTCTAAGCTCTTTTAAAATTATTTTTTTTCTTTTTTAGAATTTGAACCTAGACAGCAGAAGGGTCCAATAGTAGCAGTTAGAAAACGTTTTCCTGGGGATTCTCTCATCAACCCTGGAACAAAAAGGTGAACATTTTTATTGACTTTAGACTCCAAAATAAATACATTTATCTGTGAAATGTATTTCTTCACCTCCTGTTCACTGACCATTTCTGTCTATTTTACAGAAAGAAACCTGCAACAGGTGTGGCCTTTGATGATGGAGACAATGAATGATGTCGACGTGACCTTTTATTAAACATGAATTGTCAGGTTTTTAACCAACTCAACACTATCAGTTTTTAAAACATAGACTACATAGCAATTACACCATTAACTGTTTTAAGTCATCATGCATTTATTAAAGGTTTTATGATTTTATATTTTTCCTTTTTAATTGTATTGCTAATAAAAATTTTATTTTTAAATAAACGTGATCACTGAAAATGTTATTTTATTCAAAAGACTCGAGATACAAATAAGAAAGTCCCAAAATCAATTTAACAATTTATTGATTATTTAATTTTATTTTTTCCCTGTTAATATTAAAAACATCAGTTCACCCCAGTTAGCACAAGAGAATGGAAACAATAAAGGTAATTGAAAACAAGCTGAAAAGGTCCAGTCAATCTTGTTACAAGGGAATTCACCTGAACATAGGTATTACTGGATGAAAAAACGTTCATAAATATTGAATCATATTCACATGTACCAGTTACATTCCAAAGCACTTACTACAAAGATAAAACTAAATCACCTCCTTAACCATAATGCTATTTTATATGATACAGAACCACACTCTTGTTTGCTGGTGTCTTAAATCACTGCACGTTCATTTCCAAAGTGAAAAGCAGCTTGCACTGATCTTTAGTTAGGCTGTTGAGGTTCTCGTTAGCAGGAAATATATACTGAAGCGGTCCAGACGCCTTAATTATCAAAGTGAGACTCTTCATATTTCATTAGGTCAGTTATTACATAGCTGGTCACAATTAACTTACACATTTCAAAAACTAATTTCCCTTTGGTCATCGTACATGAACAGCTTCCTTATCCTTTGCTTTCCTCTTTGAGGAGCTCAATAATGATCATACTTTAACGCAGCAATGTCAGAAAAATAAGACACCATTATAGTACTAAATGCTGACAATTTCACCAACATCACTGGCATGAAGGAGAAGCATCATTTCATTTAAAATAAGCAACATAAATGGCTAATTTCAGGTAAAATTAAATTCAAATGTTACACTTGTATTACATTACAGTGCAAACAACAAAATCAAAACCTCCTGCTATTCGATAAACAAACATATTTCAAGGGTTCTCAAATACGATAATCAAAAGCAATGACCTGATTTCGGTCTATCTGTATTAACAGTGACTCAAAGTTCACTTTTGGCTTCACAGTGATAGAGTGACACTTATTATGAATGTTTCTACTGACATCTGGTATTATGCAGCTTTTAACCATTCGCATTAACGCAACATAAAAGACACCGGTTTCAATTACAATTTGTTTAAAAAAAGAAAAAAAAAAAAAGAAAAGAGAAACCCCTTGTCTAGGACACACGAAATTCAGCACAAAACACTTATGCCGTTTACATTCAATTACAAGACCATAAACATCTCAATAGCAGGGCTTGTTCTGTCCGGTTCGACTAAAGGCCTTTGAATCGGTCACGAGTCATTCACTATTGAATGTCCAATGTAAAAACTTCAATGAAGGTGCACAGGTACATTTGCATTCTTCTACAAGAACAACGGGTCTGTTCAAAACATTTAAGCATAGCAAAATTTCTTCAACCCACAACACGACAGGCTTGTCTTTTAGGGCATGCTCTCAATGCAGGTACAAATAAACTAGGTCAGAGTAAAGAAAAAAAAGATGTATAGTTACAACCATTTCAACTGAACGTGAGGATAAACAGTCATAAAAAGAACAAGTTGCAAAGGCCGAACCCATTCCTTGAGGGATGATTATGTTATGACATCAACACCACAATTAAAACAATTTCAATGTGAGATCAGTTTAAAGATAGTACGACCATATTCAAATTTAAAGCGATACCAAAATAAACCATACGGCCGTTTTTATAATCTAAGAAATACATTCTCTTTAATTCCCATCCAGCAGGCTTGAATATGAAGTACAGTAATACACGTTTCCATAAACCATCATCTCCAGAACGCAGGAGGGGAAGCCGTGGACGGAGTACCTCAGAGTACCAACCTCTCTGGCCAGATCACGTTCCGGCCCTGACTGTGTCCGCATCTCTGTTTGGATTTCCCAGAAGAGTCGTTCTCTCGCTCCGCTACTGAAGTGCAAATGGAAACAACAACCCACTCACTGGACCAGAAAGATGGATCCTCTCCAGCGAGAAAAAAAACACACAAATGTCTTTCACCATACAGACAGGGGTCTGAACTTGAGGCTTATTTTTTTACCATCTCTCCGCCTGTGAGACTAACAGATGTTTCAGCACAGAGTGTCTGTATTAAAGGACAACTGTACCTGTCAGAAGGCAAAATAAAAATGATTACACGCAAGTCTTTTAAATAATGTAGTACAGTGGTCTTGGGATCAACAAAAACATTGATATGAATATTTCAACGTCCCAACAAGAGTTACCTAGAGGCGTGTGAACTAGTTTATGGCTAGCACTGACAGTGCAGTTCTATTTGCTAACAAATTACTCTTTTGATTTGGTTCTTTTAATGATTTTAAAAGTTGAACCAGCTAATCAAGCTCTTACTAGTTGTGTTGAGGCAAGCTGGAGCTAAACTGCAGAACAGTGGCCATCTAGTGCCTGCTACAGACCTATAAGATCATTACAAATAACACTACACGACATGGATCTAATAAACTTGGGCACAACATGCAAGACTGTACAATGATGACACCTATTGAGTTAGTATGTATAAAAGAATATGTTATCAACATGCGCTAGTGATAAACAAATAGAGCAAGATAAAGTGAACTTGATTGTGATTTTTTTTTTCAGTGCACATAAAAATCACAGAGGAGAATATGGATGCGGCCATGGCTAGGGAAAAGATGACAACTTGGCATGCCAATTTTGCAAATGGAGCTTGAGGTAAGCACAGGGTTCCCACTCTTTTTCAGCGATTTTTCCAGAACATTTTTTAATTTTACTACAGCGGGAATAAAAGACAATGATCATGCCAAATATTGCTCTCTAAGTCTTTAAAAGGCATAGAGTTTATTGCCATGAATTAACTATAAAGATTTTAATGTGAGCTCTTTATCATACATTATGACTATGAAAGCTTGTTTCCGCCACAGAATAAAAACAAAAGAAAAGATAAATGCAACTTTTTATCTCGCTATTCTGACTTTTTCCTCGCATTTGCGAGTTGTCACGTGTCAGAACCCCTTGTTCAATTCCTGAACATTGCACTTTTTTTCTGAACATCGCACTGTTTGGGCCAGTGATAAACTCTTTGTATTTGGCTAAAGAAAAACTGGACAAAAAAAAAAATTCCAGGACAACCAGATTTTCCAGGACTTTTGACATTTTCTCTAATTTTCCAGGACTGGAAAATTTGTCATGAATTTTCCAGGTTTTCCAGGAAGAGTGGGAACCGTGTGGTTTTAGCGCCATGTCGTGTTGAATGGCTATGCCATTTTTATTGGCTAGTCCGTAGACAAAGGTCATAGCAGCAAACACACTATGAGATGATCACGCTAAGTTTCTGACACTAAATATTCAATAATATTATTGATCGGCCTGCAATGATACAGTATGAGAATTGAACTGAGCTGGATGATGACATCACAGTTTTCTCCAGAGCGGCTGTACAGCCGAAACTAATTTTGTTGCATTATTTTCCTGGTATCACTGTAAAACTGCTTTGAAACAATCTGTATTGTAAAAAGCGCTATATAAATACAGGTGATGACACGGTCCAAAAATTATTTCTATTAATTAATTATTTCTAATAACAAATGTTGTAAATCACAACCCAAGAAGACTGGTAATATGAGTAAAAGAGCAGTAAGTCTCATGCACACTGTGCCAAGCAGATTTAATTTAATCATCTCATTAACTGAAATATAGTTTTCATGTTTCTGTGACCCAAGTCTTACCCTCTCTTCCTCAAAGCTGATCAATCCTTCGTCATCATCACTCTCAAGTTCATCTGGCTCTTCACTTACAAGAGCATTGAGTTCTGTGTTAGCGTGACGAGGCCTGAGGATGCTTAGCAGCTGCTGCAGTGGCGACTGACCAGCACTAGATGGGGAACTTTCTTGCTGTTCTAAGTTGTCACTTTGTTTTTTTGCAAAGTTAACAAAGACCTAAGAAAAGAAAATAAGATATTACTACTAACTTTTTCTAGTTACAGTATATATAGTTTTGGGGTTCATATTGCACACATTTAGTTCTTTTGTATCCATCAGATGGATTTTGACAAGCTGTCAGTCAAAGAAACTACTGTTAATTCACTTTAATTACTTTACTCCTTACTATCACTGCACCGTTTCTCTGAGACATACTTACGTTGTCCAGGGTTGTCTGGCTGACAGAATAATCTTCGATGCTCAGCACCTCCACCACCTGCTCCATCTTGCTAAAGACCTGAGCCAGAGAGATGTTCTCTGACTTCAGCTGGTACTGAATCTTTGTGTGGTGCCGCTCCTTAGGTGAAGGAATACGCAGAAGTTTACAATTTTTACTGCAAGCGAAGCAAGCTCAAAATATATGCACATGTATACTTCGTTTTGTCAGCACTGCACAAAAACACCTTGTGAGAGCTTCTTGCAACTTTCTACAAATATGAAAACTTAATGTCTTTGAGTTTATATATATATATATACATTATTTATATTTATATTTATATATATATATATATATATATATATATATATATATATATATATATATATATATATATATATATATATATATATATATATATATATATATTATTTTAAATAATAGTATATTTTGAGCTGATGCATAACAAATATGAAATATGTACATTTCCAGTGACACTCTATATCAATCTTACCTTTAGTACTAACCATATACACACACACGTTTGGAAATATTACTATTTTAAATGTTTTCGAAAGAAGTCTCTTATGCTCATCAAGCCAACATTTATTTGATAAAAAATACAGAAAAAAAGGTAATATTGTGAAATATTATTACAATTTAAATTAATGGTTTTCTATTTTAATACACTTTAAAATATAATTTATTTCTGTGATGCAAAGCTGAATTTTCAACAGCCATTACTCCAAGCTTCAGTGTCACAGAAATCATTCTAATATATTGATTTGATACTCAGTTATCATCAATGTTGGAAACAGTTGTGCTGCTTAATTTCTTTTTATAACCTGTGATAGTTTTTTCAAGACTCTTTGATGAATAAAGTTAAAAAAGAACAGCATTTATTTAAAATATAAATACTTGATTTTTAATTGACATTGTATACACGCATACATACACACACATATATTTTTATATACACACGTTAGCTTGCTAACATCAAAACAAAACTTCCCCACAATGTCAATTAAAAAGCATTTATTTTCTTAAAGTTATGTGCTTAAAAAATTGTCAATAAGTTACAAAAATGGTCCATGTACTTTTTATATGAAAAAAGGCCCAAACGACTGGCTGTTAGGTGTTTTATATCGAGAAATTGTTTAGGATTAGTAGTCGCTTTATATGCTATAGCCTACGCTATGTCTTGCTGTTCAAATTGAAAATATACCAATGTATAATGATGACAAAATTATACCCCAATATGTAATTTTCATGAAGACAAAATTCCCATACCCTTTGCCTCAGTGCAGGAGGCAATCAACAGCATACTGCTAAAACAACGGCAACGTAAACAAACTGAAAGGACAATATTTTTTAAGTTAAGTGTGGAAAACACTAACGTTAAGCGCATTGCCTTCACATTCGGCCTGACCTGCTTGTCTGTACAGCTTTATTGAGCTTTTAATATCACTGTCTTAATGCATTAGCGTTTTCTTCATAACTGTATTTTATTTTCTAGGAAAATGCTTAACGTGTTATCAATTGTGTTCATGGGCTCATCTGCTTGTCTGTACATACGTTTTATTTATGGGAGTGTACTAAATTCGCTCCTCCAATATAACTGTAGTACATTAAGCCACATTAAAAGTTTATGTCGTTCACGTTGAGCGTTTAGAATGTCCCGCTTCACAAGGCGAGTTTGCCGCCAGCATTCTTTTGGACATGCGGCAGTATCGGTCCCCTCGTGAATGAAAATGGGTTGACTTTTTTTTTTTTACGGGAACAAAAGTGGTGCAATCTCGCCCGTCACCATCTTGGGACAGGTGTTCTGCATCTGCAATGCCCGTTTCAGTTCAAGTCATGTATCATGATTTTAGGCTATCGACAGTGTGGGAGAAACAGTAGGCCTAATTTACAAAAGGAAACTCTTTTAAATTGACATTTTTTCGACATTAATCTGTCCAATTTTAATCTGTCCAATCTGTCTGATTTAAAGATGCAAAACGTAATAAACAAAAATCTGAAAAGAAGTCAATATTTTATTTCAGGTGCATGAAAAGAAAAATCAACTTAATTCAAAATACATTCTATATTCTGCCAAAATACTTTGTATTTTCAGTTCTGAATATTAATCATTTGACGCACCTTTAGTATGGCCTCTGGAAAATTCCTGTTGAAAAACCGTATCACTTCCTTGACACTAGCGGTGGTCTTAGTGCGTACTGTTATCATGTATCCATCCCCAAATCTGAAACAAATATAAAAGAACAGTGTGACAAAAATATATAAATGCACTGCACTCCTAAATCCCACATTTTAGTGGCTGAGACTTTTCAAACCTGTTTTTGAGATGCTGGATGCTTCCCAAGCACTTGAACCTGCCGTTAACCATGATGCCCAGTCTAGTGCATAAGGCTTCACACTCCTCCATACTACAAATAAACATATCAGTACATTACCGAGCGAAAGGTCACTGCTATTAAAATGACATATAAAACAGAAAACAAGATAGTTACCACACCTGTGTGATGTCAACACTACAGAACGTCCTGTCTTGATGATGTCAAGAATCAGGTTCCATAAGAATCGACGAGCCTTAGGGTCCATACCTGTGGTGGGTTCATCCTATAATGACAAACAAGATCATGTTTAGACCTATATACAGTAATTAAACATAGCTCCGTTGCAAAAAATGTCAAAAACTTTTCACTGAAAAACAAGACAAACTACTGATTAAACGTGTCATGAATTGAGAAATCAACTTTTCATTCAGCCTTTGATACATAAAAGTTCATCGTGATATAGGAATATCCTCTAAGTTTCGAAGCTGAAAACTTCCTTGTTAGTCAAAGAAAAGCTTTTATTGACGCCATGCCCAGCAAACGCTCAATCTCAGAATATGCCAACCCTTGACGTCATCGTGAGGTGAAATGCCACCTCAACATAAGAATAAGTACGGCTGATTCTGTAGTCCCGCCCACCGACTCGTGGAGCTAAACGGATTGCGCTACCGAGCAATAAACACATAATCAATAGATATCAAACGATCTAGCCCTGTGGGCGAATCATCATTTCGGTTGCCGTTTTCCCACACGCTTTCAAAACAATTCCTCACGTTGTACTTTCGGAGGAGCCAGAGCTCATTATAATATGCAAAGCTTATCCAATCATAGCAGTGGGCGTTTACTTCCAAGTCTTCAGTGCGGCACGCCCATAAAAAGTGAGCGTTCCATGAGAGAGGCTCAAAACCAGGGTAGAAAATAGCCTATTACTTATTTATTATGATGTTTTTGAATGTAAAAACCACACAAACATCATAAACTGACCTCAGACAACAGTATAAAAAAAACATTTAAAAAGCCAATTCATGACCCCTTTAAGAATTTTTTTTTGCAGTAAGTGCGGAAGATATTAAGGGAAGAATGACAGGCAGATCTAACCAGAAAGATGAGTGAGGGGTATCCAATCAGAGCAATAGCTGTAGAGAGTTTGCGTTTGTTTCCTCCACTGTAGGTGCCAGCAGGTTTGTCAGCATACTTGGACAACTCCAACTTCTCCAGAGCCCACTGAACCACCTTCAGGACACAAAGTGAGAGCGAATGAGAGAGAGTGAGATGTACTGTAAAAAAAAAAAACTCATTAAAACATTTTATTCTCGACAGTAAAGACAAATCTAACAATAAACGTTAAACTGCAGTTAAGAATTATAGATTGCTACGTGCTTTGTCAAACTTTCAGGAGTTCTTATCCATACTTGACTATCACTGATAAGTGCATGACAACCAATTACAGAATGCTGTGTAACTATACAGAGTGTGTGTCTGTGTGCTCACCCGTTCCTCATCTTTCCAGGGGATGCCGCGAAGGCGTGTGTACAGCTCCAGATGTTCTCGAGCAGTCAGGTCATCAAACAGAGCATCAAACTGTGGGCAGTAGCCAATGCTCTGCTGCACGCGCAAAAGCTCCCTCAAGATACTGCAGGACAATTGAAGACTCATACTGACTAAGCCATTTACATTAGCAGTATACACAACATGAATTAAATAAGAAAACATGAAAAAAGCTTTAAAGCAACAACACAGAAATCCATCCATCCATCTACACTGGTGGGTCAAAAACTTGGAAACTTTTTAAAAATATTTTTCAAAGAAATCTCTGCATTTATTTGATTAAAAATATTTGATATTTGATATGATAAATATTTGATAAAAGTTATTTAATATTTGATTTGATACAGTAAATCATTGTGAAATATTATTACAATTTCATTTAAATATTTTGTATTTGAATATATTTTGATGTGTGATGGCAAAGCTTCTTGTTTTAAACTTAAATTATGTTTTTACCTTTTAAATATGGTTTAATTTAAGACCTATTCTAATAGAATATTCTATATTCTGTCAACATACTACCTTGCATTTCCAGTACTGGAAATTAATTAATAGTGTTGTTAGCATAGCAACATGCTAACATCAAAACAAAAAAACCAAAAAAAAATAGGTGGTCTGAATGTAGCACCTGTGTCCCTGGATAAAGGCCTCTCCCCCCGTTGTGCTCTCATCTCCTGTCAGCATTTTGAAGGTGGTGGTCTTTCCTGCTCCGTTCACTCCCAGCAGCCCGAAGCATTCCCCAGGACGGACCCCCAGACACAAACGGTCCACTGCCAGGATCCGGCCCATCTTACGAGACTTGTACACCTGTAAGGAGACACAGGCTCTAAGAACATCAGAATGATGGGTTCAGGGTAAAGAGAACGTTTTTAAAATGTCATGGAGTGCCTGACCTTGGTTAGGTTGTCGATCTTCAGCATGTCATTGTCAGCATCTCCCCTCAGCACTCTGCGTCTCTCACAGGCCACATCAACATCATCGTCCTCAACTGGCTGACTGCTGACAGGCACTCTCCTTCAATCAGATGGAAACAGTGACCTTTAGAACATTTTCATATTTGACTGGCAAAGACACACACGTAATATATACAATCACACTCACTGGGGTTTCCTGAGGAAGTTGTACTGGCACAGAATTGTAATAAGAAAGCCAACGAAACCCTCAATGGTCATTGCCACCAGTCCCCGTGTTACAATGTCCCATTCAAATGGAGACTTCACCTTATCAAACTGGCCTGCAGGGAAGAGAAGGCATTTTACCATTTGAAAAGAGCAAAGAAAGGTCCTCAACGGTGCCCTGAGATGGGAAACACACAAACACACCTATCTTGGCGTAATACTCATTGATATACTCATTATAGGCCATCTCCATCAATCCATGACCAAGGTTATAGTTGGGAAAGATGAGAAAACAAGACTTCAGATAGCTATTTACCAACTTCAGATCCTGTAAGGTATTAAAAAAACAAACAAAAAATATATATTAGTGATAAAATGCTACACTGTTATATGATATTAAACATTAGATACCATCGAAGGTCAAGAACTGAGGTGGGATGGGCCAAATCCATTATTTTAGTGAAATACAGACATTTCATCAAAATAATGAGCATGATATTGAAATAATACTGTCACACAGAAAACTGCACAATAATAATAATAAAAAAAAAAAGAAAATAGCAAAAAGTGCATATACACCCCAATCCCACTGCCAAATGGGAAAACTTTTTTTTAACAAAAATAAATAAATCCAAATTGTATTTAATATAAACATTATATTATGTTTAAACATAATGTTTATTTAATATAAACATTATATTTATACACTTTGATTGATTATTTATCTGAATGACCAATCAATAAATGAAAATGAGAAAAAGAAATGCATATATACACGTTTATTTATATTTGGATACATGTTTAACTAATTTTGATTTATTGACAGGACATTTAGATTATTTAATAAATATAATTCATCATAGGCTAAGGGGGCTTAGTGCTATCTCCATTTACAGGAAATGTTTGTAATTGGTCAAAGTATGAGAGAAAGGTCTGCCATGTTTTTATATATATATATATATATATATATATATATATATATATATATATATATATATATATATATATATATATATATATATATATATATATATATATATATATATATATATATATATATATATATATATATATATATAAATAAAAATCTTTAAGATTGCAAATTTTTCCACTTTGAGGAATGACATTAAGTCAATTAGCCAAGAATCAGATGTCTAAGAATCAGACATTTAGAATATTTCCTTTCTACAGACATTAGAAAAAAATTGTATACAGTATAGTTTATACACTATATACATGCCATGATAAAAATGTATAATGCTAAACAATTTCTCTCTCTGATATACCTTGTCATGCTCAAAGAGCTGTAGGAGGAAAGTGGCCACCGTGGCTGTGATGCCAATGAAGAGATTAATGACTATGAGGAAAACATAAGCTGTGCTGGGCACTTCAAACCAGAAAGAGGCTGGATACATGATGGGGGTTATAGACCAGCTAGAAAGAGAGAGTGAAAGGTCACATTTTATGTGGGATTTTCAAGACTTAAATAAAACTGACAAAACGATTTTATTTATTGTCACTCCATGTCTGACTAAGTCTTCATGCAGAAAGAGCTTACCCATAAAGGAGGAAGAGAGAGAGCACTGCTGGGAAATTTGTAGGTGATGTGTATGCAGGAAGGTCGAACACAAACAGAATTAGGACACAGCATGTGGCTGGAACCAGGTAGTTCAGCTAGCGAAGAAAGGACAAAAGAAATATGCGTGTAAACCAATTTAGCCCTCAGGACTGTTCTTGTTTGTGAATAGACACCAAATCCCACATAGTCTCTCCTTCACCCTACCATGTCCCATATGTAGTTTGCTAGCCAGTAAGTGACAGGATCACATCCGCTAACAAACTGCAGGTGTTTGGCCTTGGTAGATTTTTCTGCTACCAGGAAGACCACGAAGCTCGCTGGCACAAAGGACATGGCTACAATGATGAAAATGGCAATAACCACATCAGTGCCTTGGAGCCTAGGAGGAGATGAAGAGCAGATATTAAAATCAGAGAGAGCTTTTTAAGAAAATTTTTTTTTCTTCTGTAAAGGGTTGTACCAGAGCTGTACACAATTAAAATTATATGGGTGTTTGTGTGTGCGCTATTTCATGCATTCTGACATATTTACACCGTTAAAGAGTTGGATTCGCATGCTAAAAATGGCAGATTCTGACATATTTACACCGTTAAAGAGTTGGATTCGCATGCTAAAAATGGCAGAAAAAAAAGAAAGAGTTGGACGCATGACAAAGTATTTCTGTGCTAAATAAACTCCTTCGAATAAGTTTTGGAAAAGTGTTTTTTTTCCCCTTTTGAGTATGGCCCTGTATGACGTCATAAAGGGCGGAATTCCTTGTATGGGCCCTTCTCCCAAATAAGTGCATGCACACATCACCCAGAGCGAGAGCAAGAACACGCCACATTCGTCTGGATTATGGAAGCCGTCAGCAGCGCTATCATTTTGTTTTTAGACCACAAAATCAACAATGTCACTAAAAACAGTGTGTTTTTGGTTGTGAGGGAAAGATAACCTTGTTCAGCTTCACAAATAACCCAGCATTAAGGAAACAGTGGGTGCAGTTTGTTTTTCTCGGAGCAGTAACGGAGTTCTGCAAGTGTTTGTTTGTTCCCAGTCATGAGTCGAAACCGCAGGCGGTGAGTGAAATGCATCAAATGTCTGTGTTTTGTTGGCAATCGGCGCTTAAGTGCATATAAATGTAAACACGAACGTATAGTGAATCGAAAGTTATCCAGAGATGATGCCATGATGTATTTTGTGTGTGTGTGTGTGTGCTTGTGACTCTTTAGTTCTGCCCAATGCATGCTTATAAGTGTCCTTAAAATAGGTATTTAGTGTTTTCCTTTTCTATTTTTTTGTGTGTATACTGTATGTATGCGTGTATATATGCGTTTAAAGGTAAACAGGTTTGGTAGTTGGTAGGGCTGGTAGTATTTTATTATTTTTATTTTTTTAAGAAAATCCTTTCTAGGGACCTGAGATGCAAATTAGCATATGTCATATTCTCTGTGTACAATGCATATTTTCCAGCTCTGGAATCATGTTTTTGTACTTTCCCTATTTATAGTCACAATGAAATCAAAATGGATTTTTATTTATGGAATATTGCAGTGTTTGTTTTAAATAAATTATCTGTGCACATCACTATTTTTTTTTTATTAATGTGCCCTAATAATCCTTAATCAAATTAAAACTTCCCCTCCCACTTGCAGTCTCTTCTCTGATGACGTGTTTACTGGCACGAACAATCTGTCACTCACATCAGATCGCAACAATAGCAAACCACAATCATCCAATGATCCAATCAATGGATAGACAAAAATAAAGTCCCGTCTTACATTTTTTTTTACTTGTTTGAGAAGACGTTCACTCGGGTATACGTCACAATAAGTCTATCACTTCCATTTCATGCCAACTTAAAATACCAATAAAAAATTCTAAATAAAGCAATGAGTGTCTAAGGAAGCAGAGAGAAAAGTAAGACTTACAGATAATCTAAAGAAAGACTGGCACTGGTTCTGTTCATGGGATGATTGGTCACTGTGATGCCTGTGAATACGAGCATATATAGGATTTTCAGTACAACTAAACAATCTTTATGACAAAAACCAACAGAATTAAGATGACTTAAAAAGAAGTCAGTAAAACGCACACAATCATAGAGAAAGAACACAGCCAAATCAAAGTTTTCAATCAGTGTTTCTGCATAAACACTCTTCAGCATGTGAACTCACCGTATGCAGCAGGGTTTCCTTTACTACTGGGCAGATTGGCTCTGAGGATGGCATTGTTGAGTACATTTAGGTAAGTGGGCATACTGTGATACCCTTTGTTATTGTAAAGCACCTGCAGGTCAAGACAAAAACATTAAACCTTAAACATTATGATGAAATATTACCTATAAAAATATAATTAGCTGTAAAGGGTAAAGATGCTCTGACTTGCCTGTGAGGATCTCCTCACTGCTATTTTGCGCACCATAGGTTGCGTTTTTCTCCCGAAGGATGCTGGGACAGATTTCTGAATGTTTCCTACTGTAAAGCCTCCATATCTACAGGATAAAAAAACAAAAACAAACACTCTTTGAATTAATTTGAGAGGTAAAAAAAGAAAGTATATATATATATATACTATATATATGTAAATTATAAATAATCAAGAAGAGAAAAAAAGGTAACAAATATAAGGATAAAGTGGAATAAAATGAGAGTGAAGTAGACTTTGTAGTGAAGTAAACTGTAGACTTATAAATATGTGGTTAACAAATGTATAAAGAGTATAATGTGCAAACAGGTTTATGACAGGTTGTTACACATTTAATGTTAAGTTCAGAGTCTGATGGCCTGGGGGAAGAAGCCCTCCTGAGTCTCTCAGTTTTGGCCATCAGGCTTGAGCGCTTACCAGATGGTAGCAGCGTGAAATGAGGTTTGCAGCTGCAGTGCGTAACTTTTTGTGCTCTAGCGGTTAATAAACAGAACTGCATGCGTCTTGCGGAAGAACACTGCAGCCGGCGCTAATGGCGAGTCACGCAGGGACTGTGCTCCTCCATGGCGGTTCCTACCAGACCGGTCTGAAATAGTCCCAATATAAACACTTATTATAACTGTACCATAATGATTCAGGGTAAGACAAAAACACAGATTGGAAAATGGATTCATGTTGTACATTTTCATTATATAAGTTTAGTAAATCTTGAACGCAAAAAGATACGGACAGCAGCTTTAAAAATGGATGAGAATTTAACTTAAAGTTGGCCTGAAATGGAAATTCATATATTTTCTAAGTGCATCTTTTTGATCTTATATCAAATAGTATTTTTTTATGAAAATGTTGACAAAAACTGTCAAAACTAAATCTTCTTGTGACTTATGTCAGACTTCTACAATCATTTGGTCAATTTAAAGGGATAGTTCATCCAAAAATAAAAATTAGCCCATGATTTACTCTACCCTCAAGCCATCCTAGGTATATATGACATACTCCTGAATGTCAGAGTTGGAGTTATATTAAAAATGTCCTGGCTCTTCCAATCTTTATAATGACAGCAAATGGCAGCCCAAAAATTTTAAGCCAAAAAAAAAAAAAAAAATGCTCGGAAGGAGGTCTGAATTTAAAAAATGTATACAAAAGTGTATACATCCATTATAAAAGTAATCCACATGGCTCTGGGGGGACCAAACACAGCGGCGCCAATAAAGGCCTTCTGAAGCGAATCGATGGGTTTTTGTAAGAAAAAATATCTATATTTAACACGCTATAAAGTAAAATATCTATCTTCCGGCAGACCGCCTTCGCATTTAACTTACAGAAAAAGTGCAACTGGCGCGATGATGATGATGTCGGACATAGCGTAAGTGTTTTGAACTCTGAGAGGCGTCACACTTTCTTTGTAAGTTGAATACGAAAGGCGGTCTGGTGGAAGCTAAATATTTTACTTTATACATTTTTAAATATGGATATATTTTTTTACACAAACCCATCGATTCACTTTAGAAGAACTTTATTAACCCCCCGGAGCCGTGTGGATTACTTTTATAATGGATGGATGCACTTTTTTGGGCTTCAAATTTTGGGATGAAAATGCTTGGATTAGCATATACACTAGGATGGTAAATATTAAGGGATAATTTTTATTTTTGGGTGAACTATCACTTTAAACGCCTATCTTAATTGACCTCAAACATGCATTCAGATCTGCCTCCATCCAATCAAGTTAGATTGAACTAAGACTGCCCATTTTTTGAACCATTTATTATTATTATTTTTTTGATAAATCCATTTGACTCAGATGTATCACAATACGGAAGAAAAAAAGATGTCTAGAAATAAAAGTGTTCAATACACTATATAAACAGCATTCAAAACTCAAAACGTCCAACCAGTCCAAAAAGTAAATTTATCGAAACTGAACTGCACAAACTGCTCATCCAGAAATCATTGGTTTGCAGTGATATCATAAGGATAAATACACAAGCACATTAATGAGAAATGTTTTTCCCATATTACAACATATTCAGTATTCAGCAACTTGGCCTGCCTTTCCACTTTGCATAGCAAACACGCTTATTAAAAAAACGTTATTGGACCCAGCAGCAAACCCACAAATTTTGAGTAAGCGTTTCAAATATAAAATGGGTGTTTATATTTACAGTAGCAAAAAAAGAGCCATCTTAATTCTAAATCTCCCTGTTACTACTAAAGGTCTAAATGTGGTGAAAATACTTTAACAATACTAGACCTTAGGAAAATAAATAAAATATTATATGATCCCTTTGACACCCTTTCAGAAAATTACCTGTGTAATCTGAGACGATCAGAGGTGTACAGGAGATATTCGGACACGTTGCGACCTGTGATGTCCACCAGGATATCTCCGGTCACTACCTTCATGAGAGGCGGTCGGCCCCCGACTCCACTGGGGCAGGAGAAGCCTGTGCCCTGCATGGAGCAAATACAGCGCACCGGCTCTCGGATGGTCAAGGGCAGTGTAGGGGGAGACGTTGCCATCTCTGTGGGACCATAGCAGGGAGAGTAACAATACATATTACACAGTTTCATGGAAAAAGATGGCACACAGGATGTTACATTTTTCACATTTAGCTTGGTGTGTGGGGGGTAAACCCTGACCTCGGACAGTAGTAGGAGGAGCGGCAGTGTAGTTCCAAAGTCCATCTTCAAAATGAGCCTCTGGGTCATCAGAGGGGGCAGGAGAGGGTGGCGGGGGCACAAAATTTGACAAAGGCACACCCTGTGTGAAGGAATCCAGGCACATAGAGTCAAAATAGCGGGCTGCCAGGGTTTTGGAGTTGTTGGCATATGGATTCAGAGTTTGAGCCAGTTGGTCCAGAGTGCTGTTGAAGGGAGTTTTCAGTACACAAGTCGCACCAACTCCAGAGGGTAGACGGAGGGTGTTAACAATCCTCTGTGGGCCTGCGTCTGGAGAAAGTTTACTCCTGAAGCAAAGAAATGTTGAGAGAGACGACTTTATTTTACTTTAAATACACTCAGCTATTATTGTGATTAACTGGCAAAGAAGTATTTAGATATTTAAAGTGTTGTTAGATATTTTAAGTGTTATTTTGCTGTACAATGACCTTGCGGCTGACCTGTACTGAAGTCTGTCTTCGTTGGCATAAGGGATAAAGTTTCCACGAGGCTGTGTGTAGTTGTGATACTGAGATGGAGATAGAATCAGGGGAGGAAGGTCACCTACAGAACCAAATAGAGACCATCAGGACAGCCTTCACTCAAGGCTAATAAAGATCTGCATCATTTTAGTGCCAGATAACCACTGCTCTGATTAAATTATATAATATTGATAATGATATTGCCCTGTAAAATAATTCAAATAAAAGTTTGAGGTTTCATTTGGAAAGCATTTAACGCTCACCAAGGCTGCATTTATTTGATCTAAACTATAAAACAGTCATACTGTACTATGAAATATATTATATATTAATATTATTATTATCAATGTTGAAAACAGTTGTGCAGCTTAATAGTTTTGTGGAAACTGTGATACATCTTTTTCAGGTTTTCCTGGTGTTCAAAAACGTTAAAAAGAACAACATTCATTTGAAATAGAAATCTATTATAACATCATAATTGTCTTTATTGTCATTTTTGATCAAAACGTACTGACCTCAAACTTTTAAATGGTAGTGTACTCAATATTTTTCTATTGAATTTCCAACAAAAATTACTATATTGTGATGTACCGGTAAAACGCTAATTACCTTGATATAAAATTACTAATGTTGTGTTATAAGATTTTGATCACACTGTCAACTGTCAAAAACAGCACATACAACAAATCACAACTTCAAGGTGCCCTGTGTCCTTCTTACCAATCTCAGGCACAGACAGAGCTACGGTCATGGCCACACAGACAAAGAAAGCAGGCAGCAGGATCTGTGAGAGAATGCCCTTGGTGTTCCTCTTTGCGCAGTGAAACCTTTTCACTATCAGCCCGTGAAACTGCCGAAGTTTCAGCCACCAGCCCTCAAGCTTAAAGCTGCCCTGGCCATCCAGTATGGTTGGCTCCGGAGAGGACTCTTCACCTGGAACACAGAGGGTATATATATAGTACACTGAGTGGTCGGTAAGCACTTTATCTGTTACCTCCAGGCCCTTCAGAGATGCACTCGTCTCAGACAGGCTTCCACTTTATGTGTCCAGAAGCGACAAACCGCAATAGACAAAATGTTCTTTCAAAAAGCCTTAGAAAAAGATATAACCACAAAAAGAACTCTGTTCCTAGTGAGTTTCCCCATCTACCAACTGAGCTATGAATGAAGAAAAGTGAATGAAGAAAAGTGAATGAAGAAAAAAAAAAAAAAAATAAAGAAAAAATATATTAATAATTAGGACTCTCATTTGATTAAACATTTTTAAATATTAAATTAAATTTATTTATTAAAACTTTTCTGTTAAAGTTAATGCATAAAAAAGGAAACGACAAAGCTAAATAATGTAAAAATTTTAATAATTTGTTTCTCATTATTAGTTCCAATCAGCTATGACTGTTCGAAATTACACAGGCCATAAACAGTAACAATGTCAAACTAAATAAATGGGTTAATAACATTAGAAACCTATTAAATCACATTGAATAACAACAATCAATAATTAGCGCTCTCAATTAATGTTTTTTATATATACATATATACATACATACATACATACATACATACATACACACACACACACACACACGCACGCACGCACGCACGCACGCACGCACGCACGCACGCAACTTATTAAAAAATAAAAATGTATTATTATTATTATTATTATTATTATTATTATTATTATTATTATTATGCTATTTTCCTTACCTCGCAGACT
>CM031947.1:14826904-14841904 GCA_018749465.1 Paracanthobrama guichenoti
ATGGATAGAACAAATGATGGAACGAATGATAGAACAAACAATAGAAAGACAGATAGAACAAACAAACTAAAGAACAAACGATAGAAAGACAGGTAGAACGAATGAACGATAGAACAACTGGACGAACAACAGAATGATTGAATAGATAGAACGAATGAACGACAGAACAAACAAAGGATAGAACAAAATGAGCAAACGAACAATAGATAGGACAAACAATAGAACGAACGATAGAAAGATAGAACAAACGAACAATAGAACAAATGAACAATAGGAAGATAGATAGAACAAATAATAGAATGAATGATAGAACAAACGATAGAATGACATGGAACAAACAAACGATAGAACAAACAATAGAACAACAGGTAGAACGAATGAACGAAAGAACAGTTGGACGAACAACAGAATGATTGAATAGATAGAACAAAAAAATTATACAACAAACAAACATACAAACAAACAAACAAACAAACAAACAAATGAATAATAGATAGGATGATAGATAGAACAAACGATGGAACGAATGATAGAACAAACAATAGAAAGACAGATAGAACAAACAAACTAAAGAACAAACGATAGAAAAACAGGTAGAACGAATGAACGATAGAACAACAGAATGATTGAATAGATAGAACGAATGAACGACAGAACAAACAAAGGATAGAACAAAATGAGCAAACGAACAATAGATAGGACAAACAATAGAACGAACGATAGAAAGATAGAATGAATAATAGAACAAACGATAGATTGACAGATGGAACAAACGAATGATAGAACAAACAATAGAACAACAGGTAGAACGAATGAACAAAAGAACAATTGGACGAACAACAGAATGATTGAATAGATAGAACAAAAAAATGATAGAGCAAACAAACAATAGAACAAAATTAACAAACAAACAATAGATAGGACGATAGATAGAACAAACGATAGAACAAACGATAGCACAAACGACAGAATGAGAGGTAGAACGAATGAACGATAGAACAACTGGACGAAAAACAGAATGATTGAATAGATAGAACAAAAAAAATGATAGAGCAAACAAACAATAGAACAAAATTAACGAACAAACAATAGAACAAAATTAACAAACAAACAATAGATAGGACGATAGATAGAACAAACGATAGAACAAACAATAGAACAAACGACAGAATGAGAGGTAGAATGAATGAATGAACAACTGGACAAACAACAGAATGATTTAATAATAGAACAAATGAATGATAGAACAAATAAATGATAGAACAAAATTTAAAAAAAAAAAATCAATGGGACAAATGATAGAAAGACAGAACGAATGATAGAACAAACGATAGAACGTCAGATAGAACAAACGAACAACAGAACAAATGAACGAACAAACAAACAATATATAGGACGATAGAACGAATGATAGAAAGACAGAAAGAATAATAGAATGATATAATGAATGACAGAAAGAACAAATGAATGAAAGACCGATCGATAGATAGCTTTGCAAACACCAATAATAAACTTTGACAAATATAAATAACGTACTAATAAAAATCTAAACAGGTTCTACATTTGTTTCAATATATTTTTGGAAAATTATTGTTACGTTTCAAAGATTCACTCCTTAGTGTATCTCCTAGCTTAACTTTTCAAATACACCCCAGATTCATTCAGAATTACTAAGTCAGAACTGTTATCCATTACCCTACACAGCGCACCATTAGTCTGTTATCCCAAAATAACTGATCCAAATCGAGAGTCACACCTGAGCGTCTGTGTTCCATAGCACAAGCCTGGTCCTCCTCCATCACACTCAGCCTGGTGCCACCACTCCACGGCCAATCCCATGTCTCTATACGGCCGCTACCTAACCAATAGGATTTCTGCAAGGGAAAATACCATGGCCGGGGCAGTCCGTACATCCCTGGAAAAAAAAAAAAATACTGTTACTGTTGATACTGAACAACAAGAACATGGGCAGTGTTTACACTGCACAATAATGACAGCACTACAGCTTACCTGGATGCACAGCCTCTATATACCAGGTCAACACACCATATACAATAGCATCAATGGTTAGCATGACCATAGACAGAAGGAGGTTGAAGTCATCACCCTCTACAGGTGACTGGTTGAGAGTGCGCCACTGGATTCCCACTCCAGCAACTTCATACAGGGCAAAGTACTTAGACCCCAGACCGAACGCTGTGGTAGACATTAAAGACTGCAGAGAGAAATCACAAATGAGACATATTTACTCAAGAACAATAGAAAAGCCAATTATCAAACCAACAAACACATTACGTGCATGTATTGGAACATTCATTTGGAGATCTTCATACCGCTATGCACTTCTCAAAGGCAGTGATCTTGTCGTGAGCCACCTCTTCTCTTATGGCCACGTACATGTAGGGCACATAACTCAGAAAGTAGATGATTCCTCCACATGCTGAGGCCAGTTTGGCTTTAGAGTACAACACCGACACCAGGAAACTTCCCAAAAGAAAGCGAAGAGAACATTTACATTTATATTAAACAACGTTCGACTACTATTCCTCATTGAAAAATGGTAAACGGAGGAAAACCAGGTATGACATGTTTCAGCACCAGAACATGATGGTGGCGACGGCGTAGACTGTGAGGAACAGCCAGATGATAAAGGGATCACTGTGGAGAAGGACTTTGCCGTATTTCAGTATGGCAGTGAGGGCAGTCACTGAGATCGAAAGCTGCACAAAGCCTGTGATGAACCAGGCCACCCAGTGCACTGCGTTATTCAAGCCCATCATCTTCATCACCTGTGGTAAAACACCTTGCATCAACCACTCTCAAGCTCTCTCAAGTTTATTAGGGACACTGCTTCATTTTTCATACTTTTTTTTTGCTTTAAACGGACAGTTCAGTCTATTCTTTCACCTCTTTCAGCCTTTGCTCCTTCTCTGCTACGATGTGCTGGATCATCATAGCCACAGAGTAGACCCAGGATATGACCATACACAGAGGCATCATGTGCTCGATAACAAACAGGAAACTGCAAATGGAAACACTTGTTAAAACTCCTCACCTCCACAAACTGATACAATCACTAGTATTGCCCCCTGTAACAACTTATAAACTCCACCAGTACAAAGCTAGTATCAGCCAGAGTTTGTGAGATGTTCTAGTTGTAGTGTCTTTATTAATCCCTTGAGACAATTGTCCTTAGTGGATTTGGACATAGCCATTCTTAATACACAGAGGACTAAACTGAACTCAACTCTAACTCGCCCATTTGATGAGCACTGTGGCTCAACCCAATGAAGCAACTTACCATGGTTCGGGAGTTTAATAATTAAAACTTTCTAAAAATAAAACCAAAGAAAAGTTTTTTGAAAGAAATGAAAACAGATTCATCAAGGAGGTATTAAATTGATCAAAAGTGACAGTAAGGACATTTATAATGGTTACAAAGGTCTCCTCTTCAAATAAACACTGTTCTATTGAACTTGAAGACTGGAGTAATGATGGTGAAAATTCAGCTTTTCCAACATAGGAATAAATCTAACATTTTAAAATCTATCAAAATATTTTCACCCTCAAAAAGGGTATTTAAAACAATACTACTGTATTTTTGGTCAAATAACCGCAGCTTGGTGAGCAAAAGAAACTTAAAAAAAAAATTATGTACTATAAAACTATAGTGTATATAGATTTATGCTGGCAACCTAAAACCTACGACCCAAAGGCAGTATCAAATTCTTGGTAAAGTGGGTACTTATGAGCTAGGGGAAATTTGTAAACTGGTTAAGGATGCATAAAGGTTTGCTTGCAGTGGTTAGGATTCTCTTCCGTTGCTTTTTTGTACCACAGTATTGCCTCCAATGAGCAAATGATACAGAAGGTCATAAATATGTATACATTACGACTTTCTAAATTGGCTTTCCTTTAATAGTAGTAACAAACATTAAGGACTTTTCATAAAATCTGCCCATATCTGTTTGGTCTTAAAAGTGTTAAGTAGTAGATCAGAAGAATCACACCACAAAATAAACTGTGCTAAAATGAGTCTATGATTGTCCTCTTTCCCCTGAAGGAGACTGACTAATGCTGTGTCATCTGCAAATTTAATGCAGAGTGGAAGCGGAGCGGGAAGCTTGCGTGATTTAGCCTGGAGCGAGGGATGTTTTTTTTTTTTTTTTTTTTTAAACCTCAGCATCTGTGTTCTCTCCGACTCCGAGATCATTCAGAAACCACTTTATCATCACATGCATAAAACATTAACACAATGCAACTGAACATCTGCGATTCACCATGTCTTAAACCCAGTGTTTTAGGCTATGAGTAGCCAGCCTAAAAAGAAAAATACAAAAGTATATAATAAAAAAGGAAGACCAAGCTCACTCGTCTCTAGTGTAGCATGGATAGGGAAACATCTGCACATAGTTTCCAGGCTCCACAACATCATGGCCCACAAACGTGTTGATGATTGCCCGCTCAATCATATCTAGAAGAGGAAGAAACATGGAAATGTCAACACACACCATCAAGAACTGAATTTACACACAGCAGCTTTGCGCTTTTGCAATGAGGGAAAGCTTTGAGCCGCTTTTCTGAGCACCTGAATAAGTGCAGCTTTCAGAAAAGCCAAACCAGCACTTTATTGCCGCACTAAGCTTTACATAACCAGGTGCACTTTTTACCAGAATAACTTTCATTTTGAATAAAACATCGAGTTAAGTCCACTTTTCCCATGCCAATTCTGTACACTGTGGATGTTGTTTCAGAGCGAACAATTTATTGCTTTGTCAACAGTTTTGTAAAGAATTTTGCACAAATGGCAGAAATAATGCTCATGAGCTTAGACTACCACTCTAGATGGAAACTAGATCTTTCACTGCTAATAAAATCAAATCAAAATGCTCACAGCTTAAGTAGTTTACAGCAAATACAAAACAATATCTGTTTTTGGATATCCTAACCTATGAATATTTTTTAGTCTTCTTATCATACCTTGGATCCACACAAAGCCATAAAGGAAGTAGAATTTGCCTCCTGTGTTTGGCCCCGGACGCCAATAAGCTCGGCGGATTTCATTGGTTTTCTCTGTGAAGCTGGAGTTCTGTCGAATCTTATACATAACGTGGGGTGGCAGAGATCCATCTTTATTGGCCTGGAAAATCACACCTAGAGAGAAAGCACAGCTTAAACGTATGGCTGCTGGCTACATTTAACAATGTATGACTAAGGGCTAAATGAATCATGAAAATGTGGTTTTAATGGGGAATGGATGGGTCAGTGACACTTGTTAAGCTTGTTAAGAAATGGCTGAATCATATTTCACCCCAAAATCAAGAAAAAATAACTATATACTGTACTATAAGAAAATAAACACTATGTTGGATTGTGACATTATTTTCAGGACAATTTTATCGCCTTAATCTCATTACAATAAAAGTCATAAAAGTCAAAAATCATATATTTTCAACAATGAATCTCACCATTATTTTTACTGCATTTTAGCATATATACACACTATATTTTAAGCACAATAAATTTATTATCCTATTTATTTCTTTTGATTTGACCAGTGCAAAATGAGCAGCACATTTTCTCCAGTTTTGTTAGAAAAACTTTTATGAGATCCATTGATCGCTTACTTGCAAAGACTGAGACATTGTCCTGGTAGGCCTGGTTCAGTGTGTAGTTGACAATGCTCTCTTCATCAGGGAAGCCTCTGAAGATATCCACACTGACCTGAGGCATACAGAATCAAAATTAATTTTTCATCATATATAAAAGTCAGAAATATATATTTTCCAATCTTACGAAGAAAGCAACTGAAAAAAAAAAACATTTTGATTTTGACACTATAGAATTAAAGTAGATATATAAGATGGGACATTTTAAATCAAATTCTTCTGACCTTTGACATGAAGTTTGTCCAGCCACAAGCAGCATTATCGATTGTGTGCAGCTGCTCCAGGAGAGTGGTTGTGTTTGGCAGGGTGAAGTTCTCCTCCAGCAGACTGTTCATCAGCTCACTGTCTGAGATGTTCAACAGTTCATGGTGCTTCTTTAGGTCTGCAATAAACTACAACACATGGACAAAGCAAAAGACATCAAGCACATGCACAACATGAAGTGCTAATCAAACAAAACAAAAACAATGTATTAGCGACTGAAATACAGAATGTTACCTGCTGGAGCCATATCAGGTGATTTTGCAATTTACCCTCCTCTAAGAAGGCCCTTAATTCAGCTGAGATGTTGAGCCACACACGGGCATAGTGAGTCACATTACCCACAAAAGCAAAAGTCTCATTGGCCTAAAGAGAGAAAAGAAAACAAAATTGGATTCAGGAGGAATTCATCTGTTTTTTTTTATTTATATTATTTGAATGGCTTGGGCTGCAAACCCGATTGCTGTTATAAATACTCAGACTTTTTCCAGCCTTAAAACACCTTAGAGTCTGGACTTGCCTTTTGTATGACCTTGTCCACCTCTGAGCCAATGGGAGAGTAGAGGATTTTGGGATTTGTAGTCATGAGATGGACGAGTAATCCCAGGTTTCTCTGTTCTTTGCTGGTAAAGCCCAGGGAACTCATATTGCCCTGTTTCAGAGCTTCTGGCTCAATAATCCTAACGAAACACCAATATTATTAAAAATAATGTTCACATTTCACATTCAGAAAGGAAACACACACTAACACCCATATACACACCTGTTATTCCCACACAGAATGGGCTGAAGACCTGCCCACAGCTGGACAAAGGCAGAAAACTGTGATTTAGGGTTTTCAGCCTCAGCCTCATTTCCTGCAGCTCCCTCTCCTTCCTCCACAGGGCTGTCTGTTGTGTTGGGACCCCATGTTGTTGTGTTGGAGCTCCATGAGGTGGTGTTGGCTATAGGAGGAGGCTGGTGGCCTGCACAGGCCCCTTTAGGAAGCAGTCTGGCCAGACCTGACAGCAGATCCACATCCCTCAACAGCCGTTCTACATCAGCTAGGTTCTTCAGCAGAGCCCCGAGGTGGGACTGATCCAAGAGTCCAGACATGTTAGACTGCTCCAGACGCAACTGAGGAGGGAGGACAGGAGGGAGTGACATATGGAGAAAGGAAAGAGGAGAAAGCAATAGGTACAGCAATATGTACAGTATCAGGGTGTTTCTTCAACTATATGCACTTTTGGTTCTATAGACGCTCTCTTTTTATACTCTCAATTGGTTATTTAAATTGTTCACGACAAATGCCCAACAGTGGATAGCTTCTCTATATGAGTGAAGGTTTTTATTTTATTTTATTTTCTCTGAAACTACCCACCACAGTGTCATTTCCATCATATCTCAAATTCTATATTGTGTTTAATAGCACTCTGTAAGGGAAATGACATTCCTTTGTAATGGTTCAGGTATAAAACGACAGATTCCTGTGTCTAATTTCACAGTTAGCATTTACATATCCTAAAATAAATAATAATAAAAAAACAACACCTTTTGCATAATTTAACAGCATGATTGGAAATAACACACAATAAATGTTCATAAGTGAAATCAATTAAATTACATTTCTTCAGACAATGTCCGATATTTAATCTCAAACATGCTTTTCACTGACACTGTTGTCTACCTGCTAAAAAAATTAAAAACACTTTTTTTTTAAGTTAGTGTTTTAATTTTTTTATATATATAAATAATTTTCACATAAATGGTTAATATGTTACATACATTATGTATAATGTATAGGTTACTTAATTGACCCCTGGGACATAAAAGTGACACAAATACCAAATAGTGTCTGGTAAAGAAAATGTGTTGTTCTTGCAGGTACCTGATCAAAGACTCTCTGTGTATCAATCTGATCCCTCAATTCTTCACTCATTTTCCCAAAGAGCTCCGCCCTTTGTGCCGCCCCTCCACCACAAACAGTCGTTCGGTAGGCCTGTAAAACTGCCTGTTGTTTCTCAGGGACCAATAGGATTTTGCTTATCTCACTGTTCCCTCCTTCCCCACAAGTGATTGTATCAAGCACTGCACCAGTCAAGAGAACTCCCTGAAAAAACATGAAAAATATAAGAAATCGAGCAGTTTTGTGAGGTGTTGACATTAAACTGAACTACAATTTCTGAGGAAAGGAATTGCAAAAATGTTTTTGACATTTAAAAAAACTTCATGTGTAATGTGGAGTGGCAGACCGACCTCCATCTCACGCAGTGCTTGAGGATCAAATTTTTGGCCTCCTCCACCCCCAGCGATCCCCAGTGCTTGGGACAGGACTTTAAGCAGAGCTTGACGGTGAGCTGCTTTAGTGGGGTCTCTTAATGCCTTCTGAATCAGACCCCCCTCCAGACTACGCCAACCTCCAAGTAATTGCTTCTGGGTATAAAAGAGTACTTAGAGAGACTGAAACATCATGATTGTTTTATAACTGCAAGGTTATAAGTAATTGCATGCCCTAATTGTAAAGCCCTTCACAGCAAATGACTAACTATACTATCTAAAGTATATATATAGCAGGGGTGTTGTTTGGCCTCAGTTGTGTAGGCAATGTTTACTCGAAACAATTTGGCACGAGAAAGTAAATCAACAGTATAGAAAAAAAAAATAAAAATCATTTTTTATTTAAAATGCTTAAACCTGACTTTTGTGTCTTTATTGCGCAAAGATAATTTCAGTTTGCTCAGCAGCATGAAATGTGACCGGAACATATACATTTATGAAAATATGAACACACCCACACAAAAATCCCCACAGGGGACTTTTTCATTTCATCCTCCTCATTTCACTAGTCTCCCACACTCCTCTGAGAGCCAACCTAACCGTCTACTGAATCCAAACCAAAGTATCAGTTTCAATATTACTAAACATTATTAAACAATTTTTAGTGCTGTCAAAATGAATGCATTAACGAGCATAATTGCATTTAACACATTTTCCATCAATTAAGCATAATAAGCATTTTAATATGCTAGCTTAACCACATAACCTCTCTCCAAAATCCCCAACCTAAAGACATACCAACAAATCTAAAGTCAGCAAAAGCAAACACAGCAAATGATTTACAGGCAGAGAGAGTTGCGGATATAAAAACGCTGCTGCCTGCTCCCGACTCTTTATTGCGGTTTACAATGTCTAGGGCTGGGATAGAGACAGGTGATTTCTCAGGACACCGTGATAGTAGGTACATTATGTGTTATTCAAAATAAGTTGCTTACAGCAGCTCAACAAGTATGAAATATGAATGAGAAAGGCACTGCAGCAGCACTGGCACTGCATTAAGTCAGTAAAGTGTGGGACAAATATGATTTAATTACATTACTGTACGTTTAGTATTTGCACATCCTGTGCATTTTAATGGAGTTTAAGGAATATAAAATCAGCGTTTGTTATAACTACATTTGCTTTCATATTGGTTTAATTTGCAGCTGCTTTTATCCAAAAATGTGCTTTGAGATGGATAGAAATAATGGATAGAAATTTTTATTTTTGGAAAGATAAAAAGGGTTACAGAAAAAGGCACTGTTGCATAAAATGTACCTTTATACATTGTGTTTTATTTATGCATATGTAATCCACTACGAGCTTCATCCAAAAACAAAACAAAAACAAAATAAGAATAATTACACTACCATTCAAAAGTTAGGGTCGATAAGGTTTTGTAATGTTTGAGTCACCAAGTCTGCATTTATCTGATCAAAAATATAGTAAAAACAGTAAATTTTCTCTTATGCTCACCAAGGCTGCATTTTTAATAGAAAATACAGTAAAATCAGTAATATTGTTATTATTATTACAATTTAAAATAACGGTTTTATATTTTAAAATGTCAGTGTCACATGATCCTTCAGAATGTTGATTTGGTGCACATTTCTTATTATTATCAATATTGAAAACAGTTGTGCCGCTTAATATTTTTGTGGAACCAGGATACTTTTCCCCATGATACTTTTTGTTGAATAGACAGTTCAAAAGAACAGCATTTATTTGAAATGTAATTTTTTTGTAACTATGTAAAAGTCTTTACTGTTCCTTTTATTGATTTAATGCATCCTTGCTCAATAAAAGTATTCATTTCTTTAAAAAGAATCTTAGTGACCTTAACTTTTGAGTGGCCGTGTATATATATATACACATGCACAAGGAAATGTGTGTGTGTTTCTGTCATTCTGTACCTCAAGCTGTACAAGCTTCTCTCCAGGACTGTGGGGTTCATGCTGTCCTTCTTCCCTTTCTCCTGCCTTTGATCCCACTTTAGGATACGTCCCAAAGACGAGATTATACACCTGAAAAGAGTACACACGCACACACAGTACAGATTTAGAAACTCCTATCTCATACATATACTTTAAATAGCCAGAGAAGAGAAGAAATGAAAGTCCCTGAGGAAAATTAACATTTAATTCGGAAACTCACAAGAGCATATCTCAACACTTTTACATTGACAACAGCACTTTAACCCATTAAAGCGTGTAACGCTGGAGCTCCTCTTCCCCAAAGCATTAGATTCTATCGCACAACCTCTCTCTCTGTTGTCATGGAGCAGAATCGTTAATGGTGCTGCAAACCCGAGCTGAGACTCCAAATAGGATGAAAGAGGAAGAGGCCTCAGAGGAGCATGATGCTGAGTCATGATTTGGACTTCAAAAGCACTGCTGTCTGACCTAGGTTGGAGGAGAAAGTAAGTTGAGGTGAGAAGACAGACCTCTTTCAGATTGATGGGGGAAGAGAGCAGCAGGCTGGCGGTGTCGTTTGGCAGGGAAAGGTTTCGGATCAGGAACTGCTGGAACATCGACTGGTTCCTGAGGACACTTCCCACAGTGAAACCTGAAACGGAGACACGCACACCCATTTTTCATCAAAGCAGTTTGCATTTGCTGCAGCTGACGTATGTGTGCACTACCTTTCAAAAGTTTGGTGGACCGTAAGATTTTTTTTTGTTTATTCAGCAAAGATGCATTAAATTGATTAAAACTGACAGTAAAGTCTTTTACATTGATACGAAAAAAATGTGTTCATTGTAAATAATCTGAAAATAATGTATCATTGTTTCAAAACTGATAAATGACAATAAATGTTTGATTTCCAAATATTTCTGAATGACTCTGAAGTCTGGAGTAATGTCTGCAGCTTTGCCATGACAGGAATAAATTACATTTAAAAAGTACATCTACAGTATGCATGTATGCATGCATGCATGTATGCATGCATGCATGTATGCATGCATGCATGCATGTATGTATGTATGTATGTATGTATGTATGTATGTATGTATGTATGTATGTATGTATGTGTATTTTCTGACCATGGCTGGTGTTGTAGTGGCTCTCTAGAGGGCCTTGTGCTGAGCTTAGACTTTCAAGGTGCTGCTGCAGTGACTCCAGCTCCTCTCCCAGACTGGGCCTGTCTGACGTAAACAAGTGATTCTGCTCCACAACTTCACTGATCCTTTCCAACAACTGAGTCACACTGAGAAATATGAAGGAAAAAACAAAAACAGTGTGAAACTTCAATGTTAAGAAGAAGCAGAATAAAAAGGAGGGAGTGGCAAATCACATAACCCAACTAAAATAACTAGCTTAGACCAGTATTCTCTAATAATGATTACATATATTATTAGAGAATTGAGATTACAGATGAGAGAGAAATAAATATTTTAAAAGTATTGCAGTTGTTTGCATAATATTGTATAATCAGCTCTTTGCAGGTCTTTGTTATTCTAGGATTATGGTAACACTTTATAATAAGGTTCCATGTAAATTCCTAAAAATATTTTATTTCAGTTTTAGTTTTTAGTAATTTTAGAACTTCTATATACACATACACACAGTTGTGCTCAAAATTATTCATACCCTTGGTAAATATGACCAAAGGCGGCTGTGAAAATAAATCTGCGTTGTTAATCCTTTTGATCTTTTGTTTTAAAAATGTATACAATTCTAAACTTTCATAGGAAAATAAGAATTTTAAATGGGGGGAAAATCTTATTATGAAATAAATGTTTTTCCTCTAATACACATTGCTCACAATTAATCATACCCTTTTATTCAATACTTTTTGCAACCTCTTTTCCCAAGATAACAGCTCTGAGTCTTCTCCTATCATGCCAGATGAGTTTGGAGAACACCTGACAAGAGATCAGAGACCATTCCTCCATACAGAATCTCTCCAGATCCTTCACTCATTTTCTATAGTGTTACGGTCAGGGACTGGGATGGCCATGGCCACATTTTTGTGTTGATTTTGATGTTTGTTTTGGATCGCTGTCCTGTTGGAAGATCCAACCTTGGCCCATTATAAGATTTCTAGCTGGGACAGTCAGGTTTTATTTTTTTTTTATCTGTTGGCATTTGGTAGAATCCATGATACCATGTATCTGAACACGATGTCCAGGATCTCTGGAAGAAAGATAGGCCCACAACATTAAAGATCCAGCAGAGTATTTCATTTTACTTTCTTTATCCCTGTGTGCACCAAACCCATCTTGAGTGTTTGCTGAGTGTTTTTTTTTTTTCCTTCATCTGACCAAACTCATCAGGTATTATAGAAGAGACCATCTTAGAGACCATCTTAGTCATCGAGAGAGATTTAAAAAAAATAATAATAATAATCGGAAACAGAGCGTAGGTGGACTCACGTGGAGTTTTTATACTGCAGGAAGCCAAACTCATCCCGCTGACCATCCGGACACAAAGACTGCATGATGGGAATGATGCCCGCTGAGGTGAGAGGGGCCGCGCTGTAGAAGGCTGGACAGAACCGGGGAAAAACAGACCACCAAGGTGGAGGGACGGAGAGGATGGAGGTGACAGAAGAGTGGGATCCAGCATTGCAATGAGGTTTAAATGGTTTTGACGAAGGTGCAGTTGTGTTCAGATGTTGAATTGGAAAGGAACATAAAAACAGATGGAGATAAATATATATGGCCAGTGAGTAAATGAGCAGGATAGTAGGATGTGGGATAACAGAACAAACAATGATGATGAAATTTTCCGAGATCCATGGATCAAAGGTTTGGGGAGAGATTAAAAGACAGGGAGAGAAAAAGAAGCTGGCGTCACATATCAGAGAGCAAACACAGGGTCAGAGAGGGTTTCAGATGTCAGATCGCTCCAATAAACTCCAAGTAACCTTTAAATGATTGAATTCATCACACACGCAGAGGTTGACTGGACAAGCTGTCACTGAAGCAGAGAGAAACCAGCCTTGCTGTGTTGCATAGCTCTTGTACACCCACATGCTGCCAGTCACGTCTTATAGAACACAGAAAGCACAGCAGTGTTTAAATGACTCACTTCCTCACGACAACCTGCTCCAGAACACTCTTGATATAGAGTCAAATCTCAGGCATGGGTAAATGATTATATTTGTTTCTCAAAGGCCATAAACACTGCAGGAGTGACAGCCATGGATCAGGACTCATTTCTGCCTTCAAGTTCTCTTGAGAAATTCCTAATTCGGAAATCATAATTCTGTATGAGTGTCTGCATGCATTTTATTCAATTTTATTTTATAAAAGAGGTAGGAAGCTTTTTAGCACTAGATCAACAAAATAAAGAGAAAAACATTTACGCATTTATCATCCTCACGCTGCTGCAGAGAATGATGGGAAATGTAGTTTGGTCAAGCAATCAGGTCACCTAAATGAGCAGTATTTTCAAGCAAGCTACACTACCTTTCAAAAGTTTGGGGCTCACAAGTTTTTCATGTTTCTAAAATGTTTCTTAAGCTCACAAAGGCTGTATTTATTTAAATCAAAAATACAGTTTATAATTTAAAATAACTTTCTTAATATTTTATTTATTCCTGTGAAAGCTGAATATTCAGCAGCCATTACTCCAGTCCTCAGTTTCGCATGATCCTTAAGAAATTATTCTAATACATGATTTGGTGCTCATTTCTTCTTATTATTATTATTATTATTAGCATTTTATATTTTTCAAGCAAAAAAACATTTTTATTCACATATTTTTGTGGAAACTGATAATTGTTTTTTGTTTTGTTTCAGGATTCTTTGATAAACAGGAAGTTCAAAAGAACAGCACTTATTTAAATAGATTTTTTTGTAGTATAAAGTGTCTTTAAATCAATTTAACGCATCCTTGCTGAATAAAACTTAATTCCTTAAAAAAAAATTCCTTAGTCAGCACAAACTTTTTAATGAGTGTATATAGCTTTTCTTTATCAACAGTTAATATTCATAACTTCAGTTTATTTATGACCAATACCAATTTGCTTCCATTATGATTCTTTAATCTACATCAACATCATGTTCATCAACACCAACTGTTGAACGTCATCAACAGTTGGGACTCAAACATCATGACGGTGTTGTCTTATAAATACAATTATTCTGAGGTGACTTTAAGGCAACAACAGGCCAGATTCAGACTTGCATCTCCCTCATGAGCACCATATTTGGAGCATGTGCTCTAAGCACTAAACAATGGTCCCGGCAACTGTGAATTTGGATAACATGTTTTTTCTTTGTTTTAAATGGGTTTTTAATCTAGTTTGTCCAATGATCAAAAAGCCTAACATTTGTTCTAAAGGACACAATTCACTTGCTGAAATGTAGGCTACCTCTACCTTTCTCTGATAAAAACAATCCTTTACAACAACTTTGCCCTGCATTGATCTGCTAATGACTAAATTAGGCCTATAACTGCTGAGATTATTTAATGAAGCCTTAATTAATGAATGGCTCTGAGAGATGTGATCCTCCATTAGAGCATCAGTCAATTCAGATTCAGCTTTCGCCTCCATTCACTTTGGCAGCCTTGCCTGAAATGCAAACATGAGGCAGCTGGCGCTGATGAAGTGATCTAGAAGGTTACTTAATGGTAAGTGCTGACTCTTTTTCTTCCCTTAAGTGTTTTGTCACTGCGGCGTGTGGCCTGTGGAGTTCCAACGTCGCCTGCTCAAAAAAAAAAAAAAAAAAAAAAAGCCCTGCCGCAACACACTACACCGCTTTCTCCCAGAAGCAGCAGCGTTAGCTAAACAATGCTTGCAATCAGCACCTGTCGACTCTGCAAAA
>CM031947.1:14846904-14887728 GCA_018749465.1 Paracanthobrama guichenoti
CACTGGCGTGTTAGTGAGATGATGAGGAGTGAAGAGGATCAGGATGCAGGACTAAAAATAACATTACCTTTCAAAAGGATCCTCATGCTAGGAATGTGTTTTTTTTTTATTTTCAACAATGTGAAGATCTCATTTGAGAATTATTTATTTGTATTCAGTACATTTCACTGTGGATTCTTTGGTAAATCAGTGGCAAACAGACTTTTGTAATATGGACTCAACAGTAATGCGACAACATGCAAGTAATTGTGTTAATTCTAATGCCTGATCTGTGAACAGTGATTTCTGATATGTAATGATTCATGTACAGTCAGATGTTCTTTGTCTATGTGTCAGTAAATCAAACCAGTGACTAAGCGGTCAACCTCACATTGCTTCTCTTAGTAGGTTGAAAATAATCTGTTATTTAAACTGTGATTAAATTATATATAGAAAGCATTCAAAGACAATGACGACACGTCATTCACGCACTCAACAATCTAAATATAATGCGATAGATCCAAATATAATGCTATAACCAACACTTTTCACAATTAGTTAACCTTGAGAGCTGTAAAAAAAAAAAAAAAAAAAAAAACAACAATTGCTAAAAGTTTGAGAGAGTTCTACATGTAATACTTAGCTATTTCATATGCAAGATGCTAGCCAATCACAGCAGTGGGCGTTTACACTGAAGTCTCACAGCAGACACGCCATTTCAAACAGAGCATTCAAATCAGAGAGCTAAAATCAGGGTAGGAAAATGTCATTTATTTCTAAATTATGACCATATTTGATGTAAACGTCATGCTAACATTATAATTGAACCTCAGGAAACATTATAAAACAATGCAGTTCATAACCCTGAATTTAAGATGTTTCTTGAGCACAAAATTGTAATATCAGAATATTAATGCTTTTGTGAAAGATCGAGTGACACTGAAGGCTGGAGTAAACTCTGCCATCAGAGGAATAAATTCAATTTTACAAGCAGAAAAAAAAAAAATTCATTGTTAAGCCTTACCAACTGAGTCCAGTCCAGTGTCAGGGATTGATCCAGTAAATACAGATTGGCCAATTGAAGAGTTTGCTTAACATGCAATATTTGCTGGTGGGCTGGCTAAAACACCTGCTAGTGCTTCCAAACAGCCCGTTCAAAGATTATTAAATGAGGTGGAGGAGAAATGAAAGAGATTGCGTGCGCGTGCACACACACACACTCCACAGCAGGTGGTTGGTAGGAGATGTCAAACGCTTCCAGGCACATTGTTTAAAATGTGCGTGTGCAAAATACAGCAGAAAAGCTGCATCTCTTAACATTTCCTCCTGCATTATTCACACACACACACACACACACACACACACACACACACACACACACACACACACACACACACACACACACACACACACACACACACACTGCAGGAGGCTCATTTTTGGACACATCTGAACTGAAGTTACTGAGAAATAAGCTGTTGGTTAAAGTGTAGACTGTGATTAGAAACTCACAGGGATATAGCCAAGGATTCTATTTATAGCTGAACTAAGATCAGCTGCTTATTATTACTCCTCTACAAATGTGTGAGGCTGCCGTCTTTACTTGACAGAGAGGCTGATCTCAGATCAGTATCTAAGGGCATTCTGTCCCCAACCACAATGTGTCTTTCACTGCAGCAGCGTCACCACAACAACACTCAGTCCACATCCCGTCTTTGTTGACAAGTGACAAGAGAAGGTGAAGAGGTTTTTCTCTCGCTTTTAGACGTTCTCCCCATGCATCGCTGCCATTTCTGAAGGTCACAACAAACAAGAAGCTCCTTTTACATGAATCTCTCACAATACACAAAGCCGCATCTGACATGACACACAAAGCTTCGCTTACGAGACCCTCGGAGCTGAGCACGGAGGGCTGGACACCAGCCAAAGAGAGCTTGTTTCTTTTTGTTGGAACGTCCTGTGACTTATAGAAGAGGCAAAGACAAACATTTGAGTTGACTCAACTCGCAATGAGTTTTAAAGCGATAGTTCACCCAAAAATGAAAATTTCCCCATGATTTACCCTCAAGTCATCCTAGGTGTATATGACATTCTTCTTTCAGACAAATACAATCAGTTATATTAAAAAATGTCCTGGCTCTTCCAAGCTTTATAATGGCAGTGAATGGCAGCCCAAAATTTAAAGCACAAAAAAAGTGCATCCATCCATTATAAAAGTAATTCATACAGCTCAGGGAGGTTAATAAAGACCTTCTGAAGCAAACGGTTTGGTTTTGTAAGAAAAATATCCATATTTAACACGTTATAAGTGTACAATAAGAAAAAGATCCATATTTAAAACTTTATAAAAAGTAAACTTAAAACATTTGCTGATGAATTAACACCAGCATGGAGTCCCTTATTTCAGTTATCATTTGATACTGTCAATATTCCCTCATTATGAAAAAAAGCAGCCATTATTCCGGTCCTAAAAAAAAAAATATCCACCACAGGAAAATAATGACTTTAGACCAGCTGTGTTAACGTCCACAGTGACGAAATCACTTGAACGTATTGTTATAGGGAAAGTGAGAGAGAATGTATTGCATAAACTAGATCCCTATCAACTTGCCTGCAAAGAAAATAGGAGTACAGAGGATGCTTTTAATATTATGACTAAAACACCATGAGAATCCTGCAGCTTATGTAAGATTGGCGTTTATGGATTTGAGTTCAGTTTTTAACACCATGCTTCCAGATATTGTGTTAAATAATTTAAAACAGATGGAGGTAAACCCTTATATAAATCAAATGGTATTATGCATTTCTAATCAGATGACAACAGCAGGTGAAAGTTAATTCAACTCTCTCTAATATAGAGGTCACGAATGTTGGAGCTCCTCAAGTAAGTTCTCTTTTCTTTTTACATTGTACACAAATGACTAGGAATAAGTATACAAATAATTATATTATAAAATTGTCAGACGATACAGCCATACTCAGTTTGTTGACCAAAAATTCAGATGTTGGTGTGTATAAACAAGAGATAGAAGGGGTTGTGAAGTGGTGCGAGGAACATAACTTGATGTTAAATGTTAAAAAAACTAAGAGATGATCTTTGACCCAAGGCTTGTGGGTGATCATAGCCCAATTTTAGCTTATGAGGAGGAAGTTGAGCAGGTAACAGCATATAAGTATTTAGGAATCTACTTTGATTCTCAGCTAAAATGGGGTCATCAAGTGGAGTATGTTTGTACACGAGCTAGTCAGGTTTAGGCTTTATGGGGTGGAAAATAATGTCATGTTACCGTTTTATAGATCAGCTATTGAATCCATAATATGTTATGGTTTTTCGATATGGTTTGGGAATTTGGGAATTAAACTTAGGTCACAACTCCAAAATGTGGTTAGAAGAGCTGGAAAAATAATTGGCATGGTGCCCCGCTTTTCTCTTCAGGAGATTTTTGAGAGGTCTGTACAGTCTTAAAATTATTGGAGACCCAAGCCATATCCTCCATAAGGAGTACTGATTGAGCTGATGCCTTCGGGCAGGAGATATAGGATTCCAATTTGTAAGTTAAACAGGTACACATTTTTTCTAATTCCATAATCAACTAAATGATTGAACAAGAAGTGATGAATTGGGGTAATGCGATGGGCAACCTGCAATGTTTAATGTAATATCTAGTGTTGTGTATGGCTGATGTACACGTGTACTTTTTTTTTGTTTGTTGTTTGTATGCTTGATCTGCTCTCTCGATTGCCTAAGATACATTTCTGCTAAGGGAGACAATAAAATGGAAATAAATAAAAAATAAAATATCTATCTTCCGGTGGACCACCTTCCGTATTCAACGTACCCAAAAAAAAAAAAAAAAACATAACTGGTGTGACGATGACATCGGACGTAGCGTAAGCGTTTTTGAATTGTGAGAGGTGTCAGGTGGTCCGCCGGAAGCTAGATATTTTACTTTATAAAGTTTTAAAGATTCTTACACAAACCCATCGATTCACTTCAGAAGAACTTTATTAACCCCCCGGAGCTGTGTGGATTACTTTTATAATGGATGGATGCACTTTTGTTGACATTTACTGCCATTACAATGCTTGGATTAGCCAGGACATTTTTTTATATAATTCTGATTGTATTCGTCAGAATAAGAATGTCATATACACCTAGGATGGCTTGAGGGAGAGTAAATTATGGGATCATTTTCAAATTTAAACTGTAAATTGGAGGTTGTTTGTCTATTTGCTATGAGGACATATAATAAATGTCTATTGTTATTGGTCTAATTTTATTATATGGCAGTTAGTTCCTTGAATGACATAGCAGAGTGCTAATATTTAGTCTTCAGTATGATATTGAGAACATGTATCTATATCTCTCTGTGTGTGTGTGGGCATAGTCACACACACACACACACACACACACACACACACACACACACACACACACACACTTCTAGCCAGAAATACACACCCAGACACCATTATGCACTAAAATAGTCTAGTCAGTGTCGTTCAGCTGTCCACTCTTTATACTTTATCTACTAAAACACACTTTCCATTCACCCAATGATTGAATTACATCTTTGTGCCGCTGTCCACCGAGCACAGCATCCATCACCAACCGACAGGCAAATAACGCAAGCTAAAACACTTATCCTCCAATAACAATGCATGCTGAGAGATATGAGGTTTTGTGTCAAGTAAATTTAAGATAATGGAATTGCTTTTACTGTGCGCGAACTGAAGAAACCTCCATATACACCTCTGAAAAAAATATATCTTCTCTTTTCTCTGCCTGTCTCTCCCCAGACAGCTCATATGAACGAAGCCTGCATAATCAGATAAAACTCACATGCACAAAACATCATTTAGCATTCATAATTACATTCTAAACAACGAATGCAAACAGGCCCCATAGTCGCCTGGGATCAAGACACTGAGTGTGGTTTGTGTTTGTGTGAGCAATGTTTTTGAAAAGGGTATCTTTTTTGTAATTATTATCTTGTGCATGATCCGAAAGTCTGTACATTTACAAGTATTTTTATTAACTAAAACAGCACCAATGTCCAATAAAATGTTACATTTATTATCAATAATTATTGGAATAATTAGTGATAAGTAATATAGTACAATCAAACACTGTAGCAACATTTAAAGCCATTTTATGGCTCATCCAATTAGAATTTAGACTTTAGAACCATCCGTTTTTATATCTACCTGCTTGTAAGTGCAAGACTTGAGCATTAGGCATCAAACTATTTTAATGGTGCTTTAAGACAAATTGTGACTGTTAAAAGCCTGATACATATTCAACTGAGCTGAAATAAAATGAGTAAGATTAATTAATGGCAAGTGTGTTCTTCATCTAAAAGGTGTAATGCAGTTCCTTCTACACTTGTGCTCTAGGCAGCCAGGGTTTGAGAAATGGATCTGTGGTCATTCACACTGGATTGATCACCCATCTCCCCTCTGTTAATACGCAACAGCTCCAGGCTATAGACATATTTCTCCTGAGACTCACTGGGACATTGCTGCATTTCCATTCCAAACAGAAACAATTCCAACCAGCCAGGACAAAAGACGAGGGATCTCAATAGATACAACATGCAATGCTTTGTTTTTCATTTGAATAACTCGACTAGATGATGCACGGATATAAAAATTTCAGGCTATGAGCACAGATCATTAAAGTTTATCTGAAAATGAAAGAAAGCTGAAACATTAGTGGGTTTGCTCAACCTCAATACAACAGTACATTCGAAGTGATTAATAAAAGTACATTCTGTGCTAAAAGCTCTAAAGTTTAAACAGATTAAGTAAGTGTATCTTGCATTTTTAATCAATAACAATGAGCTTTGTACCACCAGCTCCTTTACAAAACTATTTCTGAAATTAGACACACCCACCAGAGTTAGCAAACCTTTTCACCAATGATTTTCTATTTGTTTGTTATCCTTACTGGATAAGGATTAAAAACATGGTATGTGTGGGATCGAGTAGATTTCCATTTGTACGTCAGCTACAAATCCTTGGAATTAATGGTTTTAAAAGATTAGGCTTAATATACAAATGTCTCCAAACCTGAGGACATTTTAGGAGAGATTTATTGAAGGCTTTTACCCTCAAAGGGTAGATTGAGGTTATAACTTACCACCCTACCTAGTGCTCACATTACAATATAAAAGTGTGAATGAAGAACAATAGCTAGCCAACAAAAAATATTTTACAGCAGACCATAACTGAAATAATAAAATAATATTCTCTAGGGATGCATGAGATATCAGTGCCTTGGCTTATCAGTTGTGTGTGTGTGTGTGTGTGTGTGTGTGTGTGTGTGTGTGTGTGTGTGTGTGTGTGTGTGTGTGTGTGTGTGTGTGTGTGTGTACGTATATACACATATACACACACGATTCCAAAAAAGTTGGGACACTGTTCAAATTGTGAATAAAAACAGAATGCAATGACGTGGAAGTTTCAAATTTCAATATTTTATTCACAATACAACATAGATGACATATCAAACAGTCTGCAAACATCTGGGGACTGAGGAGACAAGTTGCTCAAGTTTAGGAATAGGAATGTTGTCCCATTCTTGTCTAATACAGGCTTCTAGTTGCTCAACTGTCTTAGGTCTTCTTTGTCGCATCTTCCTCTTTATGATGTGCCAAATGTTTTCTATGGGTGAAAGATTTGGACTGCAGGCTGGCCATTTCAGTACCCAGATCCTTCTTCTACACAGCCATGATGTTGTAACTGATGCAGTATGTGGTCTGGCATTGTCATGTTGGAAAATGCAAGGTCTTCCCTGAAAGAGACGACGTCTGGATGGGAGCATATTCAAGATTCAAGATTCAAGAGTTTTATTTGTCACATACACAGTTATATACAGAATATACAACCGGCAGTGAAATGTAAACAGGTCCGCTCCATGGACAGTGCAAATTCACAGTTAAAAACACAAGGAGGAAATTATAATAGAAATAGGATATAAAAAAAAGTATTATCTATCTATATATATATATATATATATATATATATGTCTATATCTGTAGAATTATAAATAATCAAGTCAAGAGAAAAAAGGTAACAAATAAGGATAAAGTGGAATAAAATAATTGAAGTAGACTTTGCAGTGAGTAAACTGTAGACTTATAAATATGTGGTTAACAAATGTATAAAGAGTATAATGTGCAAACAGGTTTATGACAGGTTGTTACACAGTAACAACGAGAACAGAAAGTGCAGTGCAATGTCAGTGTATCGATGTTTATCCTGGACGTGAAGTCACGTGATGTTAAGTGACTGAGTTCAGGAGTCTGATGGCCTGGGGAAGAAGCTCCTCCTGAGTCTCTCAGTTTTGGCCATCAGGCTTGGAAGCGCTTACCAGATGGTAGCAGCGTGAAATGAGGGTTTGCAGGGTGATTAGAGTCCTTGATGATCTTGGTAGCTCTACCTTTGCAGCGTTTGGTGTAGACGTCCTGCAGAGACGGGAGAGCTGACCCTGAGATACGCTCGGATAAGCGCACTACTCTTTGCAGGGCTTTGCGGTCATGACTGGTGCTGTTCCCATACCACGCTGTGATGCACTGAGTTAAAACACTTTCTATCGCCCCTAAATAGAAAGTTTTCAGGATAGCTGGTGAAACCCTGAATTTCCTCAGCTGGCGCAGGTGGTACAGTCTTTGCCTGGCTTTTTCACCTGTGTCTGAATGTGAGCAGTCCAGGTCAGGTCCTCGGAGATGTTTACTCCCAGGTACTTGAAGCTGCTCACTCTCTCTACTGGTGACCCGCTGATCATGAGGGGGAGTATGTCCGTTGCTGTCTCTTCCTGAAGTCCACAATCATTTCTTTGGTCTTGCCAACATTCAGAGAGAGACAGTTGTCCTGGCACCATGATGTTAGATGCTCCACCTCGTCCAAGTATGCCGTCTCATTGTTGTTGGAAATGAGGCCCAGGACAACAGTATCATCAGCAAATTTGATGATAGAGGTGGAGCTGTGTGTGGACAAACAGTCATGCGTGTAGAGAGAGTAGAGCAGGGGGCTCAGGACACAGCCCTGTGGAGCTCCACACTCAGGGTGATGGAGGTGGAGGTGGACTGGCCTATTCTCACCACCTGAGGCCTGCCAGTGAGGAAGTCCTCAATCCAGTGGCAGAGAGAAGGATTCAGGCCGAGATCCAGGAGTTTGGAGGTTAGCTTGGTGGGAACTATGGTGTTAAAGGCTGAGCTATAGTCAATAAATAGCAGTCTTACGTAGTTCCCACTTTTTGCTGTCGATGTGAGTGAGGGAGGAGTGGAGGACATGAGAGATGGCATCTTCAGTCGATCTATTGGGACGATAGGCAAACTGAAGAGGGTCCAAAGTGTCAGGAATGAAGGCGCAAATGGTGTTTTTAATGAGTCTCTCAAAGACCTTCATGACTATAGACGTGAGAGCCACTGGGCGATAGTCATTTAGGCAAGAGGGTTTACTGTTCTTAGGGACAGGGATGATGGTGGATTTTTTGAAGGAGGTGGGGACCACAGATGTAGCGAGGACTCATTAAAGATAGATGTAAACAACCCGGTGAGCTGATCAGCACAGGACCGCAGAACACGACCTGAAATACCATCCGGCCCAGCAGCTTTCCTGGCGTCCACACGCTTGAGTGCTCTCCGAACTTCATCCTCCGAGACAGAGATCACGTGATTGTTGCTGCTCTGAGTAATTTCCTCTAACGCGCCACTTGGCGGAGTCGCCGCGTTACGCGTTACAGTCAAAGCGAGCATAGAAAGAGTTTAACTCGTTCACGAGCAACGGATCAACGCTTGCCTCTGCAGAGGATTTAGATCCAAAAGAGCAGATGGACCTCAGACCCTGCCACATGCGCCATGTAGTCGTTGAGTTGGAAATGAGACTCCACTCGATCTTTATAACGGAGTTTTGCGGCTTTAACTGCTCGTCTGAGAGCATAGCAGGACGATCTGTATTCATTCATATTCCCTGAATGGAGACCGGCGTTGTAAGCAGCAGTGCGTGTGTTCACTGCAGCGCGGATTGAATTGTCCACCCACGGTTTCTGATTTGAGAAGGACGTTATTGTTATTGTTTGCGTGGCTTGCTCTGTAAGCGTGTTGATGAAGCAAAGCGCCACGTCTGTGAACTCGCTTACGTCAGCTGAACTCGCCCGGAACATGTCCCAATCCACATCATCAAGAGCTGCCTGAAGCGCGGTCTCTGAGTGGGGTGACCAGCGCTTAACTTCCCGCCTCACCGGGGGTTCCTGGAGGAGCTTTTGTTTGTATTCGGGAGTGAGGAAAATGGCGGCATGATCCGATTTGCCAAACGCTGGAAGTGACCGCGCTTTATAGGCGTTCTTAAACGGAGAGTAGCAGTGATCCAGTGTGTTTGCTCCTCGTGTGGGGCAGGAGACGTGCTGGTGAAAGTTTGGCAGGACTTTCTTTAGGTTTGCTTTGTTAAAATCGCCCGCGACAATGAATGCCGCGTCGGGATGTTGGTTTATGACGCCGCTGGCAACATCATGAAGGCCAGATAAAGCCAGCGCTGTGTCTGCCTGCGGTGGGATGTAAACGGCGGTCGCGACAACCGCAGAAAACTCCTCGCAGATAGAATGGGCGGCAGATGATTGTTAAATGTTCCAGATGAGGTGAGCAGGACCGCGAGAGAATGGTGATGTTCCTGGGATCGCACCATTTCTTGTTGATCATGAAACACACTCCACCGCCTTTGGATTTACCGGCCTCGGCTGTTCTGTCCATCCGAAAAACAGAGAAGTTCTCCGACGGCGTCTACAGCGGTGTCCGGGACGCGGCGTGAGCCATGTTTCAGACAAACAATAGATATTACAGTCTCTCATGTCCTGTTGAAAACTTATCCTGGCTCTAAGATCGTCCATCTTATTATCCAAGGATTGAACATTTGCTAGAAGAATGCTCGGGAGAGGAGGTCTGAATGCCCTTTTCCTCAGTCTGTTACGGATACCAGCACGCTTCCCACGGTGTTTCTTTGTTCTACGCCGCTGGCTCTGTCCATTGTTCAACTCGGCGTTCCGAAGAATCTCAGATGGCCACAGAGGATCAGCGAAAGTGTCCTGAAACAGTCCAGTGTAGAGGTAACCAATGTCCAAAAGAGTTTTAATGTCGTAGTAGATCAATGCAGATGATAAGTTTGTAAAAACTGAGAGTAAAAGAAAGTAAAATAGTAAATAAAGCACAGTTCTCAAGGAGCGCACCTGAACGGCGACCAAACACAGCGGCGCCATTTTGTAGTAGGCGTAGTATGTTGTTCTAGAACTTGGATATACCTTTCAAGATTCAAGATTCAAGATTCAAGTTTATTTGTCATTACACGTGTACAAGTACAGTATAACGAAATGAAGTTTGGAGCAAGCCTCTGGGCCGCAGCCTTTTCAGGCGCCGCCACACGCTCTCCAGAAATACAAGAATGCAGTTTAGCAAGCATTACATAGCAAAACACAACAAAACATAACATAGTACACGTGGTCACGTGATGGGATTTTTTGTATGGAGTGGGAGAGGAGATAGATAAGGACAGGCAGATGGATGGAGGGGGGCTGGGATCGGGATCGGGTGTGTATGGTGCGAGTGAGTCTGAGATTGTGTTGTGTGAGAATGTTAGCCATAACTTCAGATGTTTTCGAGTTCAGTTCTATGGTTTGCCCTTGAAGGGAGATAAGGCAGTGCACAGGGAAAGATAGCAGACCAAGCTGTCAGGCTGACCTCCCAACCGAGAGATAGGGACAAGTGAGGTTCGGGTGGGGTAGTTGATTAGGTCAGACAAATACAATTTTTTTTTAATCCATTTGATGATCTTCGGTAATTTGTCCGGATCATAATCAATCAATCAGTTCTGGTCCTCAGCACTCGCGTCCGGTACGTGCAGTTTCCCTAGACATTACGTCCAGCCTCATGGCCAGACCGGTTACAGTCCGTAAAAGTTCACCGATCTGACCCCCGATGGAGCCCACTCTTCCCTGCGTATCCGCAGTCCGGACTTTCAGCATTGATGGTACCTTTCCAGATGTGTAAGCTGCCCATGCCACACACACTCATGCAACCCCATACCATCAGAGATGCAGGCTTCTGAACTGAGCGCTGAGAACAACTTGGGTTGTTCTCTTTAGTCCGGATGACATGGCGTACCAGGTTTCCAAAAAGTTTTCCACTTTGCCACAGTCCATTTTAAATGAGCCTTGGCCCAGAGAAAATGCCTGCGCTTCTGGATCATGTTTAGATATGGCTTCTTTCTTGACCTATAGAGTTTTAGCCGGCAACGGCGAATGGCATGATGGATTGTGTTCACCAACAATGTTTTCTGGAAGTATTCCTGAGCCCATGTTGTGATTTCCATTACAGTAGCATTCCTGTATGTGATGCGGTGCCGTCTAAGGGCCCGAAGATCACGGGCATCCAGTATGGTTTTCTGGCCTTGACCCTTACGCACAGAAATTGTTCCAGATTCTCTGAATCTTTGGATGATATTATGCACTGTAGATGATGATAACTTCAAACTCTTTGCAATTTTTCTCTGAGAAACTCCTTTCTGATATTGCTCCACTATTTTTGGCAGCGCAGCATTGGGGGAATCGGTGATCCTTTGCCCATCTTGACTTCTGAGAGACACTGCCACTCTGAGGCTCTTTTTATACCCAATCATGTTGCCAATTGACCTAATAAGTTGCAAATTGGTCCTCCAGCTGTTCCTCATATGTATATTTAACTTTTCCGGCCTCTTATTGCTACCTGTGCCAACTTTTTTTGGAATGTGTAGCTCTCATGAGATCCAAGATGAGCCAATATTTGGCATGACATTTTAAAAATGTCTCACTTTCAACATTTGATATGTTATCTATATTCTATTGTGAATAAAATATAAGTTTATGAGATTTGTAAATTATTGCATTCCTTTTTATTCACTATATACACAAAAAGTATATAATTCTCCAAAACACAAGACGACATTATTGGTTTACATCATGTGTCATTCACTGGTGAGAAAACTTTACAGTAGTTAGGAGTAACAGTACTACAATAACGAATGTACTTTTTAAAAACGTAATTAGATGCAGCAAGTTTTTGGTTGTGTAGCTAGCAAAACTTGTCAGTGTGTAATAATATTTCTTGCATGTCATCATCATTGCAAATCAAGTCCCTCCACAAATTTCTCTTGTCGAAGAAGCCATTTCACTCATAAATATCACAACTTGGTTTCATGCCGACTTCAGCATTGCCATATCAGTATCGCCCAGAATTGTAATACTAGTGCATTCCTAATATTAATGTTATTCATGATCGTGGGAACTCTGATAGACGCTGAGATAAAAGGAGTGATGTACTGAGTGGTTTTTCTCAAGGTCGATCCTCCTGACCTTGTGATCCTGCTCACCTCTCACACAGCAGTGCTTAAGGTATCACTCTCAAAAGACTCTGTTCTTCATCTACTATGACGTTAGGCTCTATTCAGAGATCCTGTTTCTGTTACTCACAAAGGCAAGCCTGTGCTTCCCCTGTCTTTACTGAGCTTGACGAGTGTTTGCTCAGCCTGGGGAAAATTTGTGATGGCTAATTTTGACAGACCTCTTTGAATCGATTAATCTAACAAAGCTATAAATCCTACAGATATATTTGCTCAGAAAAGTGGAAATAAAAAATAAAATATAGGTTGAAAACAAAACTGTATATTAATACTGTATACTGCATGTTAAAATGCACTGGCCCTGTCTAGAGGCCAGTTAAACAAATGGCAGCATTACAGAGAATGGCTCGCCTAATTTAAAGGTTAATTAACCTCTGTGTTCTTCCAGTTGCTAATTCATCTCAGTGTAATGACTGAGAGAGTCATTACAGATGAACCCATTATCTATAAAAAGCTTCTGAAAGCAGGAGTCAGAAAAAAGGTGGAATGAGACAAGACATTTACATGCATGCGTTTAACATTGTATGTATTCTTCTCTCTGTGGGATCATTGTGCATGTGAATTAAATAGAGTGTGAGTCAAAATGAGTGAATGAGAGAGATAGAGAGGAGGAAGGGTTAAGTACAGGTCAGTGGTGGGTGGTGCCTTTTGTTGACTAGCTTTACAGTTTCCGGTCTTTCAACATGGCCACAAAGCAAGATAGCACACGTAATGCAAATAACTGAAAAACTAATATACAAGATGTATTTCCTGCACAACTTTTTTTTGTAGGGATCTGCAAGCAAAGTTTCTACGCATGTAAACCTAGTAATGACAATAAACCCAGTAATATTTAGCATGCTATTTCTACAAGTATACCAAGAACGAGACATAAGTAATACACTCGGACCAAATTCCACCCTCAAGAAATGATGTGTCCTAATCAAAACTAAATTAAACCGCAAATACACTAGACAGCAAATGTTAAAATTTTCATAAACTTTTCATACTGTGTATTACAATGTTGTGATGCACACCTAAATTCCTTTGTAGCATTTAAATAAAAATCAACAAATATATTTAATATCACCATCTAGTGATATGGCCCAGAATTGTAATATTGGTGCATCTCTTTTATTAAACTTAGCACAAAATGAGATGTATACTAGAGTGTAATGGCTTCTCGAAAAAAAAAAGCAAAAATTGATTTAAAGTTATCCATGATTGTGGGAACTGGAAAAAAAGGAAGTGATGCACTGACATAACTGATCAAATCAAACCAAATTCCACCCACAAGAAACAACGTGTCCCAACCAAAATACTTTAAAAGCTTGGCATTCTAGCACAATCACCCTTTAGATGTCCAATGTAAATACTATACACTATACATTTACTATAAATACTATAGACTAATATACTACTGATATATTTTCAGACACACACACACACACACACACACACACACTTCAACACACACATACTTCAACACAGTGTGAAGGAAAATGGACAGAGACAGCATGAAACATTGAAAAGGAGAATAAAAATGAGGCAGCCATTCGTGAAAGTCTAGTGGGCATTCAGTCTTTTGTACTAAAACAGGTGTAAGGCTAAGAAAGGACAAAGGGAAAAACAGAACTCGGCTGTGCCACTTCCTTTCAGGGAGAAAGCGATAAGGGGCAAAGGACGGCATGTCAATCCTGTCATGAATTATGCACAGCCGAGAGAAGATGAATAGACATGGAACGCATACCGGAGCTCAAGGCCTGGAGCCTGTTGATGACACAGCTGCTATAATCTACTGCAAATCTGATCAAACTGACTGACAAATTAACCTCATAGCCTATAAACACTCATCTACTGGAACGACTCAATTTCTTGATTTAAAGGATAGTTCACCCAAAAATGAAAATTCTGTCATCATTTACTGAAGTTGTTCCAAACCTGTATGAATTTCTTTCTTCTGCTGAACACGAACAAAAGAAGATATTTGGAAGAACGTTTGTAACCAAGCAGATCTCGGCAGCCATTGACTACCATAGCATTCCCCATAGGTGCACTATGTAACTTTTTCGTCCGCTAGAGGTCACCCATTCAATACAAAGGCGTAGTTTGATGATGCCAAGTTTGAGCGCAGAATCTTCGAATGTGGTCTTCACCTCACAGCTGGTGAAAAAGAATCGGGATAGGACTTGGGCAGAAATCATGTTCATGGATGCGATTATTAACGTTACTGTAGTATGAAGCAGAGCAGAAGCTGACCATTGGGACTTTTATTATGCCACAGTCGCTGGCACCATTTCCGCTTTTCCGGTCATGAGGTAACGGTAATGCTTTCCTTTCTGTCCTTCAATCCGTGCAGACGTGTTTTTCTCTCTGCTCCCTGCTGGCTCTCGCGCTGTTTTGTTTTGTCTAGTGTTTCGTCTCTTCTCTTCTCTGACTGCTGCTTTGCTGGACTCCTGAAAATACTGAAATGGAATTGATTAACTGGTCAATCAGCGCGATCGACAAGATTTTCTCACTAAGGAAGGGTGCCCCGGGAGAACCCACCTGCCCGGACGGGACCTTTGCCGCAGGGTACGTGAGGGACGCATGGAACAACTGGCAAGTCCTGTGCCTGGAGGCTCTGTCCGTGGAGGATGCGGAAGATTTATACATGATTGGATTATTGATGGCGGGGTTCCTATTCTTTGGCTTTGGGATTGCCCTGACCTATCGGAAGATTGGTAAGACAGCTGCAAGCAAATTCACCCAGCCGCTGTCTGTGGAAATTAAAGAATGCTTCGGGTTGTGTGTGACCGTCTGAAGGAATTAGATCAGAAAGTGATAGGAATTGAGGAACTGAACCGTAACAACGCAGTCCGGACTGCGGATACGCAGGGTAGAGTGGGCTCTATCGGGGTCAGATCGGTGAACTTTTACGGACTGTAACCGGTCTGGCCATGAGGCTGGACGTAATGTCTAGGAAACTGCACAGACCGACGCGAATGCTGAGGACCAGATCTGATTGATTGATTATGATCCGGACAAATTACCGAAGATCATCAAATGGATTAAAAATAATAAATTGTATTTGCCTGACCTAATCAACTAGCCCAACGAACCTCACTTGGTCCCTATCTCTCGGTTGGGATTTCAGCCTGACAGCTTTGTCTGCTATCTTTCCCTGTGCACTGCCTTATCTCCTTCAAGGACAAACCATAGAACTGAACTCGAAAACATCTGAAGTTATGGCTAACATTCTCACACAACACAATCTCAGACTCACTCGCACCATACATACCCGACCTTATTCCCTCCCGTTCCATCCGTCTGCCTGTCTGTTATCTATCTCCTCTCCCACTCATACAAAAATCCCACCACGTGACCACGTGTACTGTGTCATGTTTATGTTTATGTTTATGTTTTGTTGTGTTTGCTATGTAATGCTTGCTAAATTGCATTCTTGTATTTCTGGAGAGCGTAGGGCGGCGCCTGAATAATCGGCTGCGGCCCGGAGGCTTGCTCCAAACTTCATTTCGTTATACTGTACTTGTACATGTGTAATGACGAATAAACTTCAACTTCAACTTCAACGCAGCTCTGTTTATCATATTAGATACATCTGAGTGTGTTGAAAATTATGTTATGATGTTACTCTGTGCGCCTTCTCGCGGCTGCTATGACACTTGTTGCACACTGCAGTAAGAGTAAAGCGTTTCTGCAAAATAAAACCGGAATCCGAGGGTAACGCAGATATGACGCAACTGACAGGCGACACCCTCACACGTCCCGGTTCATTGGTTAAAATAGCAATTTCTCACTATTTACAAATAGTTGGAAACATTTGGGGTATTGTAAGTACTCAACTGAACAAAATGTATAAAAATGGCATAGTGGTTTTTGGATATTTTACTGCAAAAATGTTACATATTGTAGCTTTAATAAGAGTCAATGAAGTATTCAAATTTAAAAACTACTCAAAAACACATCACTCATGCAATTCGTGCAGAAGTTTAATACACCACTTTATGACCGTGTTTCTGTATTAAAAGTTGTTATTTATGGGCCTGAGTTAAAAACCTCTAGGTGGTGGTTCTCTGTGACTTCAAATTTATTGATACACATGTGGATATGCCCTAATGCTACAAATTCCAGTCGCACACGTGTTCAGTTGTTTTGCACCAAAAATACCCATTGTCCAGAGACTGTAAATGGAAAAAGCTACAATTCATGGAGAAAAAAAAAAAAAAAAAAGAAAACCTGAGCACAAGTAGTTTCTCATAATCTTTAATAAAAAATTTGTTTACTTTTACCTGGAAATTAAAGTGTGTCATATACAAGATGCATGGCATGTTTTATGTGAAACCATAAAATACAAACAGGAAATGAGATCACAAAAAAATTATTTTCATGATTCAAAAATTCAAGTAAATAAACAGCCTGATTTTTTTACATCGAAAAGATGTTTGAAACAGAATGAACAAGAGAGAAAGAAAATCGAAGACTGAAACAGGCATAGTGAGAAAGAATGAGAGTTAAAGCGTATGGCGCAATCCAGTTGTTTCTGCTTTAACTTTAATTGGGAGCAAACAAAAGCAGGCTTGTCAGCAGTTATATTTTTAACAATACTACATTTTTCATTAGTGTTAAAGTAACTCAGCTAGTGTATAGTATAATAGCTTTCCAGTAACAAGCCACTTTTTCCAGGAAGCAGTGGTTTAGTGAGACAACAATGCTACATTGCTGGTCATTACATCACATTGTATAAAGGCACTAATTGAACACACTCTCAATCCAACTCATTTTAGCGAACTGGCTCTTTGGGACTGTTCATTTCAATAAACCATTTTAAAAAAGGCAATTCACCGATTCATTTGACTAGTCCCTGCACTGCATTCTTTACAACATTGCACTCTTAAAGGAATAGTTCACTCAAAAATGACAATTTTTTTACTCCTCATGTCATTCCAAACCTGTATGAACAAACATGATATTTTGAAAAATATCTCTGTGTTTTCCATACAATTGAAGTCTATCAAGTGGATGCTGCACATTGGTGGTGGCTGAGGAGATTCCTTTCCATATGTAAAGCGCTTTGAGTAGCTATCCAGAAAAGTGCTATATAAAATGTAACAAATTATTATTGCCATTATTATTATTATTAAGTCAACAGTAACCAAAATACAAACATCAAAGTATCGTCTTTTGTGTTCCACAGAAGAAAGCAAGTCATACCGGTGTGGAAAGATTTTCATTTTTGGGTTGACAATCCCTTTAAATATCTAAAAGTGCAGTGTTAGTAAACTACTTTTTCAAAAGAGTCACTACAGTACTTTAGCTTGCTAAGTTACAAGCTACTTATAATTCAAAGTTTCAAAGTAGCTTCCCGAGCACTGTACACAAAGACACATGGGGGAAATCTCAAAGGATTCACAAATCTCACTCGTTTCCTCATCCTTATTCTGTCACCATTTTTCAATACAAGCAATTCTCAGTTCTTTTCCTTCCCCTTCTCCAATTCAAGGCCTCATTTCTGTGTAAAACAAAAGTCTGCCCTAGTCTCTCCCACATGGCATTCTTGAGATTGCAGACCGTTTTGGTCTTTCGTTGTCTCTAATCACATTCCTTCCCTTTCTCCATCCTTCAACGCCACTGAGGAAGGGAGATAATCCCTCTATCAGGCAGAACTGAAGATCGTCTTGTGTAGAATAGTCTCTTGGAGGACAGAAGAAGAGTTTTAAAAACTCCTTTCCCTCTAGTAAATGGAGCAGTTAGCATTTTTATTCTAACAGCTCTGCGCTCCATGAGCTTAGGCTGCACTGTAATAATGAGTGCAATCATACAATCTGTCCTCACATGATTCATTCACAGTGAGAACAGGATTTTAGACGTGAAAGCAATTCACCATAACCTTATTTCCATAATGAAGCAAGTAAAGGTCAAAGGCAAAAATGAAGAAAAAGTTTCTTAACAGTAGTTTTTTTAAACAATTTTTAACCTAAAAGCTACCAAATTTATAGAGTATCTTTACATGACAACAAATGTACTATTTTTTTCTTTTATTCTACGTAAAGACAACAACGTTGCCAAAACGATCCTTGTTCACAAGCATCCATGATAAAAACTAAAAACGCAAACTGTCATGTATGCCAGGCCAGTAGTTGGAGATGTCACTTTTTTTTAAAGAAACACTACGTGCCTATAGTATAGACTGAACACGTCATTCGCATGATGTCACAGTTTTTACAAATACTAATTTTTGTTGTTTACATGGAGATGATCACCGTTTCCCCGGCCCCCTCCTCCTCAGAGACTCGACGCTCACGTGGGTTACAGCTTGAGGACATGCAACAGGAGCGAACGCAATTGACAATGAAAGCCAAGAGATTTGCACACAAGTTGATGAGTTTATATATCCGGTTTCGCACAGACCAAAACAAAACAGACAGAATAACTGGATGTAGCATTGCTTTTCTGAGGAACAAGTAGTGAATTTAGCATGTTTCCTAAATATCTGCAAGCATATTATAGTATTTTTGCTTTAGTAAAGTGAAAAACTTACATACAGCACCTTTAATTCAACTGACTATCGTTCTTTGCCCATGGGAAGTCAACACATTGGTCCCTTAAGGCTGTTTCCCACTCTGTGAATGCATGAAGGTGACAGCAGGAAGACCGCAGCTGTCATAGGCACAAATTAGACTTCATGCCACAGAAAGGTAAGCTTAATAAGAAGCATCTCACTTTAAGCTGCATCATTTAATTGAATGGCGGCACATGAGATTCAACTGACTTGGGAATATAAGAATACAGCACAACTGTCGGGTTCCTAAAAAAATGTGTATACTTTTGCAAATAGACATTGTAACTTTAACGTCATCTTTTAATGCTTTAAAAAAAAAAGCATGTTTTTTTATTGCCAAATTCCTGTTAAAGTCCTCATGAAATAAAAATGTACCCTATTTACTTTGTTAGCACATTACAGGTCTTAGGGTGAACAATTAATCTGTGCAAGTGAATACACAGGAAAAAAACAATTGTTTGTCGCGGTAATCTTTAATCAAAATCTGAAAAGTAACTTCCAGTCTGGAAACGGCGTTCCTTCTCAGATGATGTCAGTTTGATGGCTTAGGTTTGAAAATGCTTAACCACTCCCTCCAACCGTTAGTCTGCTATGAGCGAGAGATGGAGCGGAGGAGTGCTGAAGTAAAATCCTGCCCTCTATTCAATATTCTGTTTCACTTGGAAATACATCACAGCACTGAAGACAACTCACTTGCTACTTCAGGTTCACTGGGACTTTAAAGAACTACACTAACCTTAATTCTAAAGTCACTGCTAATATAGAATCTTGACAAAAGTAATTGCGAATGATGTCATCTAATTTCAACAACTTTCATGTTTGTATACACTACCATTCAAACGTTTGGGGTCAATACAAGTTTTTATCCATGTTCACAAAGGCTGCATTTATTTGATCAAAGATACAGTAAAATAGCAATATTGTTTTAAATTATTATATATATTATATATAAATATTAAATATAATATTTAAGAAATTATTACTTTTATTCAGCAATGATGCATTCAATCAAGTAAATAAAATAAATGCCTTTATTGTTGCTTTTATTTTGTATTTTTCTTTAATTCTCAACACAACAATTTCAATTTTAATTTATTTGAAATAAATCCTGCTCTTTTGAACTTTCTATTCATCAAAGAACCCTGGAAAAAGGATCTACAAAATATTAAGCAGCACAACAGTTTTCAACATTGATGATAATAAAAAAATGCTTACTGAGCACCGAATCAGCATATTAGCATGATTTCTATTAGAAATACTTCTGGAAACAAGGCTGCTGACAGTGGGCAGTTACCGTACCATTGTGCTCCTGTTACACCTGCACCAACATGATGTTCTGAGAAAATGTATCATCTTTACAACCAGGATGTAGACTGAGTGTGAATTGAAGATGATAGGATCAGTTACAAACCCACGGATGTCTCTCTCTCTTCTCTCTATCTCTCTCTCTCTCTCTCTCTCTCTCTCTCTCTCTCTCTCTCTCTCTCTCTCTCTCTCTCTCTCTCTCTCTCTCTCTCTCTCTCTCTTCCATTCAGTGTGTTCACTGGCTTGATTAAAGGAAACTGCTGTCTTCATTCCCTCTGTTCTCTCTATCTCTAAGTGCTGGGTTGTGAAGGGGAACATCTTGGCACATAAACACCCTCTGCAGAGAAAAGCACAGAAAAAAAGGATACTTCAGTCGCCAGTAAAGTGCGAGTGAGCCAGGAATATCATGATTCATTAGCTCAGTGTTTAATGCGTGATGCCTGGGAAGAATAACACTAATCTGACCAATGATAGAAGCCTTCTGGGAACACCTTAAAGTGTCATGAAACCCTCCCTGTTTTAGCCTGGTCGTTCACACACCTCTGAGTTGAAAAGAAATCTCAAGAATTGGGCATGTGAAGCTATGGTAAAGTGGTGAAGGGGAGACCAATAAAACACAGACCTACAACACACTCATTATACAGACATATGAATATTAAAACTTGACCACAGAGAAAACACACACACGTTGTTTCCATGTTTCTGAGGGGACTTTCCATAGGCGTAATGGTTTTTATACTGTACAAACCGTATATTCTATCCCCTTACACCAACCCTACCCCTAAACCCATCATAGTAAACTTTCTGCAGTTTTACATTTTCAAAAACATCACTTAGTATGATTCATAAGACGTTTTCCTCATGGGGACCAAAAATTGTCCCCACAAGGACAAGGATTTGGATATCCCCAAACTTTATGCTTTTAGGGTTTTCAGAGATGTGCAGCCTGTACATATCTGTTCAAATCTCAAACTCGGTGTTTTGGGGTTTCATGTCCCTTTAACACTTTTAAGCCTACCAGATATGTTAAGGTTTGGATAAGTCTGTACTCATGTAGTTACTTACTAGTTACTTGTACATCGAGGACTTGACTTAGAAGTATATCTAATCCAAAATCTAAAAAAAAATTTTTCTTAAACATTGATTAAATATTGTGTAAATTTGTTAATTTAATTCTAACAATTGTGCAGTTAGGCTATATTGCATTTTTAAACATTAAATTGTTTCATATCATTCAAATGTACATGAGTGAAATCAATGACATATCAGCAGTGGAACTAATTATTGAAAAGCCCATATCATAAAGCATAAAAAGCAAAAAATAATCAAAGCAGCTGAATAACATCAATTTGATTGGTCAAGACTGTGACCAATTCTGCAGCCTTTCTAATAGTGTATTTCTCTTATTGTCTCAGCGGTATTTGCAAGTTTGCATGACAAATTAAGGTGAAAAGAAACATTTATAATAGCTGAATATTTCATGTTTATCAAAGTGGTAAATATTTCATGAAATGCTTTATACATGAGGACAAAATTATCTCAGGCTGAGAGCAATTGCACCTCATTTCAATAAGAACACACACTATTATTCCTCCTGAGGAAAGACTGAGATTTGAGAGCAGGAAGAAGAAAGGAATAAAAGAGTTGAAAAAGCAGTTGAGCTGAGGGAAAAGAGAAACTGCAGTGTCTCAAGCAGTGTTCTTGAGAGGTGGGTGAAGAAGAAGAGACCAGTGAGAGTTCACACTCCCCATAGTGGATGCATAAGGGCACGAATAATGATGCCGTATGTATTCTCTTTGATATTAACAAAATGCTATTAAAAATTATATTTAAATAAATGAGCGAAGATGATAATGCAAAAGTTTAGATCTTAACTATAAAAGTTGCCATGAAACAGAAGTTGCAAATTTCTTTTCTTCGCTATTTTGGCGTATGAGCGAAAATGGCTTGAGCGACAGGATGGCCGCCTTGCGCCAGTAAACACGTCATCAAAGAAAGAAAAAAACAGATGTTGCTGGGAAAGAGGGAAATTATCTGGATGAAAGATTATGAGGGCATATGAATTAAATGTATAATAAATACTGCAATATTCCATAAAAAAACAAAAACAAAAATAAGATTTGTCCATTTTGATTTCATGGTAACTTTAAGGGAATCAAGCAGTCTGTTCATTCTATATCAAATACATTCTCACACAACAATTGTAAACATAGTGAAGAGCAGACTTTCTTTCTTTGTCACGGATAATAGGTGACTCACACTGCAGAAGATGGAAGCCATCTATGGAAGGAGGACACACACACACACACACACACACACACACACACACACACACACACACACACACACACACACACACACACACACACACACACACACACACACACACACACACACACACACACACACACACACACACACACACACACACACACACACACGACCATCATAAAAATCTCACAAACACAAAAACAGACCAATAAGACCGTGACACTGTGACACTGTTTGATGGACGGCTTTGATTAATTTCTCTCATTTTCCAGAACTGGGGTAGGTGACCGTGAGAGAGGAGCTTTTGAAGCATTTAAAAGAAAAATGCAGCAATGTACTGATTCTGTACTGTTGTTGAAACTCATACATTTTCTTACAAAGTTTCTCATAAATTTTGGGGTGATGATTAACTGTCACACAAGATAACTGTGATTGAAATGTCACTTAATTCTTTTTTATAACTGGAATCTATCCCACTACACACAAACAAGATCACAAAACAGCTTTAAAAATGAAAGTATATTTAACATTTTATGTTTAGTATATTCAGCATATAACAATATCTAATGCACCATCCATTTTCACAAGTACTACTGCATGAGAAGAACGAGGAAATGTTATTACAAAAATAGATCCCACTTTATATTAGGTGGCCTTATGTGCTTACATAAAAAGAAAAAGAAAAAAAGTACTTATTGTGTTCTTATTGTATTGCTAAACACTTTTGCTGATATTGAGGTGGGATATGGGTAGTGTTAGGGACAAGTGTGGTGGTATGGTAAGTTTAAGGGTAGGGTTAGGTGTAAAGGAAGTGTCAACAGTGTACTTATAAATGTAACTAGAAATGATTACAGATGTAATTACATGCAGGTAATTTTTTTAAATGTAAGTACAATGTAAAAACATGTTTGTACACAATAAGTGCATTGTATCAAATGTTTAATTTAAATGTTAGTACATAGTCGTTAAGGCCACCTGATATAAAGTGGGTCCCAAAAATATGATCAAAACTTTAATCATAGGTTGGGTAGTTGATGCAACATGCAAAATGTATTGCTTTTTACTTTAACTGCTGCATCACTAACTCTAACTAACTCTAAGCTATTAAGCAGTACAACCACTTTCAACATTGATAATAGGAAGAAATGTTTGAGCACCAAGTCAGCATATTAGAATGATTTCTGAAAAATCATGTGACACTAAGTTTTACCATCACAGATTCGAACAAGTTTCTGAAAGTTTTTCTTTTTCATTCGAGTATGACTTCATAAAGGGCGGAATTCCTTGTATAGGCACCCAGAGCGAGAGCAAGAGCACATCCATCAATGAACTTCGCTCGGGTTACAGAAGCCGTCGGCAGGCCTGTCATTTTGTTTTTAGACCACAAAATCAACAATGTCACTAAAAACAGTGTGTTTTTGGTTGTGAGGAAAAGATAACCTTGTTCAGTTTCCCAAATAACCCAGTGTTAAGGAAACGGTGGGTGCAGTTTGTTTTTCTCGGAGCAGTAACGGAGTTCTGCAAGTGTGTTTGTTGCTGGTCATGAGTCGAAACCGCAGGCGGTGAGTGAAATGCATCATGTTTTGTTGGCAATCGGAGCTTAAGTGCATATAATGTAAACACGAACGTATAGTGAATCGAAAGTTATCCAGAGATAATGCCATGATGTATTTTGTGTGTGTGTGTGTGTGTGTGTGTGTGTGTGTATATACACTCGTGACTCTTTAGCTCCGCCCACTGCACGCCTGCACGACTGTTTTCGTAAAGAATCGGCACAGCGTATCTTTCTTTTATAAATATGATAAAACTAAAGACTCTTCGAAGATATGAACGATGCAATACTACTCTATAGGTACTCAAGATTAAGACGAGATTGGCAGAAACTGTGTGTATGTACCCTTTAAAAAGCAGCTTGTGATGGCATAAAGATAAAGTCTGTGGAAATATGGGCCGTTTCTGAAAGAGTTTCACAGACACCATGCTCTGGCATGAGAAAAAGAACTATTTTGGTGAAAAATTATCCAGAATGCTCCAGTTATGATCTAGAACTAACCTGGTTCTCCCTATCTCTCTCCATCTCTCTCTCTCTCGCTCTCTCTCTCTCTCTGCCCCAATTCATGGGTCTAGCTTGGTTTTACAAGGTTAACATTGGTGCAATAATTATAATTTAAGAGGGACCGTCCCTGACTCCGGGCACATACTATCATTCAATTAAGGTGGGCACACATTGTGGGGCTTAAGGGTCAGGGTTTTAAATTAAAAGATTGCCTCACGAGTCCTGTACTCCACAATCCCTCTTTCCAGCCTCAATTCATTTCATTTCTATCTTGTCTCATGTCTCCTTTATGTCTCTCTTCACCTTTTGCCTATAACACACTCTTTCTACAACACCTCTATTTTCTCACTGGATCCTCATTTAACACACTGCCCTACCTGTCCTCATTTCAGTCTCCTCTCTTGCTCCAGCACATTATTGGCTTTCGCTTGTCAGTGCCGCAGTGGCAAAAGACATTTCCGTCCATCAACTCTCTCTACTCATGTCCTGTTTCTCCTGAATGGCTGACCATTACAGTACTTTCCTCCTGTCGCTCTCTCCCTCATTCCTTCTCTCCTCCATCTCATGTTTATTTCATCCAATCTTTCTCCAGTGCTGCTTTTCTCCCAGGAGTACGGAGAGATCTCAATAATTCAGCAGGCTGTCTGAGCTATGCTGGGCTAGCAGGACACCCATCACTGGACACAGGGAACTTTCAGTGCCCCACTTACTCCATAAGCAGATAGATAATCATCAATATCACTACAAAGCACTGCTTTCTACTGACGAGATCACTATGATCTAAACTGTCCATGAACATTGACGCCATCTTCAATGGTGCTTTTTTATGCAACCGATGGAGGTCACAAAGCTCCATTGTTACACAAAATGTTAATAACATTCATGTCACAGTTATCCTACTGTAGTAAATGTTACTTTGCACGTCATTTCAATGTGTCCCATGCACTGCCACACAAACCATTTAACATAAGATCTAAATCACATTAATAATCTTGTGCACGCATAAATACGAACTAGATTTGCACAAACCCGTGCTCATAAAACTATCAACAGCTAAAGTTTTAGGAAAGGTTGTTGGCGTTGGTCTTGCATAAATTGTACAGGTGCTGTGTGTTTTTGTAAATGCAGGACAGAAGAACCAAATCACAATTTAACAGATGTAAGAAAAAGTATATATGTTTTTGTATAATATTCCAGTTATAGCAGAATTATAGAAGAATTTGGAGGCCAAGTCAACACCTCAAACTCGTTGTTGGGCTCCTCAAACCATTCCTGAACAATTTTTGCTTTGTGGCAGTGTGCATTATCCTGCTGAAAGAGGCCACAGCCGCCAGGGAATACCATTTACATGAAAGGGTTTACATGGTCTGCAACAATGCTTAGGTAGGTGGTACGTGTCAAAGCAACATGCACATGGATGGCAGGACCCAAGGTTTCCCAGCAGAACATTGCCCAAAGCATCACACTGTCTCCACCGGCTTGCCTTCTTCCCATAGTGCATCTTGGTGCCATGTGTCCCAGGTAAGCGGCGCACACTCACTCGGCCATCCATGTGATGTAAAAGCCCCATTCGCAACAAACTGATGCACTGTGTATTCTGACACCCTTTCTATCAGAACCAGCATTAACTTCTTGAGCAATTTGAGCTACAGTAGCTTGTCTGTTTGATCGACCACACGAGCCAGCCTTCGCTCCCCACATGCATTAATGAGCTGCAGTTTTAGAGATGCTCTGACCCAGTTGTCTAGCCATCACAATTTGGGCCTTGTCAAATTCGTTCAAATCTTTATGCTTGCCCATTTTTCCTGCTTCTAACACATCAACATTGAGGACAAAATGCTGCCTAATATATCCCACCCACTAACAGGTGCCATGATGAAGATATAATCAGTGTTATTCACTTCACCTGTCATTACATGTTACGTCACATAATGTTATGCCTGATCGGTGTATATGATTGGTTTTGCACTGATGCAGGCTGACTCTCAAAAAGGGGCTCTGTACTGCAGTATAACTTTAATGCTTGCTGAATCAACAGTCTTTGAACACTTAATATTTCTCATGGATCTTCCCATTTAATTTTCATCACAAAAATGGAGCCCTGCAGTTTGCCAAACTCAGATTAAATTTCTGCCAAACTAGTATCAAAGCCCACTGACGTACTCTCTTATTTCTCACAACACTGACAGAAAGTTAATGGAAAGAAATGTGCAATACCCTCATCTCCACATACACAAACAGCATTTTTAATGACGAAATGGTATCTGCATTTCTATTAGTGAGATCACAGCATAAAAGCAGCTCACAGAACACATCCTGTGATTCCATTAATGTACAGTCTGCATGTATAATTCAGACAACTCGCTCTCTCTTGATGACTGTCCAGTTATCAGACTGCTGTCTGTGTCTTGACTTTTCTTTCTCGCTTTATCCATCTATCTGTCTCTTTCTATCTCTGTCTCCATAGATACGCAGACAGTTTTGCCCGTCCCTGCCTTAACCAATTGTTCAGGGATTGAAGCTTGTAAGTAGGTCAGCCTGTGTTGCACTTGGCATAAGGTAAAGGCAGCCAATGCATTAAAATACCAATTTTGGGTTAATATTCATCTAACCTTCAAGTAGGAACTGTAACACAATCCATAACAGACTCTGTGAAATTAGATTTTTAATGATGGAGATATTTTTGTTAAAAAACAGCAACAGTCACCTAGTCTAGTGGGTGAGAGAGGGGTTTAATCAGGGCTTCAGACTGTGACTAAAACAAACATTTGCAACAGCAATTTAAAATCTTATTGGTATTGAAACTTGAACTTGAAACTTGAACTATTGCGCAACAAATAACAATAGTTTATGAACAAATGGCTCTTATGATCTGATTCTTTTTAATGAATAAGTCTCTCTCAAAAATCTAATAACTGACTCATTAAATTAACCAAGTTAATCCAAGTTATTTCTGATTATGATTAACTGAACTGTGTCATTACTGTGATGTGTTCATTTCCGACTGGTTGTTCATAAGACAATATATTGCTAAAGTTACACATTCTGAAAAAGAATTTATAATAATGGTTTTCTAATTAAAAGTACATAACTATCATTTTTATATAGCACAAATACAATAAGAAGAATCACTGTGACATCATCAAAAGCATCATCGAAAAGCAATTTTATGCTAAACATAATTAGGAAATCAAACCAAAGGCATCTTAACACAGCCGAGTTAAGGCTGCTCTGTGCCTGCTCAAAATTCAGTGTAAAGATGCAATGCCGCATAAAAGCCAGACTAAATTAAGCCCACTCAGACCCACCTAAGCCCATTGTAATTGTGTGTAAATACATTTATGCCACCTCTTAGCAGCATAAACGAATATATGTAAAGACACCTAAATGGCACTCCCGTTTCTATGCCACCTTGCAGTGTAAATTTGGCAGTAATGATAAAAGAAGAATTACAATTTAGATTTAATTCACTGCAAAAAATAAAATATCAAGTCAATGCACTGCACGCTTTTTACTTTATCTAATTTGAGTGCTTCTGTAATTTGGCCATTAAATCCTACTTTTTAGAGCCAGTGACTCCCTGGTATTTTTAGACTGGAGCCCCATTTATGCTTGATCAAATATTGTGATTAGGTTATAGAGAAACGTCAATGGTATCCAGACAGCAGAGACAAGCAATACAAATTGTGAGGATTTTTATGGAGCATAAATGCATCCTCATCGCTAAATCAACATAATATATCAGTTTTAGACTACAAACATTATGATAATTGGCCTACATAAAACCTGTAGCCACCAACTGCATCCCCACCAACTGCATTTGTAATCAACACAGATTGGACAGTAAATCATTACTTCAAGTCTAAATCACAAAAACACATCATCCATACTGGTTGTCTTTGACAAACATCTGCTGAACACATCTGCACTCCACCACCATTAAACCACAAACACTCTTGACAAAGAGCTGACAGCAGTAACCAATAAAGGCAGGCAGCCAGTAGAGAGTTGAGCTCACTGGACCTGATTCATTTAGCATCCACAGGACAGAGCAGGCTGAACCTTTTTTGCTGACTAGCCACTTCCCAGGGTCCCATCAATCTACAAAGCCTTCAAACCCCTGAAGGGGACCTATGTGATCAAACTAAACCAGTGACGTGTAACTGTTACTATTCTTACTGGGGTGATCCTTACCTCTAGGGAGCCTGACGTCTGCAAACGTGAGCTATTGTAAAATGCTACTGCTTCTAAAAATAACAATGGAGCAGCGAGGCTCATAAAGATAGAAGCGATGCTCAAAACTCCAAGTAGAGTTGCTTTTTTCCTAATTGAGTGTTAGGAAAGGCTCTTGAGAGCCCACTTCTGTTCAATACCAGATTTGGTTACACAGTTGCAGAAAGCTGATATGATGAAGATAATGATAAAGTTAAAAGCACTTCTTTTTTTTTAAATGGCATGACCTTTATATAAATATTTTGAGTGTTTTATCACTCCCAGAAACAGTCCCAGTTATCCAAGTTATCCCGAGTTATCTCTAAGATAGCACTTAATACTAATATTCAACATTCAAATGTAACATCTAAATTAATATGTTGTCTATATTATCGCTCATTTTGTGTATGAATACTTAGGCACAGTGTATATTGTTCTGTGCACTGTACATCGAATGTACAGTGGGGTCCAAACACTCATGAACACAAATGAAAAAAACATCTATTTTGCATTTTTATAAATAACATTTTCCCAGTACAAATTATATTAGCAGCATACTAATTAGAGTGAAAAAATAATTGAACATGTCTTTTTTTCTAAAGCCAGTTGCAAAGATTGCTCTTAGTAATAATACCTATTATATTTCAGTATTTACATAAGGGTTTTTTTTTGCTGTTGCAACATTGCATTTACCCCTTCCACGAGGATATATAAAGGTCACTCTGCTCTTACAAACGTATTAAAATTAACCCTCTGGAGATAAAAATTACAAAACTGCACGATAACGAGTACTAAGATTTTCATTCAGGGTCAAGTGGATGGTGAACGCCACAGTAGCCCTTACTTTAGACCTTGAAGCAGCAGCAGTTTCGTGTTTCCTGGTAGTTAAAGACCAGTGACATGTCATAACGCAGACATTTTGCATATTTAGGTGAACGTTAGGAGGGGTGGAACTTCATCTGATTCAGCACACTCTGATACACATCAGGGATAAAATGGTTATTTTCTCAACATCAGCAGCAGGTAACAATATATCACCCTGCTAACAGGTTGTCTGAGATAGTGTGGTCAAAGTCGAACTAACAGGCGTTGCAGGCAACCTGTTTCCTAAACAACCTGTTAGTAGGTGATCGACTGACAACACAACTTCCTTGAAGCTATGTAGTTCCGCCCACGTTTCAGGGGATGAGAAAATTGTTAAAGATTTAGGCTAGATCGTGATGAAGCTGTAACATTAAGCTTGAGTACCATATTACTTGCCTGCTGTAGACTGTATGTTTTGCAATACCTCGATCAGTACGGACACCCGCCTGATCGTGCATCACTAGCGATGTTCAAACAAAAAAACCATCAAGGCCTAAATAAAATAAAATGAAAAACCACACACATACACACACACACACAAAAATAAAACAAACACGCGACGCGTGTAAACAAAGCTGGGCATTCTTACCGGTCCCCTCCGTTTTAGTCACGTTCTTCCACAGGAGAAGGTGTAGCTGGTGAAGAAATCCCATTTTCGATGAGTTGGAGAATGAAGGCGCAAATTATGATCTATTCATCACAGTGTTGTTGTTGTTGTTTTGAGATTCCGCGTTATTTGCATGTTGTCCTCCCCGGCGCGTGACAAAGCCAAACATCCTGAAATAACAGGGCTGGGTTTGTGAACAAACTGCTCTTTTGGTAGCAGCAGATATTGATATTCGCATCTCATTAAGCAGTGGGCGGGTACCCTGTCAGCTTCAGCCAAACGTAAAGTGAACGAACGTTTCTTACTGCTATAGTGACTTGAGCCAATTGAGCGCGCGACCGATGTGTCAAGTAGATCAGAAGCGATTTTTATGGTAATCTAGCGGCTGCCTCAGCTGGATTACTGATGCGCTGCCGAATCTCCTCATCATTCTGCGACGCTGGGCTATTTATAGAAACTCCATCGACGTGGAGAACATTTTAATCTCCTCATCTTTAGCTTTACTTCTGGGACTGAGGTAAATCCCTCCTGGATGGACAGACTTATCCGAGATCACATTTGTGAGGCTGTCGTGGATTGTATGAAGTCTGTGATCTTTTAATCCGTGTACTGTATGTTATTAAAGCGAGTTACCCTTGAAAAGAGTTTTGAGAGTGAACAAAGCGAATAGCACCCTCTGCAGCATAGCACTGGTTTCAACAGTAGGCTGTTGGAAATAAATAGCACGACTAACCAATTCCTACAGGCATCACGATTTGTAAGAAAAGACATAACATATCTTCCTAGTAACAACCATTAGACACGCATAAAGGCCAGCTAGATGTTCTACGGGGCAACTCTCTGTAGGAAGATTATTATATTACCAGAGGTAACGTTAACGAATCCTGTGAAAGAGTCGTTCACGTTAACTTCAATATTCTGACTCTCGAACATGCCTTAACTTTGTGTCAGAAATAGTAAGATTAGTAACCGAAATCACCCAGAGAAAGTCTCTCCCTGTCCTTTCTGTGTTCAAAAGACTACAAAACCGATTCCAAAAAGTTGGGACACTGTAGGAAATTGTGAATAAAAAACAGAATACAATGATTTCAAATGTCTATTTTTTATTCAGAATTGTTAACATAGATGACATATCAAATGTTTAAATTAAGAACATGCAGTGCTGTCTAAGGGCCCAAGATCCCACGGGCATCCAGTATGGTTTTGAAAACTCCTTTCTCTGATATTGCTCCACTATTTTTGGCTGCAGCATTCTGGAGGAATTAGATCCTCTGCCCATCTTGACTTCTGAGAGACACTGCCACTCTGAGAGGCTCTTTTATACCCAATTATGTTGCCAATTGATCTAATAAATTGGTCCTCCAGCTTGTTCCTCCTATATGTACATTTAACTTTTCCCTACCTCTTATTGCTACCTGTCCCAACTTTGATGAAATGTCTCTCATGAAATCCAAAATAAGCCAATATTTGGCATGACATTTCAAAATGTCTCACTTTCAACATTTTTATATGCTATCTATATTCTATTATTGTGAATAAAATATAAGTTTATGAGATTTGTCAAATATTGCATTCCTTTTATTCACAATTTGTACATTGTCCCAACTTTTTGGAATCAGGTTTGTACCTTTGTGATCGATTTTTGCTCTCACACAGGTGCACACCTCGAGCTACAGGCATGTGTGATCATAAAATGGCATTGTGAACTGCAATGTCACAAATGACCACACGGTTCACTTTAGACATTCACGACTACTCGGATCAAAATTACAATTTAAAGACAAAATAACCAGTCTCCATTACTGTTTTAGTAGCAGTATGTTTCTATCTTATTATGAGTAATAGTCTTTTGCTCATTAATTATATGATACTGACTTCACCTAGTAGAATGTATTTCTCTATATTCAGTCGACTTCTTATTCAGAATGCATCAAATTAATTAAATCTCCAACTTTCTCCTAGTTTTTCAAAGATTTTCAATCTAAGATTTATAAACTGGATCACGGCGATCAGATTGCGTCGTTCTTTTCCATCAAGCTCGTCTCTTTAATCACTGCGCATGCTCGTTGGACACGCATGGCACAAAATGGCAAAAGAGCTCTCATTGATCGATCACTGAGCTTTTTTCTAGAATGAATTTGCATATTTATTTTTACATTTTAATAATTTGTACATCTTTATCAACTTTATTACATGAGAATATGATATCCCCTAAATTGTGTATAAATTAAATAATTCCCTTTGTTCTATTTAACCTGTGTTACACTGTTAGCAAAGTCATGGCGCGCTCCCTACTCTTCTCGCTCGTCTCCACTTTGTCCACTTTATTTCGCACTCTCCACCATTGATGGCGCTGTTCGAGGGGCTAAAGAAGCTTCCTCTGCTTTAGGAAGCGGTAGCTGCACACCTCTGCCTGCCCTCTTTCGATAGGCTGAGGCCTAAGATTCACCCTTCCAAACCCAGTCGTACAAGTTCGACCAGAAGTGGCAAATAGGGCCCTATCGCTTCCGCTTCTCCAAGCGAGGCTCGGTCTCCACTCCCAGCTTCTTTGGGCCTATGGATGAGACTGGGCCAGATCAAGAGAGCTTTCAGACGACCTCCGAAGTGCCATTTCAGACCTGGCCCGAGTTCATGCCACAAAATGCCACCGCCCAAGCCATAGGCAGAGTGAATGGCCAGCCTCATTGTGTTTAAAGAAAACCACCTGTGGCTAAACCTCCCTAGGTTCAAGGAGGCCAATAAACACGCCTTTCCTCAACGCTCCAATTCTTGGTTTTCTCAGAGTGCTTCACCACAGCCCAGAAAGCACCACATGGAAGTTGTTGCCTGACACTATAAAACCCTGTGCGATCGGGCACGAGGTTTGGGGAAAGCCCTGTGTCACAGTGGGTTATAAAACCAATTCAAGCAGAATACTGCTCCAATTTGCTTACCAAACCCACCCGCTTAGCGGGCATAATACACACTTTGGTGAAGAGCAATGTAACTCATGTCCTCATCAGCCGAAGTAAAGAGGCCTGTTCATGAAAAAAGCTATAGAGGCAGTGCCTCCAGCTCAAGCGAGTCAGAGGTTTACAGTTGGCCTCAGGCCCATCTTATTTCTCCCTACATCTACAGACAATTTCTTAACAAACTGCACGTTCAGAATGCTGACATTAAAACAGATCATCGTGCAAATGTTCGCCCGATTGGTTTTTCTCAGTGGATCACGAGAAAGATTCTTGCTTTCATATCAAATTATCCTCCATCTCAGACCATTTTTCCTATTTGTGTGTTTATGAGGAAGGCCTATCAGTACACAGTCCTGCCATTCGGCCTGTTTCACAGCCCCCACTTTCTGCAAAGTGTATATGCATTCTCTCCTTTGAGACAAAACAGGAATTCGAGTTTTGAACTCTCCTATGACGACTGGCTCATCCTGGCTGAGTCAGAGGGGATGAACTCCCTAATCTCACAAATCTAGTCCTACTCTCAGCCATTTAGAATGCCTGAGTTTCAAAATAAAATACGAGTTAGAGCTTCTTTATTCCCAGGCAGAGAATCTCTTCCTGGGAACGATTTTGAAGCTCGATTTCCAGACTTTGATTTCTGTCGAGCGAACGGCGCTCTGACTACACGGCAGTTTACTTCTCCCCGTTCAAAGCGAGGAACCAGCAGACCCTGAGAATTTTTCAGAGAATGCTAGTTTATGGCTTCCAGCTTCTCCAGTACTTCTGCTGGGCATGCTGCACATGTGCCCCTGCGAGTACTGGCTGAAATCACGGTCCCTCCCCAGCGGTGAGCATTCAGTGCCAGCTTTTGGATCCGAGGTGGGCTCTGGCTATTCGCTGCATCGTCTCCCTATGTCTCAGGTTTGAATCCTCGCCTCTAAGTCAGTTTATGTGAGCTTTCTTGCAGTTTATTTCCAGATGGATGGTGGTCTCCTATTCTCAGTTTGGGGCACTCTGTTTGCGTTTATGAACTGGCCTTCGAGTTCATGGTCGAGCACGGAGTCATGGTTGCACATCGAGCTGCACAGAACTGTTGGCAGTTTAGTAAAATAGCCCTCGAGACTTTTTTTCACCGCGCCTCAAGATTCAAAGAGATTCAAGATTCAGGATTTATTTCTCCCTGTTCGAGTTTGTTCTACTATGCTATTCCGAGGTTTTATTTCTATAGCTATTCTCGTTTTATTTCTCCCTATTCTCAGTTTAGTTCTCCCTATTCCGAGTTTATTTCTCCCTATTCTCAGTTTATTTCTCCCTGTTCCGAGTTGGCTATCTATTCTCACAAGGATTATGGGAACTCCCTGTTCAGGTTTTATTTCTCCCTGTTCAGAGTTTATTTCTCCCTGTTCATGAGTTTATTTCTCCCTGTTCCGAGTTTATTTCTCCCTATTCTCAGTTTATTTCTCCCTGTTGATAGGATGGCATCTTGCAGTTGATGGAGATTTGTGGGATGCACATCCAGGGCCACAGAGCTCCCGTTCCACCACATCCCAAAGATGCTCTGTTGGGTTGAGATCTGGTGACTGTTATAGGGCTAGCCATTTTTAGTACAGTGAACTCATTGTCATGTTCAGAAAACCAATTTGAAATGATTCAAGCTTTGTGACATGTGCATTATCCTGCACTGGAAGTAGCCATCCAGAGAATGGGTACATGGTGGTCATAAAAGGATGGACATGGTCAGAAACAATGCTCCAGGTAGGCCATTGGCATTTTTAAACGATGCCCAATTGGCACTAAGGGCCTAAAAGTGTGCCAAGAAAACATCCCACACACATTACACCACCACCACCAGCCTGCACAGTGGTAACAAGGCATGATGGATCCATATTCTCATTCTGTTTCGCCAAATTCTGACTCTACCATCTGAATGTCTCAACAGAAATCGAGACTCATCCAGACCAGGCAACATTTTTACCAGTCTTCAACTGTCCAATTTTGGTGAGCTTGGACCAGAAATTGTAGCCTCTTTTTTCCTATTTGTAGTGGAGATGAGTGGTACCTGGTGGGGTCTTCTGCTATTGTAGCCCATCCACTCTCAAAGGTTGTGCGTGTTGTGGCTTCACAAATGCTTTGCTGCATACCTCGGTTGTAACAGTGGTTATTTCAGTCAAAAGTTGCTCTTCTATCAGCTTGAATCAGTCGGAAGCCCATTCTCCTCTGACCTCTAGCATCAACAAGGCATTTTTCGCCCACAGGACTGCATGCATACTGGATGTTTTCCCTTTTCACACCATTCTTTGTAAACCTAGAAATGGTTGTGGTGAAAATCCCAGTAACTGAGCAGATTGTGAAATACTCAGACCGGCCGTCGTCTAGCACCAACAATACATGCCGCTCGAAATTGCTTAAATCACCTTTCTTTCCATTCTGACATTCAGATTTGGAGTTCAGGAGATTGTCTTGACCAGGACCACACCTAAATGCGTGGCAGTGAAATGTAAACAGGTCCGCTCCATGGACAATTGCAAATTCACAGTTATTAAAAACACAAGGAAGAAATTATAATAGAAATAGGATATAAAAAAAGTACTATCTATATGTATATATATATATATATATGTCTATATCCTGTAGAATTATAAATAATCAAATCAAGAGAAAAAAAGGTAACAAAATAAGAGATAAGAGTGGAATAAAAAATATTTGAAGTAGACTTTGCAGTGAGTAGATGCTGTAGCGACTTATAAATATGTGGTTAACAAATGTATAAAAGAGTATAATGTGCAAACAGGTTTATAACAGGTTGTTACACAGTAACAACGAGAACAGAAAGTGCAGTGCAATGTCAGTGTATCGATGTTTATCCTGGCGTGAAGTCACGTGATGTTAAGTGACTGAGTTCAGGGAGTCTGATGGCCTGGGGAAGAAAGCTCCTCCTGAGTCTCTCAGTTTTGGCCATCAGGCTTGAGCGGCTTACCAGATGGCAGCAGCGTGAAATGAGGGTTTGCAGGGTGATTAGAGTCCTTGATGATCTTGGTAGCTCTACCTTTGCAGCGTTTGGTGTGAGCGTCCTGCAGAGAGCCCAGAGAGGCTGACCCTGAATACGCTCGGATAAGCGCCACGACTCTTTGCAGGGCTTTGCGGTCATGACTGGTGCTGTTCCCATACCACGCTGTGATGCACTGAGTTAATACACTTTCTCGCCCCTAAATAGAAAGTTTTCAGGATAACTGGTGAAACCCTGAATTTCCTCAGCTGGCGCAGGTGGTACAGTCTTTGCCTGGCTTTTTCACCTGTGTCTGAATGTGAGCAGTCCAGGTCAGGTCCTCGGAGATGTTTACTCCCAGGTACTTGAAGCTGCTCCTCTCTCTACTGGTGACCCGCTGATCATGAGGGGAGTATGTCCGTTGCTGTCTCTTCCTGAAGTCCACAATCATTTCTTTGGTCTTGCCAACATTCAGAGAGAGACAGTTGTCCTGGCACCATGATATTTAGATGCTCCACCTCGTCCAAGTATGCCGTCTCATTGTTGTTGGAAATGAGGCCCAGGACAACAGTATCATCAGCAAATTTGATGATAGAGGTGGGGCTGTGTGTGGACAAACAGTCATGCGTGTAGAGAGAGTAGAGCAGGGGCTTCAGGACACAGCCTGTGAGCTCCCACACTCAGGGTGATGGAGGTGGAGGTGGACTGGCCTATTCTCACCACCTGAGGCCTGCCAGTGAGAAGTCCTCAATCCAGTGGCAGAGAAGGATTCAGGCCGAGATCCAGGAGTTTGGAGGTTAGCTTGGTGGGACTATGGTGTTAAAGGCTGAGCTATGGTCAATAAATAGCAGTCTTCGTGGTTCCACTTTTTGCTGTCGATGTGAGTGAGGGAGGTGGAGGACATGAGAGATGGCATCTTCAGTCGATCTATTGGGGCGATAGGCAAACTGAAGAGGTCCAAAGTGTGTCAGGGAATGAAGAGGCGCCAAATGGTGTTTTAATGAGTCTCTCAAGAGACCTTCATGACCTGATAAGAGCGTGTGAGCCACTGGACGATAGTCATTTGAGCAAGAGGGTTTGCTGTTCTTAGGGACAGGGATGATGTGTGGATTTTTTTGAAGGAGGTGGGGACCACAGATGTAGCGAGGACTCATTAAAGATAGATGTAAACAACCCGGTGAGCTGATCAGCACTGGACCGCGAACACGACCTGAAATACCATCGGCCCAGCAGCTTTACCTGCGTCCACCGCGGCAGGTGCTCTCGAACTTCATCCTCTCCGGAGACAGAGATCACGTGGTTGTTGCTGCTCTGAGTAATTTCCTCTGTGCCACTTGGGCGGTCGGCGTTGCCGCGGTTACAGTCAAGCGAGAGCATAGAAAGAGTTTAACTTCGTTCACGAAACAGCGATCCAACGCTTGCCTCTGCAGAGAGATTTTAGATCAAAGGAGCAGATGGACCTCAGACCTTGCTACATGCGCGTGAGAGGTCGATTTGAGTTGGAAATGAGAATACTCGGTCTTTATACGGAGTTCTTGGCTTTAACTGCTCCGTCTGAGAGCATAACAAGAGATGATTTGTATTCAGTCTCTTCCTGTTAGGAACCGTTATGGCGGCAGTGCATGTGTTCACTGCCGGTAGCAGATTGAATTGTCCATACGGTTTCTGATTTGAGAGGGCTGTTCACCTTATTATTATTCATTTGCGTAAACATGCTCCTAACAAGCGTGTTGATAAACCGCAGCTTTTACATCTCATGAGCTCGTTGTCGCTGGTTTCACTCAGGAACATGTCCCAATCCACATGTCTCTCCTTTGTCCACCATGTCTGTAGTCATTGTGGATGCTTGACCAGTGGTCTCCCCATGAACCACCAGGCTCCAGTTGAGATGGCTCAACAAACAGGTCAGACATCTCTCACCTCATGGGTCAAAAACCATACATACTGGCTACAGTACATGTGCAGACAGACTGAACCGAGAACGGGCGCTATAACCAGGGGCCTTGTGTCTCAGGGAATGGTCTTCCATCCCCAAATGGATTCTAAATAATATGAATATATATATTTTCAAGGAAGGCAGAAATTAAACCTCTCTGCCTCTGAAGAACAACCTCCATTACTGGTATTTTTCAAAAAGAGAGCAAAAGATGTACTGGCCTACGATAGCCCAGCATTCACGCCTTTGTCTTTTCATGATAAAATAAACTGCAAGATCTTAAAAAAGTCAGGGAATCTTGAGCACACAGTTCTGTAGTGGCTCCTCACCAAGCGAACTACTAGTTCCCAGGTTGGACAATTATGTAAGCAGCTTGGCCCGGTTCCTGAAGAAGAGATCTCGCTGCTCATGCAGATGGGACAATCTGGCACCCCACGTCCACAGGCTGGCAGAGAGGCCTTCATGTTTTGCCTGAAGAGCACCAGTACCTCAGTGGTGTCAAGCCTCTCCTAAATCATTCAAACTCCATCTACTAGGCGTCTCTATTCCCATGACAGATCAGCCTTAGAGCTGGTGTTCAGCCAGGAACCATAACGGTAATCGGCAAATCACAGATTCTCATTTCTACAGGAGATGTTGAATGGGATGCACTCCATCCACACTCAAAATCTGTGGCTATCACCGCATCTCATGCACGATGGCTGGCCAATCGAGTGGGCGGAGCCGACATGGTGCGTAAAATTCTTAAAAGGGAGCCAGGAAGCAACTCTCCCTGCGCCTCCTGCGGAATTCCACCTCGGACCTTTCAGTGTCCCCTCTGAGCACTAAAGACCTCCTTGAACCTGCGTTGCGGCGGCGGTCAAACACCGCTTCCTTCCAGCTGCCCTGCTATTGGCACTGGCGTCGTTAACCCGTGTTGGTGACACATTTCAAGCACTCTGTGAACACGTCCTGTCACCAAAATTTGGCTTAGTGATTCTAATGAATTCCCCAAACGCGAGGCATGGCTATGTACCCAAAAGTGCTTTGAACACCGTTCAAAACACAGGTAATCACTCTCTCTGCTCTCCTCCTCCGAGGATGAGGAGGACAGTTACACCTGCTCTCGTCCAGTTGGTGCCGGAGCCTCTTCAGTGATCCTCTTCTGACCAGTTGGAGCTGGCTCTTTGTACCACTTTGGTGGCACCACTAAAGGACTTCCAGTCACCAAACAAAGCCCTAGCCAGATGTCTAGTGGACACAGCCAGCATTGCCTATGATACTATGGGCCTCCAATGCCCCCTTAGGTGTCAAGCTCACTCCACCAGGTATGGCCTCACTCCTGGGCGTGGTCTGAGTGGAGTTTCTATTAGTGACATCTGTGATCAGCGAACTGGTCTCACTGTCTACTTTAACTTAGATTCTACAGCCTGGAAGTCCCTGCTTTATCTAGTCCCCTCGCTTTCAACATGTGTGAAAGTATCAGAGCGTACTATTAGCCGTCTCAGCTATAGTTAATCTCGGCCTTCTTTAAGTTTTCTTGTAATTCCTAGTCTCTATGAGCCTACATAAGGAGAGATAATTTTGCATGGGTAAAACATTTAAGACCTGTTTTAACCATACTTTATGCTGTGCAAATACAGGTTCTCTAACTGCGGTGGAGGCAGCTTGCTGGTAGCTGCTTCAGACCCTGTAGCCAAATACCTCCAGGATGGGAAAGGCGCGGAATTAATCTCCTCCTCTCGAAAAGAGGATAGCTCTTAACCTGGGTAAGGCACACCATATTCTACGATTTCTAACAGCAGAAGAAGAATGCCCCAGACACACCACGTCCTGATTTCTGGCCTGATGAAAGGGCTACAAGACAGTGGGAAGATTCAGTTTTGCGAGAAAACCTTTTTATATTGCTTCCAGGTTGCACTCACACATGTAAAGGGCTCTCTCAGTGAGAATCTTATCGCTCTTATGACTCCTCTAGCAGCTAGCACACCAAGGACCTGCCATCATGATGTTGCCTGTCCTACCGGCTCTCGGTGATGCAGCCAGCCTGCAGACCTGTGAGTCACTGCGGCCTCTTGGCGCAACCAGGGTTCTGCATCTTTCAGCCCAGGCGTTGCAACAACTACTCACAACTCTCGCCCTTCCTGCCTGATGCCACGCGCCAGCAGTGGGCGTCTCTGCCGGGACTGATCCACACGCCTGAGCAGATTAGTATAAATTTTACCAAGCCTCTTTCCTGAAGACCTTGCTTTGTTGGTTTGTGCGCCATATATGTTTTCTGACCCTGTTTAAGTTACTTGAGATCAACTTGGCCTTTACAAATAACAATTTCTTCTTATTTTAATGATAAATGCGCATTTATTTATCACCATTTACCCAAGAACAAATTAGGTAGTTTCCCATAAAGCATTCCTGAGATTCCTGTGCTTCCATTGCTACATTCTGTTCAGCAGCATTGCATTTATCCATTCAGCTATTTCACCTGTTCTTGGTTTATTGTACCTTTCATCATGCTTTCTTTGTGGTATTAATTTACTATCCTTTAAAAGTGCATATTCATTACTAGCATCTGTTTAGTATTTACTCTTGCATATCTATTGTATTACATTTCTTTCATTTTATTACACTGTGTCTTCATTGTGTTGATGATCAAAGACTTTACTGAATTGTCCAGCCAGATAAATCCAGCTGACCGTTCCTCTAGTTTATTATTCTGAATTACTGAACAC
>CM031947.1:14894019-14909019 GCA_018749465.1 Paracanthobrama guichenoti
AATGAATAATAGATAGGATGATAGATAGAATAAAACGATGGAAATCGGGAAATGATAGAAAACAAATAATAGAGACAGATAGAACAAACAAACTAAAGAACAAAACGATAGAAAAACAGGTAGAATGAATAACGATAAACAACAATGATTGAATAGATAGAACGAATGAATGACAGAACAAACAAAGGATAGAAACAAAATGAGTAAACGAACAATAGATAGGATAAACAATAGAACGAAATCGATAGAAAGATAGAACGAATAATAGAACAAACGATAGAGGTGACAGATGGGAACAAGCCGAATGATAGAAACAACAATAGAACAACAGAGTAGAACGAATGAACAAAAAAGAACAATTGGGACGAACAACACGAATGAATTGAATAGATAGAACAAAAATGATAGAGCAAACAAACAATAGAGAACAAAATTAACAGACAAACAAAGAATAATAGATAGGGACGTGATAGATAGAACAAAGCGATAGGAACAAGCGATAGAACAAACGACAGAATGAGAGGTAGAATGAATGAATGAACAACTGGACAAACAACTAGAATGATTTAATAGCCGAACAAATGAATGATAGAACAAATAAATGATAGAAACAAAAATTTAAAAAAAAAAAAATCAATGGGACAAATGATAGGAAGATAGATCGAATAAGATAGAACAAAACGATAGAAACGTCCAGATAGAACAAAACGAACAACAGAACAAAAATGAACGAACAAACAAACAATATATAGGACGATAGAAACCGAATAGATAGAAAGACAGAAAGAATAGGATGAGATCGATATATAGAATGACAGAAAGAAATTAAAATGAATGAAAGACTGATCGATAGCTAAGCTCTTGCAAACACCAATACACAAACTTTGACAAATATAAATAACGATACTAATAAAAATCTAAAACAGGTTCTGGCATTTGTTTCCAATATATTTTTGGAAAATTATTGTTACGCGTTTCAAAGATTCACTCCTTAGTGTAATCTCCTTCAGCTTAACTTTTCAATACACCTCAGATTCATTCAGAATTACTAAGTCAGAACTGTTATCCATTACCCTACACAGCGCACCATTAGTCTGTTATCCACAAAATAACTGATCCAAATCGGAGAGTCACACCTGAGCCGCCTGTGTTCCATAGCACAAGCCTGGTCCTCCTCCATCACACTCAGCCTGGTGCCACCACTCCACGGCCAATCCCATAGTCTCCTATACGGTCGCTACCTAACCAATAGGGATTTCTGCAAGGAAAATACCATGGCCGGGGCAGTCCGTACATCCCCTGGAAAAAAAAATACTGTTACTGTTGATACTGAACAACAAGAACATGGGCAGTGTTTACACTGCACAATAATGACAGCACTACAGCTTACCTGGATGCACAGCCTCTATATACCAGGTCAACACACCATATACAATAGCATCAATGGTTAGCATGACCATAGACAGAAGGAGGTTGAAGTCATCACCCTCTACAGGTGACTGGTTGAGAGTGCGCCACTGGATTCCTACTCCAGCAACTTCATACAGGGCAAAGTACTTAGACCCCAGACCTAACGCTGTGGTAGACATTAAAGACTGCAGAGAGAAATCACAAATGAGACATATTTACTCAAGAACAATAGAAAAGCCAATTATCAAACTAACAAACACATTACGTGCATGCATTGGAACATTCATTTGGAGATCTTCATACCGCTATGCACTTCCTCAAAGGCAGTGATCTTGTCGTGAGCCACCTCTTTCTCTTATGGCCACGCATACGTAGGGCACATAACTCAGAAAGTAGATGATTCCTCCACATGCTGGAGGCTAGTTTGGCTTTAGAGTACAAACACCGACACCAGGAAACTTCCCAAAAGAAAAAGCGAAGAGAACATTTACATTTATATTAAACAACGCTCGACTACTATTCCTCATTGAAAATGGTAAACGGAGGAGAAAACCAGGTATGACATGTTTCAGCACCAGAACATGATGGTGGCGACGGGCAGAGACTGTGAGGAACAGCCAGATGATAAAGGATCACTGTGGAGAAGGACTTTTGTCAGATTTCAGCATGGCAGTGAGGGCAGTCACTGAGATCGAAAAGCTGCACAAAGCCTGTGATGAACCAGGCCACCCAGTGCACTGCCGCGTTATTCAAGCCCATCATCTTCATCACCTGTGGTAAAACACCTTGCATCAACCACTCTCAAGCTCTCTCAAGTTTATTGGGGACACTTGCTTCATTTTTCATACTTATGCAGGTTGTTTAAACGACAGTTCAGTCTATTCTTTCATTCCTTCAGCCTTTGCTCCTTCTCTGCCACGATGTGCTGGATCATCATAGCCACAGAGTAGATCAGGATATGACCATACACAGAGGCATCATGTGCCTGATAACAAAACAGAAACTGCAAATGGAAACACTTGTTAAAACTCCTCACCTCCACAAACTGATACAATCACTAGTATTGCCCCCTGTAACAACTTATAAACTCCACCAGTACACAAAGCTAGTATCAGCCAGAGTTTGTGAGATGTTTCTAGTTGTAGTGTCTTTATTAATCCCTTGAGACAATTGTCCTTAGTGGATTTGGACATAGCCATTCTTAATACACAGAGGACTAAGAAACTGAACTCAACTCTAACTCGCCCATTTGATGAGCACTGTGGCTCAACCCATCGAAGCCAACCTACCATGGTTCTGGGAGTTTAATAATTAAAACTTTCTAAAAAATAAACCAAAGAAAAGTTTTTGAAAAGAAATGAAAACAGATTCATCAAGGAGAGGTATTAAATTGATCAAAGACAGTACAAGGACATTTATAATGGTTACAAAAGGTCCTCTTCAAATAAACACTGTTCTATTGAACTTGAAGACTGGAGTAATGATGGTAGAAATTCAGCTTTTCCAACATAGGAATAAATCTAAATATTTAAAATCTATCAAAATATTTTCTACACCCCTCAAAGAAGTATTTAAAACAATACTACTGTATTTTGGTCAAATAACCGCAGCTTATGTGCAGCAAAGAAACTTAAAAAAATTATGTACTATAAAACTATAGTGTATAGGATTTATGCTGGCAACCTAAAACCTACGAATTCAAAGGCAGTATCAAATTCTTGGTAAAAGTGGGTACTTATGAGCTTGGGAAATTTGTAAACTGGTTAAGGATGCATAAAGGTTTGCTTGCAGTGGTTAGATTCTCTTCCGTTGCTTTTTTGTACCACAGTATTGCTCCAATGAGCAAATGATACAGAAGGTCATAAATATGTATACATTACGACTTTCTAAATTGGCTTTCCTTTAATAGTAGTAACAAACATTAAGGACTTTTCATAAAATCTGCCCATATCTGCATGGTCTTAAGGAAGTGTTAAGTAGTAGATCAGAAGAATCACACCACAAAAATAAACTGTGCTAAAATGAGTCTATGATTGTCCTCTTTCCCCAGAAGGAGACTGACTAATGCTATGTCATCTGCAAATTTAATGCAGAGTGGAAAGGAGCGGGAAGCTTCGCGTGATTTAGCCTGGAGCGAGGATGTTTTTTTTTTTTTTTTTTTTAAACCTCAGCATCTGTGTTCTCTCCGACTCGAGATCATTCAGAAACCATTTTATCATATCACATGCATAAAACATTAACACAATGCAACTGAACATCTGCGATTCACCATGTCTTAAACTCCAGTGTTTGTGGCTAATGAGGTAGCCAGCCTAAAAGAAAAAATACAAAAGTATATAATAAAGGGAAGACCAAGCTCACTGTGTCTCTAGTGCTAGCATGGATAGGGAAACATCTGGCACATAGTTTCCAGGCTCCACAACATCATGGCCCACAACCGCAAGTTGATGATTGCCCGCTCAATCATATCTAGAAGAGGAAGAAACATGGAAATGTCAACACACACCATCAAGAACTGAATTTACACACAGCAGCTTTGCGGCTTTTTGCAATGAGGGAAGCTTTGAGCCAGCTTTTCTGAGAGGCTCCTGAATAAGTGCAGCTTTCAGAAAAGCCAAACCAGCACTTTATTGCCGCACTCTGTTTTACATAACCAGGTGCACTTTTACCCAGAATAACTTTCATTTTGAATAAAACATCGAAGTTAAGTCCACTTTTCCCATGCCAATTCCTGTACACTGTGGATGTTGTTTCAGAGCTAACAATTTATTGTTTTTGTCAACAGTTTTGTAAAAGAATTGTACAAATGGCAGAAATGATGCTCATGAGCTTAGACTACCACCTAGATGGAAAGCTAGATCTTTCACTGCTAATAAAATCAAATCAAAATGCTCACAGCTTAAGTAGTTTACAGCAAATACAAAACAATATCTGTTTTTGGACATCCTAACCTATGAATATTTTAGTCTTCTCTTATCATACCTTGATCCACACAAAGTCATAAAGGAAGTAGAATTTGCCTCCTGTGTTTGGCCCCGGACGCCAATAATGAAGCTCGGCGGATTTCATTGGTTTTCTGTGAAGCTGGAGTTCTGTCGAATCTTATACATAACGTGGGGCGGCAGAGATCCATCTTTATTGGCCTGGAAAATCACACCTAGAGAGAGAAAGCACAGCTTAAACGTATGGCTGCTGGCTACATTTAATAATGTATGACTAAGGGCTAAATGAATCATGAAAATGTGGTTTTAATGGGAATGGATGGGTCAAAGTGACACTTGTTAAGCTTGTTAAGAAATGGCTGAATCATATTTCACCCCAAAATCAAGAAAAAATAACTATATACTGTACTATAAGAAAATAAACACTATGTTGGATTGTGACATTATTTTCAGGACAATTTTATCGCCTTAATCTCATTACAATAAAAGTCATAAAGTCAAAAATCATATATTTTCAACAATGAATCTCACCATTATTTTTACTGCATTTTTAGCATATATACACACTATATTTTAAGCACAATAAATTTATTATCCTATTTATTTCTTTTGATTTGACCAGTGCAAAATGAGCAGCACATTTTCTCCAGTTTTGTTAGAAAAACTTTTATGAGATCCATTGATCGCTTACTTGCAAAGACTGAGAGACATTGTCCTGGTAGGCCTGGTTCAGTGTGTAGTTGACAATGCTCTCTTCATCAGGGAAGCCTCTGAAGATATCCACACTGACCTGAGGCATACAGAATCAAAATTAATTTTTCATCATATATAAAAGTCAGAAATATATATTTTCCAATCTTACGAAGAAAGCAACTGAAAAAAAAAAACATTTTGATTTTGACACTATAGAATTAAAGTAGATATATAAGATGGGGACATTTTAAATCAAATTCTTCTGACCTTTGATTATGAAGTTTGTCCAGCCACAAGCAGCATTATCGATTGTGTGCAGCTGCTCCAGGAGAGTAGGGTTGTGTTTGGCAGGGTGAAGTTCTCCTCCAGCAGACTGTTCATCAGCTCACTGTCTGAGATGTTCAACAGTTCATGGTGCTTCTTTAGGTCTGCAATAAACTACAACACATGGACAAAGCAAAGACATCAAGCACATGCACAACATGAAGTGCTAATCAAACAAAACAAAAACAATGTATTAGCGACTGAAATACAGAATGTTACCTGCTGGACCATATCAGGTGATTTTGCAATTTACCCTCCTCTAAGAAGGCCCTTAATTCAGCTGAGATGTTGAGCCACACACGGGCATAGTGAGTCACGTACCCACAAAAAGCAAAAGTCTCATTGGCCTAAAGAGAAAAGAAAACAAAATTGGATTCAGGAGGAATTCATCTGTTTTTTTTTATTTATATTATTTGAATGGCTTGGGCTGCAAACCCGATTGCTGTTATAAATACTCAGACTTTTTTCCAGCCTTAAAACACCTTAGAGTCTGGACTTGCTTTTGTATGACCTTGTCCACCTCTGAGCCAATGGGAGAGTAGAGGATTTTGGGATTTTGTAGTCATGAGATGGACCAGTAATCCCAGGTTTCTCTGTTCTTTGCTGGTAAAGCCTAGGGAACTCATATTGCCCTGTTTCCAGAGCTTCTGGCTCAATAATCCTAACTGAAACACCAATATTATTAAAAATAATTGTCATCACATTTCACATTCAGAAAGGAAACACACACTAACACCCATATACACACCTGTTATTCCCACACAGAATGGGCTGAAGACCTGCCTACAGCTGGACAAAGGCAGAAAACTGTGATTTAGGGTTTTCAGCCTCAGCCTCATTTCCTGCAGCTCCCTCTCCTTCCTCCACAGGGCTGTCTGTTGTGTTGGGACCCCATGTTGTTGTGTTGGAGCTCCATGAGGTGGTGTTGGCTATAGGAGGAGGCTGGTGGCCTGCACAGGCCCCTTGAAGCAGTCTGGCCAGACCTGACAGCAGATCCACATCCCTCAACAGCCGTCTACTACATCAGCTAGGTTCTTCAGCAGAGCCCCGAGGTGGGACTGATCCAAGAGTCCAGACATGTTAGACTGCTCCAGGCGCAACTGAGGAGGGAGGACAGGAGGGAGTGACATATGCCCCTTAGAGAAAGGAAAGAGAGAAAGCAATAGGTACAGCAATATGTACAGTATCAGGGTGTTTCTTCAACTATATGCACTTTTGGTTCTATAGACGCTTCTCTTTTTATACTCTCAATTGGTTATTTAAATTGTTCACTTACAAATGCCCAACAGTGGATAGCTTCTCTATATGAGTGAAGGTTTTTATTTTATTTTATTTTCTCTGAAACTACCCACCACAGTGTCATTTCCATCATATCTCAAATTCTATATTGTGTTTAATAGCACTCTGTAAGGGAAATGACATTCCTTTGTAATGGTTTCAGGTATAAAACGACAGATTCCACTGTGTCTAATTTCACAGTTAGCATTTACATATCCTAAAATAAATAATAATAAAAAAACAACACCTTTTGCATTTGATTTAACAGCATGATTGGAAATAACACACAATAAATGTTCATAAGTGAAATCAATTAAATTACATTTCTTCAGACAATGTCCGATATTTAATCTCAAACATGCTTTTCACTGACACTGTTGTCTACCTGCTAAAATTAAAATTAAAAACACTTTTTTTTAAGTTAGTGTTTTAAATTTTTTTTATATATATAAATAATTTTCACATAAATGGTTAATATGTTACATACATTATGTATAATGTATAGGTTACTTAATTGACCCCTGGGACATAAAAAGTGACACAAATACCAAATAGTGTCTAGTAAAGAAATGTGTTGTTCTTGCAGGTACCTGATCAAAAGACTCTGTGTATCAATCTGATCCCTCAATTCTTCACTCATTTTCCCAAAGAGCTCCGCCCTTTGTGCCGCTCCACCACAAACAGTCGCTCGGTAGGCCTGTAAAACTGCCTGTTGTTTCTCAGGGACCAATAGGGATTTTGCTTATCTCACTGTTCCCTCCTTCCCCCACAAGTGATTGTATCAAGCACTGCACCAGTCAAGAGGAACTCCCTGAAAAAAACATGAAAATAAATATAAGAAATCGAACAGTTTTGTGAGGTGTTGACATTAAACTGAACTACAATTTCTGAGGAAAGGAATTGCAAAAATGTTTTTTGACATTTAAAAAAACTTCATGTGTAATGTGGAGTGGCAGGACCGACCTCCATCTCACGCAGTGCTTGAGGATCAAATTTTTGGCCTCCTCCACCCCCAGCGATCCCCAGTGCTTGGGACAGGACTTTAAGCAGAGCTTGACGGTGAGCTGCTTTAGTGGGGTCTCTTAATGCCTTCTGAATCAGACCCCCTCCAGACTACGCCAACCTCCAAGTAATTGCTTCTGGGTATAAAAGAGTACTTAGAGAGACTGAAACATCATGATTGTTTTATAACTGCAAGGTTATAAGTAATTGCATGCCCTAATTGTAAAGCCCCCTTCACAGCAAATGACTAACTATACTATCTAAAGTATATATATAGCAGGGGTGTTGTTTTGGCCTCAGTTGTGTAGGCAATGTTTACTCGAAACAATTTGGCACGAGAAAGTAAATCAACAGTATAGGAAAAAAAAAATAAAAATCATTTTTTTATTTAAAATGCTTAAACCTGACTTTTGTGTCTTTATTGCGCAAAGATAATTTCAGTTTGCTCAGCAGCATGAAATGTGACCGAACATATACATTTATGAAAATATGAACACACCCACACAAAAATCCCCACAGGGACTTTTTCATTTCATCCTCCTCATTTTCACTAGTCTCCCACACTCCTCTGAGAGCCAACCTAACCGTCTACTGAATCCAAACCAAAGTATCAGTTTCAATATTACTAAACATTATTAAACAATTTTTAGTGCTGTCAAAATGAATGCATTAACGAGCATAATTGCATTTAACACATTTTCCATCAATTAAGCATAATAAGCATTTTAATATGCTAGCTTAACCACATAACCTCTCTCCAAAATCCCCAACCTAAAGACATACCAACAAATCTAAAGTCAGCAAAAGCAAACACAGCAAATGATTTACAGGCAGAGAGAGTTGCGGATATAAAAACGCTGCTGCCTGCTCCACTCTTTATTGCGGTTTACAATGTCTAGGGCTGGGATAGAGACAGGTGATTTCTCAGGACACCGTGATAGTAGGTACAACATTATGTGTTATTCAAAAATAAGTTGCTTACAGCAGCTCAACAAGTATGAAATATGAATGAGAAAGGCTACTGCAGCAGCACTGGCACTGCATTAAGTCAGTAAAGTGTGTGGGACAAATATGATTTAATTACATTACTGCTACGTTTAGTATTTGCAACATCCTGTGCATTTTAATGAGTTTTAAGGAATATAAAATCAGCGTTTGTTATAACTACATTTGCTTTCATATTGGTTTAATTTGCAGCTGCTTTTATCCAAAAATGTGCTTTGAGATGGATGAGAAATAATGGATAGAAATTTTTATTTTGGAAAGATAAAAAGGGTTACAGAAAAAGGCACTGTTGCATAAAATGTACCTTTATACATTGTGTTTTATTTATGCATATGTAATCCACTACGAGCTTCATCCAAAAAAAAAAAAAACACAAAATAAGAATAATTACACTACCATTCAAAAGTTAGAGGGTCGATAAGGTTTTGTAATGTTTGAGTCACCAAGTCTGCATTTATTTGATCAAAAATATAGTAAAAACAGTAAATTTTCTCTTATGCTCACCAAGGCTGCATTTTTAATAGAAAATACAGTAAAATCAGTAATATTGTTATTATTATTACAATTTAAAATAACGGTTTTATATTTTAAAATGTCAGTGTCACATGATCCTTCAGAATGTTGATTTGGTGCACATTTCTTATTATTATCAATATTGAAAACAGTTGTGCCGCTTAATATTTTTGTGGAAACCAGGATACTTTTCCCCATGATACTTTTTGTTGAATAGACAGTTCAAAAGAACAGCATTTATTTGAAATGTAATTTTTTTTGTAACTATGTAAAGTCTTTACTGTTCCTTTTTATTGATTTAATGCATCCTTGCTCAATAAAAGTATTCATTTCTTTAAAAGAATCTTAGTGACCTTAACTTTTGAGTGGCCGTGTATATATATATACACATGCACAAGAAATGTGTGTGTGTTTCTGTCATTCTGTACCTCAAGCTGTACAAGCTTCTCTCCAGGACTGTGGGGTTCATGCTGTCCTTCTTCCCTTTCTCCTGCCTTTGATCCCACTTTAGGATACGTCCCAAAGACGAGATTATACACCTGAAAAGAGTACACACGCACACACAGTACAGATTTAGAAACTCCTATCTCATACATATACTTTAAATAGCCAGAGAAGAGAAGAAATGAAAGTCCCTGAGGAAAATTAACATTTAATTGGAAACTCACAAGAGCATATCTCAACACTTTTTACATTGACAACAGCACTTTAACCCATTAAAGCGTGGTAACGCTGGAGCTCCTCTTCCCAAAGCATTAGATTCTATCGCACAACCTCTCTCTGTTGTCATGGAGCAGAATCAAGTAATGGTGCTGCAAACCCGAGCTGAGACTCAAATAGGATGAAAGAGGAAGAGGCCTCAGAGGAGCATGATGCTGAGTCATGATTTGGACTTCAAAAGCACTGCTGTCTGACCTAGGTTGGAGGAGAAAGTAAGTTGAGGTGAGAAGACAGACCTCTTTCAGATTGATGGGAAGAGAGCAGCAGGCTGGCGTGTGTCGTTTGGCAGGGAAAGGTTTCGGATCAGGAACTGCTGGAACATCGACTGTTCCTGAGGACACTTCCCACAGTGAAACCTGAAAACGGAGACACGCATACACCCATTTTTCATCAAAGCAGTTTGCATTTGCTGCAGCTGACGATGTGTGCACTACCTTTCAAAAGTTTGGGGACCGTAAGATTTTTTTGTTTATTCAGCAAAGATGCATTAAATTGATTAAAACTGACAGTAAAGTCTTTTACATTGATACGAAAAAAATGTGTTCATTGTAAATAATCTGAAAATAATGTATCATTGTTTCAAAACTGATAAATGACAATAAATGTTTGATTTCCAAATATTTCTGAATGACTCTGAAGTCTGGAGTAATGTCTGCAGCTTTGCCATGACAGGAATAAATTACATTTAAAAGTACATCTACAGTATGCATGTATGCATGCATGTATGCATGCATGTATGTATGTATGTGTATTTTCTGACCATGGCTGGTGTTGTAGTGGCTCTCTAGAGGGCCTTGTGCTGAGCTTAGACTTTTCAGGTGCTGCTGCAGTGACTCCAGCTCCTCTCCCAGACTGGGCCTGTCTGACGTAAACAAGTGATTCTGCTCCACAACTTCACTGATCCTTTCCAACAACTGAGTCACACTGAGAAATATGAAGGAAAAAACAAAAACAGTGTGAAACTTCAATGTTAAGAAGAAGCAGAATAAAAAGGAGGAGTGGCAAATCACATAACCCAACTAAAATAACTAAGCTTAGACCAGTATTCTCTAATAATGATTACATATATTATTAGAGAATTGAGATTACAGATGAGAGAGAAATAAATATTTTAAAAGTATTGCAGTTGTTTGCATAATATTGTATAATCAGCTCTTTGCAGGTCTTTGTTATTCTAGGATTATGGTAACACTTTATAATAAGGTTCCATGTAAATTCTAAAAAATATTTTATTTCAGTTTTAGTTTTTAGTAATTTTAGAACTTCTATATACACATACACACAGTTGTGCTCAAAATTATTCATACCCTTGGTAAATATGACCAAAGGCGGCTGTGAAAATAAATCTGCGTTGTTAATCCTTTTGATCTTTTGTTTTAAAAATGTATACAATTCTAAACTTTCATAGGAAAATAAGAATTTTAAATGGGGAAAATCTTATTATGAAATAAATGTTTTTCCTCTAATACACATTGCTCACAATTAATCATACCCCTTTTATTCAATACTTTTGCAACCTCTTTTCCCAAGATAACAGCTCTGAGTCTTCTCCTATCATGCCAGATGAGTTTGGAGAACACCTGACAAGAGATCAGAGACCATTCCTCCATACAGAATCTCTCCAGATCCTTCACTCATTTTCTATAGTGTTACGGTCAGGGACTGGGATAGCCATGGCCACATTTTTGTGTTGATTTTGATGTTTGTTTTGGATCGCTGTCCTGTTGGAAGATCCAACCTTGGCCCATTATAAGATTTCTAGCTGGGACAGTCAGGTTTTATTTTTTTTTTATCTGTTGGCATTTGGTAGAATCCATGATACCATGTATCTGAACACGATGTCCAGGATCTCTGAAGAAAGATAGGCCCACAACATTAAAGATCCAGCAGAGTATTTCATTTTACTTTCTTTATCCTGTGTGCACCAAACCCATCTTGAGTGTTTGCTGAGTGTTTTTTTTTTTTCCTTCATTTGACCAAACTCATCAGGTATTATAGAAGAAGACTCACTGTTATCTTGGCAAAAAGAGGTTGCAAAAGTATGATTAATTGTGAGCAATGTGTATTAGAGAAAAACATTTATTTCATAGTAAGATTTTCCCCCCATTTAAAATTCTTATTCTGCAACGAAAGGTTAGAAAGGTTAGGTTCATGCGTTCTGACTTATTTACACTGTTAAAGAGTTGGATTCTTATGCTAAGCATGGCCAAAAAGAAATAAAAATACAAAAATTTGGAAAAATGTATGTGCCAAATACACTCCTTCAGGATTCAAAAAAAGTTTCGGAAAGTCAACGTTTTTTCGAGTATGGCCCTGTATGATGTCATAAAGGGCGGAATTCCTTGTATGGGCACTTCTCCCGGATGAGCGTGTGCGCACATCACCCAGAGGGCGAGAGCAAGAGCACATCCATCAATGAGCTTCACTCGGGTTACAGAAGCCGTCGGCAGTGATTTTGTTTTTAGACCACGAAATAAACAATGTCACTAAAGAAGTGTGTTTTTGGTTGTGAGGGAAAGATAACCTTGTTCAGTTTCCCAAATAACCCAGCGTTAAGGAAACAGTGGATGCAGTTTGTTTTTCCCGGAGCAACAACAGAGTTCTGCAAGTGTGTTTGTTTGTTCCTGGTCATGAGTTGAAACCGTTTATTTATTTTATTTTTTTGGCAATCGGCACGTAAGTGCATATAATGTAAACTACATGAACGTTTAGTGAATCGAAAGTTATCCAGGGATAATGCCATGATGTATTGTGTGTGTGTGCACTCAAGAGTCATTACTCTTTGAGCACCACCCACTGCACGCCTTCACGAGCTCGGCTATTTTCGGAGAGAATCAGCACATCTGTCTTTTATAAATATGATAAAACTAAAGACTCTTCGGGCGATATGAAGGATGCAATACTACTCTATAAGTACTCAAGATTAACACAAGACTGGCAGAAACTGTGTGTGTTATGTACCCTCTAATCTAATATTGATTTATATTGTAGTTTATTACAATTAAAGAAAATAATTTTAGTTAACAATAACAACACTGGTTTCGTTCAGATGCACTAATGCTAGTTTTGTGCTGGTCTGGCTGGTGGACTAGCATAGAAAAACTACTGCAGTAAAGCTGGTCAAACGAGGCTAGCACACTCGCATTCAAAACACTACAAACCAGATCCACTACCAACCATCACAAGATCATGTCACATCTAGCAGAAAGATAAGTTTAAACTCATATGATCACTACTACAGGTGGTGATGGTGACTGCTATTCACACCATATAATGAGATCAGAATCCATTAGAGACCATCTTAGTCATCGAGAGAGAGATTTTAAAAAAAAAAATAATAATAATCGGAAACAGAGCGTAGGTGGACTCACGTGGAGTTTTTATACTGCAGGAAGCCAAACTCATCCCGCTGACCATCCGGACACAAAGACTGCATGATGGGAATGATGCCCGCTGAGGTGAGAGGGGCCGCGCTGCAGAAGGCTGGACAGAACCGGGAAAAACAGACCACCAAGGTGGAGGGACGGAGAGGATGGAGGTGACAGAAGAGTGGGATCCAGCATTGCAATGAGGTTTAAATGGTTTTGTGAAGGTGCAGTTGTGTTCAGATGTTGAATTGAAAGGAACATAAAAACAGATGGAGATAAATATATATGGCCAGTGAGTAAATGAGCAGGATAGTAGGATGTGGGATAACAGAACAAACAATGATGATGAAATTTTCCGAGATCCATGGATCAAAGGTTTGGGGAGAGATTAAAAGACAGGGAGAGAAAAAGAAGCTGGCGTCACATATCAGAGAGCAAACACAGGGTCAGAGAGGGTTTCAGATGTCAGATCGCCCAATAAACTCCAAGTAACCTTTAAATGATTGAATTCATCACACACGCAGAGGTTGACTGGACAAGCTGTCACTGAAGCAGAGAGAAACCAGCCTTGCTGTGTTGCATAGCTCTTGTACACCCACATGCTGCCAGTCACGTCTTATAGAACACAGAAAGCACAGCAGTGTTTAAATGACTCACTTCCTCACGACAACCTGCTCCAGAACACTCTTGATATAGAGTCAAATCTCAGGCATGGGTAAATGATTATATTTGTTTCTCAAAGGCCATAAACACTGCAGGAGTGACAGCCATGGATCAGGACTCATTTCTGCCTTCAAGTTCTCTTGAGAAATTCCTAATTCGGAAATCATAATTCTGTATGAGTGTCTGCATGCATTTTATTCAATTTTATTTTATAAAAGAGGTAGGAAGCTTTTTAGCACTAGATCAACAAAATAAAGAGAAAACATTTACGCATTTATCATCCTCTCACGCTGCTGCAGAGAATGATGGGAAATGTAGTTTGGTCAAACAATCAGGTCACCTAAATGAGCAGTATTTTCAAGCAAGCTACACTACCTTTCAAAAAGTTTGGGGCTCACAAGTTTTTCATGTTTCTAAAATGTTTCTTAAGCTCACAAAGGCTGTATTTATTTAAATCAAAAATACAGTTTATAATTTAAAATAACTTTCTTAATATTTTATTTATTCCTGTGAAAGCTGAATATTCAGCAGCCATTACTCCAGTCCTCAGTTTCGCATGATCCTTAAGAAATTATTCTAATACATGATTTGGTGCTCATTTCTTCTTCTTATTATTATTATTAGCATTTTATATTTTTCAAGCAAAAAAACATTTTTATTCACATATTTTTGTGGAAACTGATAATTGTTTTTTTTTTTGTTTCAGGATTCTTTGATAAACAGGAAGTTCAAAAGAACAGCACTTATTTAAATAGATTTTTTTGTAGTATAAAGTGTCTTTAAATCAATTTAACGCATCCTTGCTGAATAAAACTTAATTCCTTAAAAAAATTCCTTAGTCAGCACAAACTTTTTAATGAGTGTATATAGCTTTTCTTTATCAACAGTTAATATTCATAACTTCAGTTTATTTATGACCAATACCAATTTGCTTCCATTATGATTCTTTAATCTACATCAACATCATGTTCATCAACACCAACTGTTGAACGTCATCAACAGTTGGGACTCGAAACATCATGACGGTGTTGTCTTATAAATACAATTATTCTGAGGTGACTTTAAGGCAACAACAGGCCAGA
>CM031947.1:14914019-14954217 GCA_018749465.1 Paracanthobrama guichenoti
GGTTATGAAAGCCATATGAGCTGCAATGGCTGGAGGTTATGTACATTTATATTGCATGGTTGGTTGCATCCTCTTTGGTTGAACATCTGAAGTGTTACACTTCAACTAGGCCTCATCAATAAAGATGGTCTGCTCAATTTCAGGGCCAGTGTGAAAGCGTTTCCGGCCAGTTGATGGAAAAATAACTTTCCCTTTCCGGCCAGTTTTGCATTTACACTGAAAACATTAATTGAGATTTAGCATTCATTTATTGTGCCTTGTTTTTTTCGGTTGCATTCTACATTGTTGTTGCAAACAGATGAAGTATTGTTAAAAATGGCAAAAATTACCTCTTGAAAGCATCAGTAAGAATGTGTTGAAAGCTACAAACTAATCAGTAATGATTTGCACCATATTCCATTGTTCTATGAATTTATAGGTGCATTTTATCTGAATAATTTCAGCTTTTATAAACTTTCTTCTTGTAAAGAAAAAGTAAATAAAACTTAAAATTAATAATAATAAAAAAATACTCTACCATTCAAAAACTTAAAAGGAATAGTTCACCCAAAAATGATCCCATGATTTACTCACCCTCAAGTCATCCTAGGAAGAGTAATCATGATTGGCCGAAACTTTACTTTATAAAGTTTTAAATATGGATATTTTCTTACACACAAACGCATCGATTCGCTTCAGAAGGCCTTTAATTAACCTCTTGGAGCCGTGTGGAGCACGTTATTTGACGGACAGATGCATTTTTTAGACTACAAAAACAGAGCAACAATTACTGCTATTATAAAGCTTGGATTAGCCAGGACTTTTTTAATATAACTCTGATTTTATTCGTCTGAAAGAAGAATGTCATATACAACTAGGGCAACTTGAGGGTGAGTAAATCATGGGCTAATTTTCATTTTTGGGTGAACTAACCCTTTAAGATCAATACAAATTCTTAAAAAGAAAAAGCTTTTAATTAGCAAGAATACATTCAATTGATCAAAAGTTACAGTAAAGGCATTTATAAATGTTACAAAACATTCTATTTCAAATAAATGCTTTTCTTTTGAACTTTTATTCATCAAATAATTGTGAAAAAATTTATTAGTTTCTGTAAGAGCTGAGAAATTATCCTTGAGCTTTTGACATATAAGAATATCCTGTAAATTTCAGAAATGAAAACTTCCTTGATAGTCCAAAAACAGCTTTTATTGTAACCAAGCATATTGAACGACTCATTGTGGAATGTGCCTATCTATGATAGATAGGTGGTCAATCGCCTCTGCAGGAGAAAATAAATGTCTACTTCACAATGCAACTTTGGCCCCGCCCACTGGCGTGTTAGTGAGATGATGAGGAGTGAAGAGGATCAGGATGCAGGACTAAAAATAACATTACCTTTCAAAAGGATCCTCATGCTAGGAATGTGTTTTTTTATTTTCAACAATGTGAAGATCTCATTTGAGAATTATTTATTTGTATTCAGTACATTTCACTGTGGATTCTTTGGTAAATCAGTGGCAAACAGACTTTTGTAATATGGACTCAACAGTAATGCGACAACATGCAAGTAATTGTGTTAATTCTAATGCCTGATCTGTGAACAGTGATTTCTGATATGTAATGATTCATGTACAGTCAGATGTTCTTTGTCTATGTGTCAGTAAATCAAACCAGTGACTAAACGGTCAACCTCACATTGCTTCTCTTAATAGGTTGAAAATAATCTGTTATTTAAACTGTGATTAAATTATATATAGAAAGCATTCAAAGACAATGACGAGATCACGTCATTCACGCACTCAACAATCTAAATATAATGCGATAGATCCAAATATAATGCTATAACCAACACTTTTCACAATTAGTTAACCTTGAGAGCTGTAATAGTAAAAAAAAAAAAAAAAAAAAAAAACAACAATTGCTAAAAGTTTGAGAGAGTTCTACATGTAATACTTAGCTATTTCATATGCAAAGATGCTAGCCAATCACAGCAGTGGGCGTTTACACTGAAGTCTCACAGCAGACACGCCATTTCAAACAGAGCATTCAAATCAGAGAGCTAAAATCAGGGTAGGAAAATGTCATTTATTTCTAAATTATGACCATATTTGATGTAAACGTCATGCTAACATTATAATTGAACCTCAGGAAACATTATAAAACAATGCAGTTCATAAACCCTAAGCAGAATTTAAGATGTTTCTTGAGCACAAAATTGTAATATCAGAATATTAATGCTTTTGTGAAAGATGAGTGACACTGAAGGCTGGAGTAAACTCTGCCATCAGAGGAATAAATTCAATTTTACAAGCAGAAAAAAAAATCTCATTGTTAAGCCTTGCCAACTGAGTCCAGTCCAGTGTCAGGGATTGATCCAGTAAATACAGATTGGCCAATTGAAGAGTTTGCTTAACATGCAATATTTGCTGGTGGGCTGGCTAAAACACCTGCTAGTGCTTCCAAACAGCCCGTTCCAAAGATTATTAAATGAGGTGGAGGAGAAATGAAAGAGATTGCGTGCGCGTGCACACACACACTCCACAGCAGGTGGTTGGTAGGAGATGTCAAACGCTTCCAGGCACATAGTTTAAAATGTGCGTGTGCAAAATACAGCAGAAAAGCTGCATCTCTTAACATTTCCTCCTGCATTATTCACACACACACACACACACACACACACACACACACACACACACACACACACACACACACACACACACACTGCAGGAGGCTCATTTTTGGACACATCTGAACTGAAGTTACTGAGAAATAAGCTGTTGGTTAAAGTGTAGACTGTGATTAGAAACTCACAGGGATATAGCCAAGGATTCTATTTATAGCTGAACTAAGATCAGCTGCTTATTATTACTCCCTCTACAAATGTGTGAGGCTGCCGTCTTTACTTGACAGAGAGGCTGATCTCAGATCAGTATCTAAGGGCATTCTGTCCCCAACCACAATGTGTCTTTCACTGCAGCAGCGTCACCACAACAACACTCAGTCCACATCCCGTCTTTGTTGACAAGTGACAAGAGAAGGTGAAGAGGTTTTTCTCTCGCTTTTAGACGTTCTCCCCATGCATCGCTGCCATTTCTGAAGGTCACAACAAACAAGAAGCTCCTTTTACATGAATCTCTCACAATACACAAAGCCGCATCTGACATGACACACAAAGCTTCGCTTACGAGACCCTCGGAGCTGAGCACGGAGGGGTGGACACCAGCCAAAGAGAGCTTGTTTCTTTTTGTTGGAACGTCCTGTGACTTATAGAAGAGGCAAAGACAAACATTTGAGTTGACTCAACTCGCAATGAGTTTTAAAGCGATAGTTCACCCAAAAATGAAAATTTCCCCATGATTTACCCTCAAGTCATCCTAGGTGTATATGACATTCTTCTTTCAGACAAATACAATCAGTTATATTAAAAAATGTCCTGGCTCTTCCAAGCTTTATAATGGCAGTGAATGGCAGCCCAAAATTTAAAGCACAAAAAGTGCATCCATCCATTATAAAAGTAATTCATACAGCTCCGGGAGGTTAATAAAGACCTTCTGAAGCAAACGGTTTAGTTTTTGTAAGAAAAATATCCATATTTAACACGTTATAAGTGTACAATAAGAAAAAGATCCATATTTAAAACTTTATAAAGTAAACTTAAAACATTTGCTGATGAATTAACACCAGCATGGAGTCCCTTATTTCAGTTATCATTTGATACTGTCAATATTCCCTCATTATGAAAAAAAGCAGCCATTATTCCGGTCCTAAAAAAAAAATATCCACCACAGGAAAATAATGACTTTAGACCAGCTGTGTTAACGTCCACAGTGACGAAATCACTTGAACGTATTGTTATAGGGAAAGTGAGAGAGAATGTATTGCATAAACTAGATCCCTATCAACTTGCCTACAAAGAAAATAGGAGTACAGAGGATGCTTTTAATATTATGACTAAAACACCATGAGAATCCTGCAGCTTATGTAAGATTGCCGTTTATGGATTTGAGTTCAGTTAACACCATGCTTCCAGATATTGTGTTAAATAATTTAAAACAGATGGAGGTAAACCCTTATATAAATCAAATGGTATTATGCATTTCTAATCAGATGACAACAGCAGGTGAAAGTTAATTCAACTCTCTCTAATATAGAGGTCACGAATGTTGGAGCTCCTCAAGTAAGTTCTCTTTTTTTTTTTACATTGTACACAAATGACTAGGAATAAGTATACAAATAATTATATTATAAAATTGTCAGACGATACAGCCATACTCAGTTTGTTGACCAAAAATTCAGATGTTGGTGTGTATAAACAAGAGATAGAAGGGGTTGTGAAGTGGTGCGAGGAACATAACTTGATGTTAAATGTTAAAAACTAAGAGATGATCTTTGACCCAAGGCTTGTGGGTGATCATAGCCCAATTTTAGCTTATGAGGAGGAAGTTGAGCAGGTAACAGCATATAAGTATTTAGGAATCTACTTTGATTCTCAGCTAAAATGGGGTCATCAAGTGGAGTATGTTTGTACACGAGCTAGTCAGGTTTAGGCTTTATGGGGTGGAAAATAATGTCATGTTACCGTTTTATAGATCAGCTATTGAATCCATAATATGTTATGGTTTTTCGATATGGTTTGGGAATTTGGGAATTAAACTTAGGTCACAACTCCAAAATGTGGTTAGAAGAGCTGGAAAAATAATTGGCATGGTGCCCCCGTTTTCTCTTCAGGAGATTTTTGAGAGGTCTGTACAGTCTTAAAATTATTGGAGACCCAAGCCATATCCTCCATAAGGAGTACTGATTGAGCTGATGCCTTCGGGCAGGAGATATAGGATTCCAATTTGTAAGTTAAACAGGTACACATTTTTTCTAATTCCATAATCAACTAAATGATTGAACAAGAAGTGATGAATTGGGGTAATGCGATGGGCAACCTGCAATGTTTAATGTAATATCTAGTGTTGTGTATGGCTGATGTACCGTGTGTTTTTTTTTTTGTTTGTTGTTTGTATGCTTGATCTGCTCTCTCGATTGCCTAAGATACATTTCTGCTAAGGGAGACAATAAAATGGAAATAAATAAAAATAAAATATCTATCTTCCGTGGACCACCTTCCGTATTCAACGTACCCAAAAAAAAAAAATAACTAACTGTGTGACGATGACATCGGACGAGCGTAAGCGTTTTTGAATTGTGAGAGGTGTCAGGTGGTCCGCCGGAAGCTAGATATTTTACTTTATAAAGTTTTAAAGATTCTTACACAAACCCATCGATTCACTTCAGAAGAACTTTATTAACCCCGGAGCTGTGTGGATTACTTTTATAATGGATGGATGCACTTTTGTTGACATTTACTGCCATTACAATGCTTGGATTAGCCAGGACATTTTTTTATATAATTCTGATTGTATTCGTCAGAATAAGAATGTCATATACACCTAGGATGGCTTGAGGGAGAGTAAATTATGGGATCATTTTCAAATTTAAACTGTAAATTGGAGGTTGTTTGTCTATTTGCTATGAGGACATATAATAAATGTCTATTGTTATTGGTCTAATTTTATTATATGGCAGTTAGTTCCTTGAATGACATAGCAGAGTGCTAATATTTAGTCTTCAGTATGATATTGAGAACATGTATCTATATCTCTCTGTGTGTGTGTGGGCATAGTCACACACACACACACACACACACACACACACACACACACACACACACACACACACACACACACACACACCTAGCCAGAAATACACACCCAGACACCATTATGCACTAAAATAGTCTAGTCAGTGTCTTTCAGCTGTCCACTCTTTATACTTTATCTACTAAAACACACTTTCCATTCACCCAATGATTGAATTACATCTTTGTGCCGCTGTCCACCGAGCACAGCATCCATCACCAACCGACAGGCAAATAACGCAAGCTAAAACACTTATCCTCCAATAACAATGCATGCTGAGAGATATGAGGTTTTGTGTCAAGTAAATTTAAGATAATGGAATTGCTTTTACTGTGCTTGAACTGAAGAAACCTCCATATACACCTCTGAAAAAAATATATCTTCTCTTTCTCTGCCTGTCTCTCCCCAGACAGCTCATATGAACGAAGCCTGCATAATCAGATAAAACTCACATGCACAAAACATCATTTAGCATTCATAATTACATTCTAAACAACGAATGCAAACAGGCCCCATAGTCGCCTGGGATCAAGACACTGAGTGTGGTTTGTGTTTGTGTGAGCAATGTTTTTGAAAAGGGTATCTTTTTGTAATTATTATCTTGTGCATGATCCGAAAGTCTGTACATTTACAAGTATTTTTATTAACTAAAACAGCACCAATGTCCAATAAAATGTTACATTTATTATCAATAATTATTGGAATAATTAGTGATAAGTAATATAGTACAATCAAACACTGTAGCAACATTTAAAGCCATTTTATGGCTCATCCAATTAGAATTTAGACTTTAGAACCATCCGTTTTTATATCTACCTGCTTGTAAGTGCAAGACTTGAGCATTAGGCATCAAACTATTTTAATGGTGCTTTAAGACAAATTGTGACTGTTAAAAGCCTGATACATATTCAACTGAGCTGAAATAAAATGAGTAAGATTAATTAATGGCAAGTGTGTTCTTCATCTAAAAGGTGTAATGCAGTTCCTTCTACACTTGTGCTCTAGGCAGCCAGGGTTTGAGAAATGGATCTGTGGTCATTCACACTGGATTGATCACCCATCTCCCCCTCTGTTAATACGCAACAGCTCCAGGCTATAGACATATTTCTCCTGAGACTCACTGGGACATTGCTGCATTTCCATTCCAAACAGAAACAATTCCAACCAGCCAGGACAAAAGACGAGGGATCTCAATAGATACAACATGCAATGCTTTGTTTTTCATTTGAATAACTCGACTAGATGATGCACGGATATAAAATTTCAGGCTATGAGCACAGATCATTAAAGTTTATCTGAAAATGAAAGAAAGCTGAAACATTAGTGGGTTTGCTCAACCTCAATACATTCCGAAGTGATTAATAAAAGTACATTCTGTGCTAAAAGCTCTAAAGTTTAAACAGATTAAGTAAGTGTATCTTGCATTTTTAAATCAATAACAATGAGCTTTGTACCACCAGCTCCTTTACAAAACTATTTCTGAAATTAGACACACCCACCAGAGTTAGCAAACCTTTTCACCAATGATTTTCTATTTGTTTGTTATCCTTATTGGATAAGGATTAAAAACATGGTATGTGTGGGATCGAGTAGATTTCCATTTGTACGTCAGCTACAAATCCTTGGAATTAATGGTTTTAAAAGATTAGGCTTAATATACAAATGTCTCCAAACCTGAGGACATTTTAGGAGAGATTTATTGAAGGCTTTTACCCTCAAAGGGTAGATTGAGGTTATAACTTACCACCCTACCTAGTGCTCACATTACAATATAAAAGTGTGAATGAAGAACAATAGCTAGCCAACAAAAAATATTTTACAGCAGACCATAACTGAAATAATAAAATAATATTCTCTAGGGATGCATGAGATATCAGTGCCTTGGCTTATCAGTTGTGTGTGTGTGTGTGTGTGTGTGTGTGTGTGTGTGTGTGTGTGTGTGTGTGTGTGTGTGTGTGTGTGTGTGTGTGTGTGTGTGTGTGTGTGTGTGTGTGTGTGTGTGTGTGTGTGTGTGTGTGTGTGTACACATATACACACACGATTCCAAAAAGTTGGGACACTGTTCAAATTGTGAATAAAACAGAATGCAATGACGTGGAAGTTTCAAATTTCAATATTTTATTCACAATACAACATAGATGACATATCAAACAGTCTGCAAACATCTGGGGACTGAGGAGACAAGTTGCTCAAGTTTAGGAATAGGAATGTTGTCCCATTCTTGTCTAATACAGGCTTCTAGTTGCTCAACTGTCTTAGGTCTTCTTTGTCGCATCTTCCTCTTTATGATGTGCCAAATGTTTTCTATGGGTGAAAGATTTGGACTGCAGGCTGGCCATTTCAGTACCCAGATCCTTCTTCTACACAGCCATGATGTTGTAACTGATGCAGTATGTGGTCTGGCATTGTCATGTTGGAAAATGCAAGGTCTTCCCTGAAAGAGACGACGTCTGGATGGGAGCATATGTTGTTCTAGAACTTGGATATACCTTTCAAGATTCAAGATTCAAGATTCAAGTTTATTTGTCATTACACGTGTACAAGTACAGTATAACGAAATGAAGTTTGGAGCAAGCCTCTGGGCCGCAGCCTTTTCAGGCGCCGCCACACGCTCTCCAGAAATACAAGAATGCAGTTTAGCAAGCATTACATAGCAAAACACAACAAAACATAACATAGTACACGTGGTCACGTGATGGGATTTTTTGTATGGAGTGGGAGAGGAGATAGATAAGGACAGGCAGATGGATGGAGGGGGCTGGGATCGGGATCGGGTGTGTATGGTGCAGTGAGTCTGAGATTGTGTTGTGTGAGAATGTTAGCCATAACTTCAGATGTTTTTTCGAGTTCAGTTCTATGGTTTGCCCTTGAAGGAGATAAGGCAGTGCACAGGGAAAGATAGCAGACCAAGCTGTCAGGCTGACCTCCCAACCGAGAGATAGGGACAAGTGAGGTTCAGGTGTGGGGTAGTTGATTAGGTCAGGCAAATACAATTTTTTTTTAATCCATTTGATGATCTTGGTAATTTGTCGGATCATAATCAATCAATCAGTTCTGGTCCTCAGCACTCGCGTCCGGTCCGTGCAGTTTCCCTAGACATTACGTCCAGCCTCATGGCCAGACCGGTTACAGTCCGTAAAAGTTCACCGATCTGACCCCCGATGGAGCCCACTCTTCCCTGCGTATCCGCAGTCCGGACTTTCAGCATTGATGGTACCTTTCCAGATGTGTAAGCTGCCCATGCCACACACACTCATGCAACCCCATACCATCAGAGATGCAGGCTTCTGAACTGAGCGCTGAGAACAACTTGGGTTGTTCTCTTTAGTCCGGATGACATGGCGTACCAGGTTTCCAAAAAGTTTTCCACTTTGCCACAGTCCATTTTAAATGAGCCTTGGCCCAGAGAAAACGCCTGCGCTTCTGGATCATGTTTAGATATGACTTCTTTTTTGACCTATAGAGTTTTAGCCGGCAACGGCGAATGGCACGGTGGATTGTGTTCACCGACAATGTTTTCTGGAAGTATTCCTGAGCCCATGTTGTGATTTCCATTACAGTAGCATTCCTGTATGTGATGCGGTGCCGTCTAAGGGCCCGAAGATCACGGGCATCCAGTATGGTTTTCTGGCCTTGACCCTTACGCACAGAAATTGTTCCAGATTCTCTGAATCTTTGGATGATATTATGCACTGTAGATGATGATAACTTCAAACTCTTTGCAATTTTTCTCTGAGAAACTCCTTTCTGATATTGCTCCACTATTTTTGGCCGCAGCATTGGGGGAATCGGTGATCCTTTGCCCATCTTGACTTCTGAGAGACACTGCCACTCTGAGAGGCTCTTTTTATACCCAATCATGTTGCCAATTGACCTAATAAGTTGCAAATTGGTCCTCCAGCTGTTCCTCATATGTATATTTAACTTTTCCGGCCTCTTATTGCTACCTGTGCCAACTTTTTTGGAATGTGTAGCTCTCATGAGATCCAAGATGAGCCAATATTTGGCATGACATTTTAAAAATGTCTCACTTTCAACATTTGATATGTTATCTATATTCTATTGTGAATAAAATATAAGTTTATGAGATTTGTAAATTATTGCATTCCTTTTTTATTCACTATATACACAAAAAGTATATAATTCTCCAAAACACAAGACGACATTATTGGTTTACATCATGTGTCATTCACTGGTGAGAAAACTTTACAGTAGTTAGGAGTAACAGTACTACAATAACGAATGTACTTTTTAAAAACGTAATTAGATGCAGCAAGTTTTTGGTTGTGTAGCTAGCAAAACTTGTCAGTGTGTAATAATATTTCTTGCATGTCATCATCATTGCAAATCAAGTCCCTCCACAAATTTCTCTTGTCGAAGAAGCCATTTCACTCATAAATATCACAACTTGGTTTCATGCCGACTTCAGCATTGCCATATCAGTATCGCCCAGAATTGTAATACTAGTGCATTCCTAATATTAATGTTATTCATGATCGTGGGAACTCTGATAGACGCTGAGATAAAAGGAGTGATGTACTGAGTGGTTTTTCTCAAGGTCGATCCTCCTGACCTTGTGATCCTGCTCACCTCTCACACAGCAGTGCTTAAGGTATCACTCTCAAAAGACTCTGTTCTTCATCTACTATGACGTTAGGCTCTATTCAGAGATCCTGTTTCTGTTACTCACAAAGGCAAGCCTGTGCTTCCCCTGTCTTTACTGAGCTTGACGAGTGTTTGCTCAGCCTGGGGAAAATTTGTGATGGCTAATTTTGACAGACCCTCTTTGAATCGATTAATCTAACAAAGCTATAAATCCTACAGATATATTTGCTCAGAAAAGTGGAAATAAAAAATAAAATATAGGTTGAAAACAAAACTGTATATTAATACTGTATACTGCATGTTAAAATGCACTGGCCCTGTCTAGAGGCCAGTTAAACAAATGGCAGCATTACAGAGAATGGCTCGCCTAATTTAAAGGTTAATTAACCTCTGTGTTCTTCCAGTTGCTAATTCATCTCAGTGTAATGACTGAGAGAGTCATTACAGATGAACCCATTATCTATAAAAAGCTTCTGAAAGCAGGAGTCAGAAAAAGGTGGAATGAGACAAGACATTTACATGCATCGTTTAACATTGTATGTATTCTTCTCTCTGTGGGATCATTGTGCATGTGAATTAAATAGAGTGTGAGTCAAAATGAGTGAATGAGAGAGATAGAGAGGAGGAAGGGTTAAGTACAGGTCAGTGGTGGGTGGTGCCTTTTTGTTGACTAGCTTTACAGTTTCGGTCTTTCAACATGGCCACAAAGCAAGATAGCACACGTAATGCAAATAACTGAAAAACTAATATACAAGATGTATTTCCTGCACAACTTTTTTTTTGTAGGGATCTGCAAGCAAAGTTTCTACGCATGTAAACCTAGTAATGACAATAAACCCAGTAATATTTAGCATGCTATTTCTACAAGTATACCAAGAACGAGACATAAGTAATACACTCGGACCAAATTCCACCCTCAAGAAATGATGTGTCCTAATCAAAACTAAATTAAACCGCAAATACACTAGACAGCAAATGTTAAAATTTTCATAAACTTTTCATACTGTGTATTACAATGTTGTGATGCACACCTAAATTCCTTTGTAGCATTTAAATAAAAAAATCAACAAATATATTTAATATCACCATCTAGTGATATGGCCCAGAATTGTAATATTGGTGCATCTCTTTTATTAAACTTAGCACAAAATGAGATGTATACTAGAGTGTAATGGCTTCTCGAAAAAAAAAAGCAAAAAATTGATTTAAAGTTATCCATGATTGTGGGAACTGGAAAAAAAGGAAGTGATGCACTGACATAACTGATCAAATCAAACCAAATTCCACCCACAAGAAACAACGTGTCCCAACCAAAATACTTTAAAAGCTTGGCATTCTAGCACAATCACCCTTTAGATGTCCAATGTAAATACTATACACTATACATTTACTATAAATACTATAGACTAATATACTACTGATATATTTTCAGACACACACACACACACACTTCACACACACATACTTCAACACAGTGTGAAGGAAAATGGACAGAGACAGCATGAAACATTGAAAAGGAGAATAAAAATGAGGCAGCCATTCGTGAAAGTCTAGTGGGCATTCAGTCTTTTGTACTAAAACAGGTGTAAGGCTAAGAAAGGACAAAGGGAAAAACAGAACTCGGCTGTGCCACTTCCTTTCAGGGAGAAAGCGATAAGGGGCAAAGGACGGCATGTCAATCCTGTCATGAATTATGCACAGCCGAGAGAAGATGAATAGACATGGAACGCATACCGGAGCTCAAGGCCTGGAGCCTGTTGATGACACAGCTGCTATAATCTACTGCAAATCTGATCAAACTGACTGACAAATTAACCTCATAGCCTATAAACACTCATCTACTAGAACGACTCAATTTCTTGATTTAAAGGGATAGTTCACCCAAAAATGAAAATTCTGTCATCATTTACTGAAGTTGTTCCAAACCTGTATGAATTTCTTTCTTCTGCTGAACACGAACAAAAGAAGATATTTGGAAGAACGTTTGTAACCAAGCAGATCTCGGCAGCCATTGACTACCATAGCATTCCCCATAGGTGCACTATGTAACTTTTTCGTCCGCTAGAGGTCACCCATTCAATACAAAGGCGTAGTTTGATGATGCCAAGTTTGAGCGCAGAATCTTCGAATGTGGTCTTCACCTCACAGCTGGTGAAACAGAATCGGGATAGGACTTGGGCAGAAATCATGTTCATGGATGCGATTATTAACGTTACTGTAGTATGAAGCAGAGCAGAAGCTGACCATTGGGACTTTTATTATGCCACAGTCGCTGGCACCATTTCCGCTTTTCCGGTCATGAGGTAACGGTAATGCTTTCCTTTCTGTCCTTCAATCCGTGCAGACGTGTTTTTCTCTCTGCTCCCTGCTGGCTCTCGCGCTGTTTTGTTTTGTCTAGTGTTTCGTCTCTTCTCTTCTCTGACTGCTGCTTTGCTGGACTCCTGAAAATACTGAAATGGAATTGATTAACTGGTCAATCAGCGCGATCGACAAGATTTTCTCACTAAGGAAGGGTGCCCCGGGAGAACCCACCTGCCCGGACGGGACCTTTGCCGCAGGAGTGCGTGAGGGACGCATGGAACAACTGGCAAGTCCTGTGCCTGGAGGCTCTGTCCGTGGAGGATGCGGAAGATTTATACATGATTGGATTATTGATGGCGGGGTTCCTATTCTTTGGCTTTGGGATTGCCCTGACCTATCGGAAGATTGGTAAGACAGCTGCAAGCAAATTCACCCAGCCGCTGTCTGTGGAAATTAAAGAATGCTTCGGGGTTGTGTGTGACCGTCTGAAGGAATTAGATCAGAAAGTGATAGGAATTGAGGAACTGAACCGTAACAACGCAGTCCGGACTGCGGATACGCAGGGTAGAGTGGGCTCTATCGGGGGTCAGATCGGTGAACTTTTACGGACTGTAACCGGTCTGGCCATGAGGCTGGACGTAATGTCTAGGGAAACTGCACAGACCGGACGCGAATGCTGAGGACCAGATCTGATTGATTGATTATGATCCGGACAAATTACCGAAGATCATCAAATGGATTAAAAAATAATAAATTGTATTTGCCTGACCTAATCAACTAGCCCCAACGAACCTCACTTGGTCCCTATCTCTCGGTTGGGATTTCAGCCTGACAGCTTTGTCTGCTATCTTTCCCTGTGCACTGCCTTATCTCCTTCAAGGACAAACCATAGAACTGAACTCGAAAACATCTGAAGTTATGGCTAACATTCTCACACAACACAATCTCAGACTCACTCGCACCATACATACCCGACCTTATTCCCTCCCCGTTCCATCCGTCTGCCTGTCTGTTATCTATCTCCTCTCCCACTCATACAAAAAATCCCACCACGTGACCACGTGTACTGTGTCATGTTTATGTTTATGTTTATGTTTTGTTGTGTTTGCTATGTAATGCTTGCTAAATTGCATTCTTGTATTTCTGGAGAGCGTAGGGCGGCGCCTGAATAATCGGCTGCGGCCCGGAGGCTTGCTCCAAACTTCATTTCGTTATACTGTACTTGTACATGTGTAATGACGAATAAACTTCAACTTCAACTTCAACTTCAACGCAGCTCTGTTTATCATATTAGATACATCTGAGTGTGTTGAAAATTATGTTATGATGTTACTCTGTGCGTCTTCTCGGCGGCTGCTATGACACTTGTTGCACACTGCAGTAAGAGTAAAGCGTTTCTGCAAAATAAAACCGAATCCGAGGGTGCGCGCAGATATGAGCGCAACTGACAGGCGACACCTCACACGCCCCGGTTCATTGGTTAAAATAGCAATTTCTCACTATTTACAAATAGTTGGAAACATTTGGGGTATTGTAAGTACTCAACTGAACAAAATGTATAAAAATGGCATAGTGGTTTTTGGATATTTTACTGCAAAAATGTTACATATTGTAGCTTTAATAAGAGTCAATGAAGTATTCAAATTTAAAAACTACTCAAAACACATCACTCATGCAATTCGTGCAGAAGTTTAATACACCACTTTATGACCGTGTTTCTGTATTAAAAGTTGTTATTTATGGGCCTGAGTTAAAAACCTCTAGGTGGTGGTTCTCTGTGACTTCAAATTTATTGATACACATGTGGATATGCCCTAATGCTACAAATTCCAGTCGCACACGTGTTCAGTTGTTTTGCACCAAAAATACCCATTGTCCAGAGACTGTAAATGGAAAAAAGCTACAATTCATGGAGAAAAAAAAAAAAAAAAAAAAAAAAAGAGAAAACCTGAGCACAAGTAGTTTCTCATAATCTTTAATAAAAATTTGTTTTACTTTTACCTGGAAATTAAAGTGTGTCATATACAAGATGCATGGCATGTTTTATGTGAAACCATAAAATACAAACAGGAAATGAGATCACAAAAAAATTATTTTCATGATTCAAAAATTCAAGTAAATAAACAGCCTGATTTTTTTACATCGAAAAAGATGTTTGAAACAGAATGAACAAGAGAGAGAAAGAAAATCGAAGACTGAAACAGGCATAGTGAGAAAGAATGAGAGTTAAAGCGTATGGCGCAATCCAGTTGTTTCTGCTTTAACTTTAATTGGGAGCAAACAAAAGCAGGCTTGTCAGCAGTTATATTTTTAACAATACTACATTTTTCATTAGTGTTAAAGTAACTCAGCTAGTGTATAGTATAATAGCTTTCAGTAACAAGCCACTTTTTCCAGGAAGCAGTGGTTTAGTGAGACAACAATGCTACATTGCTGGTCATTACATCACATTGTATAAAGGCACTAATTGAACACACTCTCAATCCAACTCATTTTAGCGAACTGGCTCTTTGGGACTGTTCATTTCAATAAACCATTTTAAAAAAGGCAATTCACCGATTCATTTGACTAGTCCCTGCACTGCATTCTTTACAACATTGCACTCTTAAAGGAATAGTTCACTCAAAAATGACAATTTTTTTACTCCTCATGTCATTCCAAACCTGTATGAACAAACATGATATTTTGAAAAATATCTCTGTGTTTTCCATACAATTGAAGTCTATCCAAGTGGATGCTGCACATTGGTGGTGGCTGAGGAGATTCCCCTTTCCATATGTAAAGCGCTTTGAGTAGCTATCCAGAAAAGTGCTATATAAAATGTAACAAATTATTATTGCCATTATTATTATTATTAAGTCAACAGTAACCAAAATACAAACATCAAAGTATCGTCTTTTGTGTTCCACAGAAGAAAGCAAGTCATACCGGTGTGGAAAGATTTTCATTTTTGGGTTGACAATCCCTTTAAATATCTAAAAGTGCAGTGTTAGTAAACTACTTTTTCAAAAGAGTCACTACAGTACTTTAGCTTGCTAAGTTACAAGCTACTTATAATTCAAAGTTTCAAAGTAGCTTCCCGAGCACTGTACACAAAGACACATGGGGAAATCTCAAAGGATTCACAAATCTCACTCGCTTCCTCATCCTTATTCTGTCACCATTTTTCAATACAAGCAATTCTCAGTTCTTTTCCTTCCCCTTCTCCAATTCAAGGCCTCATTTCTGTGTAAAACAAAAGTCTGCCCTAGTCTCTCCCACATGGCATTCTTGAGATTGCAGACCGTTTTGGTCTTTCGTTGTCTCTAATCACATTCCTTCCCTTTCTCCATCCTTCAACGCCACTGAGGAAGGGAGATAATCCTCTATCAGGCAGAACTGAAGATCGTCTTGTGTAGAATAGTCTCTTGGAGGACAGAAGAAGAGTTTTAAAAACTCCTTTCCCTCTAGTAAATGGAGCAGTTAGCATTTTTATTCTAACAGCTCTGCGCTCCGCAGAGCTTAGGCTGCACTGTAATAATGAGTGCAATCATACAATCTGTCCTCACATGATTCATTCACAGTGAGAACAGGATTTTAGACGTGAAAGCAATTCACCATAACCTTATTTCCATAATGAAGCAAGTAAAGGTCAAAGGCAAAAATGAAGAAAGTTTCTTAACAGTAGTTTTTTTTAAACAATTTTTAACCTAAAAGCTACCAAATTTATAGAGTATCTTTACATGACAACAAATGTACTATTTTTTTTTCTTTTATTCTACGTAAAGACAACAACGTTGCCAAAACGATCCTTGTTCACAAGCATCCATGATAAAAACTAAAAACGCAAACTGTCATGTATGCCAGGCCAGTAGTTGGAGATGTCACTTTTTTTTAAAGAAACACTACGTGCCTATAGTATAGACTGAACACGTCATTCGCATGATGTCACAGTTTTTACAAATACTAATTTTTGTTGTTTACATGGAGATGATCACCGTTTCCCCCGGCCCCTCCTCCTCAGAGACTCGACGCTCACGTGGGTTACAGCTTGAGGACATGCAACAGGAGCGAACGCAATTGACAATGAAAGCCGAAGAGATTTGCACACAAGTTGATGAGTTTATATATCCGGTTTCGCACAGACCAAAACAAAACAGACAGAATAACTGGATGTAGCATTGCTTTTCTGAGGAACAAGTAGTGAATTTAGCATGTTTCCTAAATATCTGCAAGCATATTATAGTATTTTTTTGCTTTAGTAAAGTGAAAAACTTACATACAGCACCTTTAATTCAACTGACTATCGTTCTTTGCCCATGGGAAGTCAACACATTGGTCCCTTAAGGCTGTTTCCCACTCTGTGAATGCATGAAGGTGACAGCAGGAAGACCGCAGCTGTCATAGGCACAAATTAGACTTCATGCCACAGAAAGGTAAGCTTAATAAGAAGCATCTCACTTTAAGCTGCATCATTTAATTGAATGGCGGCACATGAGATTCAACTGACTTGGGAATATAAGAATACAGCACAACTGTCGGGTTCCTAAAAAAATGTGTATACTTTTGCAAATAGACATTGTAACTTTAATGTCATGCTTTTAAAAAAAAAAAAAGCATGTTTTTTTTATTGCCAAATTCCTGTTAAAGTCCTCATGAAATAAAAATGTACCCTATTTACTTTGTTAGCACACATTACAGGTCTTAGGGTGAACAATTAATCTGTGCAAGTGAATACACAGGAAAAAAAAACAATTGTTTGTCGCGGTAATCTTTAATCAAAATCTGAAAAGTAACTTCCAGTCTGGAAACGGCGTTCCTTCTCAGATGATGTCAGTTTGACGGCTTAGGTTTGAAAATGCTTAACCACTCCTCCAACCGTTAGTCTGCTATGAGCGAGAGATGGAGCGGAGGAGTGCTGAAGTAAAATCCTGCCCTCTATTCAATATTCTGTTTCACTTGGAAATACATCACAGCACTGAAGACAACTCACTTGCTACTTCAGGTTCACTGGGACTTTAAAGAACTACACTAACCTTAATTCTAAAGTCACTGCTAATATAGAATCTTGACAAAAGTAATTGCGAATGATGTCATCTAATTTCAAACAACTTTCATGTTTGTATACACTACCATTCAAACGTTTGGGGTCAATACAAGTTTTTATCCATGTTCACAAAGGCTGCATTTATTTGATCAAAGATACAGTAAAATAGCAATATTGTTTTAAATTATTATATATAATTATATATAAATATTAAATATAATATTTAAGAAATTATTACTTTTATTCAGCAATGATGCATTCAATCAAGTAAATAAAATAAATGCCTTTATTGTTGCTTTTATTTTGTATTTTTCTTTAATTCTCAACACAACAATTTCAATTTTAATTTATTTGAAATAAATCCTGCTCTTTTGAACTTTCTATTCATCAAAGAACCCTGGAAAAAGGATCTACAAAAATATTAAGCAGCACAACAGTTTTCAACATTGATGATAATAAAAAAATGCTTACTGAGCACCGAATCAGCATATTAGCATGATTTCTATTAGAAATACTTCTGGAAACAAGGCTGCTGACAGTGGGCAGTTACCGTACCATTGTGCTCCTGTTACACCTGCACCAACATGATGTTCCTGAGAAAATGTATCATCTTACAACCAGGATACTGAGTGTGAATTGAAGATGATAGGATCAGTTACAAACCCACGGATGTAGACTGTCTTCCATATAACATCTCTCTCTCTCTCTCTCTCTCTCTCTCTCTCTCTCTCTCTCTCTCTCTCTCTCTCTCTCTCTCTCTCTCTCTCTCTCTCTCTCTCTCTCTCTCTCTCTCTCTCTCTCTCTCTCTCTCTCTCTCTCTCTCTCTCTCTCTCTCTCTCTCTCTCTCTCTCTCTCAAATTCCATTCAGTGTGTTCACTGGCTTGATTAAAGGGAAACTGCTGTCTTCATTCCCTCTGTTCTCTCTATCTCTAAGTGCTGGGTTGTGAAAGGGGAACATCTTGGCACATAAACACCCTCTGCAGAGAAAAGCACAGAAAAAAAGGATACTTCAGTCGCCAGTAAAGTGCGAGTGAGCCAGGAATATCATGATTCATTAGCTCAGTGTTTAATGCGTGATGCCTGGGAAGAATAACACTAATCTGACCAATGATAGAAGCCTTCTGGGAACACCTTAAAGTGTCATGAAACCCTCCCTGTTTTAGCCTGGTCGTTCACACCTCTGAGTTGAAAAGAAATCTCAAGAATTGGGCATGTGAAGCTATGGTAAAGTGGTGAAGGGGAGACCAATAAAACACAGACCTACAACACACTCATTATACAGACATATGAATATTAAAACTTGACCACAGAGAAAACACACACACGTTGTTTCCATGTTTTACGGGGACTTTCCATAGGCGTAATGGTTTTTATACTGTACAAACCGTATATTCTATCCCCTTACACCAACCCTACCCCTAAACCCATCATAGTAAACTTTCTGCAGTTTTACATTTTCAAAAAACATCACTTAGTATGATTCATAAGACGTTTTCCTCATGGGGACCAAAAATTGTCCCCACAAGGACAAGGATTTCGGATATCCCCAAACTTTATGCTTTTAGGGTTTTCAGAGATGTGCAGCCTGTACATATCTGTTCAAATCTCAAACTCGGTGTTTTGGGGTTTCATGTCCCTTTAACACTTTTAAGCCTACCAGATATGTTAAGGTTTGGATAAGTCTGTACTCATGTAGTTACTTACTAGTTACTTGTACATCGAGGACTTGACTTAGAAGTATATCTAATCCAAAATCTAAAAAAAAAAAAATTTTTCTTAAACATTGATTAAATATTGTGTAAATTTGTTAATTTAATTCTAACAATTGTGCAGTTAGGCTATATTGCATTTTTTAAACATTAAATTGTTTCATATCATTCAAATGTACATGAGTGAAATCAATGACATATCAGCAGTGGAACTAATTATTGAAAAGCCCATATCATAAAGCATAAAAGCAAAAATAATCAAAGCAGCTGAATAACATCAATTTGATTGGTCAAGACTGTGACCAATTCTGCAGCCTTTCTAATAGTGTATTTCTCTTATTGTCTCAGCGGTATTTGCAAGTTTGCATGACAAATTAAGGTGAAAAGAAACATTTATAATAGCTGAATATTTCATGTTTATCAAAGTGGTAAATATTTCATGAAATGCTTTATACATGAGGACAAAATTATCTCAGGCTGAGAGCAATTGCACCTCATTTCAATAAGAACACACACTATTATTCCTCCTGAGGAAAGACTGAGATTTGAGAGCAGGAAGAAGAAAGGAATAAAAGAGTTGAAAAAGCAGTTGAGCTGAGGGAAAAGAGAAACTGCAGTGTCTCAAGCAGTGTTCTTGAGAGGGAGTGGGTGAAGAAGAGACCAGTGAGAGTTCACACTCCCCATAGTGGATGCATAAGGGCACGAATAATGATGCCGTATGTATTCTCTTTGATATTAACAAAAATGCTATTAAAAATTATATTTAAATAAATGAACGAAGATGATAATGCAAAAGTTTAGATCTTAACTATAAAAGTTGCCATGAAACAGAAGTTGCAAATTTCTTTTCTTCGCTATTTTGGCGTATGAGCGAAATGGCTTGAGCGACAGGATGGCCGCCCTTGCGCCAGTAAACACGTCATCAAAGAAAGAAAAAAAACAGATGTTGCTGGGAAAGAGGGAAATTATCTGGATGAAAGATTATGAGGGCATATGAATTAAATGTATAATAAATACTGCAATATTCCATAAAAAAACAAAAAACAAAATAAGATTTGTCCATTTTGATTTCATGGTAACTTTAAGGGAATCAAGCAGTCTGTTCATTCTATATCAAATACATTCTCACACAACAATTGTAAACATAGTGAAGAGCAGACTTTCTTTCTTTGTCACGGATAATAGGTGACTCACACTGCAGAAGATGGAAGCCATCTATGGAAGGAACACACACACACACACACACACACACACACACACACACACACACACACACACACACACACACACACACGATATCCATCATAAAAATCTCACAAACACAAAAACAGATCAATAAGACCGTGACACTGTGACACTGTTTGATGGACGGCTTTGATTAATTTCTCTCATTTTCCAAGAACTGGGGTAGGTGACCGTGAGAGAGGAGCTTTTTGAAGCATTTAAAAGAAAAATGCAGCAATGTACTGATTCTGTACTGTTGTTGAAACTCATACATTTTCTTACAAAGTTTCTCATAAATTTTGGGGTGATGATTAACTGTCACACAAGATAACTGTGATTGAAATGTCACTTAATTCTTTTTTTATAACTGGAATCTATCCCCTACACACAAACAAGATCACAAAACAGCTTTAAAAATGAAAGTATATTTAACATTTTATGTTTAGTATATTCAGCATATAACAATATCTAATGCACCATCCATTTTCACAAGTACTACTGCATGAGAAGAACGAGGAAATGTTATTACAAAAATAGATCCCACTTTATATTAGGTGGCCTTATGTGCTTACATAAAAAGAAAAAGAAAAAAAGTACTTATTGTGTTCTTATTGTATTGCTAAACACTTTTGCTGATATTGAGGTGGGATATGGGTAGTGTTAGGGACAAGTGTGGTGGTATGGGTAAGTTTAAAGGGTAGGGTTAGGTGTAAAGGAAGTGTCAACAGTGTACTTATAAATGTAACTAGAAATGATTACAGATGTAATTACATGCAGGTAATTTTTTAAATGTAAGTACAATGTAAAAACATGTTTGTACACAATAAGTGCATTGTATCAAATGTTTAATTTAAATGTTAGTACATAGTCGTTAAGGCCACCTGATATAAAGTGGGTCCCAAAAATATGATCAAAACTTTAATCATAGGTTGGGTAGTTGATGCAACATGCAAAATGTATTGCTTTTTACTTTAACTGCTGCATCACTAACTCTAACTAACTCTAAGCTATTAAGCAGTACAACCACTTTCAACATTGATAATAGGAAGAAATGTTTGAGCACCAAGTCAGCATATTAGAATGATTTCTGAAAAATCATGTGACACTAAGTTTTACCATCACAGATTCGAACAAGTTTCTGAAAGTTTTTCTTTTTCATTCGAGAGTATGACTTCATAAAGGGCGGAATTCCTTGTATAGGCACCCAGAGCGAGAGCAAGAGCACATCCATCAATGAACCGCTCTGGGTTACAGAAGCCGTCGGCAGGCCTGTCATTTTGTTTTTAGACCACAAAATCAACAATGTCACTAAAAACAGTGTGTTTTTGGTTGTGAGGAAAAGATAACCTTGTTCAGTTTCCCAAATAACCCAGTGTTAAGAAGCGGTGGGTGCAGTTTGTTTTTCTCAGAGCAGTAACGAGTTCTGCAAGTGTGTTTGTTGCTGGTCATGAGTGAAACATGGCGGTGAGTGAAATGCATCATGTTTTGTTGGCAATCGGAGCTTAAGTGCATATAATGTAAACACGAACGTATAGTGAATCGAAAGTTATCCAGAGATAATGCCATGATGTATTTTGTGTGTGTGTGTGTGTGTGTGTGTATATACACTCGTGACTCTTTAGCTCCGCCCACTGCACGCCTGCACGACTGTTTTCGTAAAGAATCGGCACAGCGTATCTTTCTTTTATAAATATGATAAAACTAAAGACTCTTCGAAGATATGAACGATGCAATACTACTCTATAGGTACTCAAGATTAAGACGAGATTGGCAGAAACTGTGTGTATGTACCCTTTAAAAAGCAGCTTGTGATGGCATAAAGATAAAGTCTGTGGAAATATGGGCCGTTTCTGAAAGAGTTTCACAGACACCATGCTCTGGCATGAGAAAAGAACTATTTTGGTGAAAAATTATCCAGAATGCTCCAGTTATGATCTAGAACTAACCTGGTTCTCCTATCTCTCTCCATCTCTCTCTCTCTCGCTCTCTCTCTCTCTCTGCCCCAATTCATGGGTCTAGCTTGGTTTTACAAGGTTAACATTGGTGCAATAATTATAATTTAAGAGGGACCGTCCCTGACTCCAGGCACATACTATCATTCAATTAAGGTGGGCACACATTGTGGGGCTTAAGGGTCAGGGTTTTAAATTAAAAGATTGCCTCACGAGTCCTGTACTCCACAATCCCTCTTTCCAGCCTCAATTCATTTCATTTCTATCTTGTCTCATGTCTCCTTTATGTCTCTCTTCACCTTTTGCCTATAACACACTCTTTCTACAACACCTCTATTTTCTCACTGGATCCTCATTTAACACACTGCCCTACCTGTCCTCATTTCAGTCTCCTCTCTTGCTCCAGCACATTATTGGCTTTCGCTTGTCAGTGCCGCAGTGGCAAAAGACATTTCCGTCCATCAACTCTCTCCTACTCATGTCCTGTTTCTCCTGAATGGCTGACCATTACAGTACTTTCCTCCTGTCGCTCTCTCCTCATTCCTTCTCTCCTCCATCTCATGTTTATTTCATCCAATCTTTCTCCAGTGCTGCTTTTCTCCCAGGAGTGCGGAGAGATCTCAATAATTCAGCAGGCTGTCTGAGCTATGCTGGGCTAGCAGGACACCCATCACTGGACACAGGGAACTTTCAGTGCCCCACTTACTCCATAAGCAGATAGATAATCATCAATATCACTACAAAGCACTGCTTTCTACTGACGAGATCACTATGATCTAAACTGTCCATGAACATTAGCGCCATCTTCAATGGTGCTTTTTATGCAACCGATGGAGGTCACAAAGCTCCATTGTTACACAAAATGTTAATAACATTCATGTCACAGTTATCCTACTGTAGTAAATGTTACTTTGCACGTCATTTCAATGTGTCCCATGCACTGCCACACAAACCATTTAACATAAGATCTAAATCACATTAATAATCTTGTGCACGCATAAATACGAACTAGATTTGCACAAACCCGTGCTGTAAACTATCAACAGCTAAAGTTTTAGGAAAGGTTGTTGGCGTTGGTCTTGCATAAATTGTACAGGTGCTGTGTGTTTTTGTAAATGCAGGACAGAAGAACCAAATCACAATTTAACAGATGTAAGAAAAAGTATATATGTTTTTGTATAATATTCCAGTTATAGCAGAATTATAGAAGAATTTGGAGGCCAAGTCAACACCTCAAACTCGTTGTTGGGCTCCTCAAACCATTCCTGAACAATTTTTGCTTTGTGGCAGTGTGCATTATCCTGCTGAAAGAGGCCACAGCCGCCAGGGAATACCATTTACATGAAAGGGTTTACATGGTCTGCAACAATGCTTAGGTAGGTGGTACGTGTCAAAGCAACATGCACATGGATGGCAGGACCCAAGGTTTCCCAGCAGAACATTGCCCAAAGCATCACACTGTCTCCACCGGCTTGCCTTCTTCCCATAGTGCATCTTGGTGCCATGTGTTCCCCAGGTAAGCGACGCACACTCACTCGGCCATCCATGTGATGTAAAAGCCCCATTCGCAACAAACTGATGCACTGTGTATTCTGACACCCTTTCTATCAGAACCAGCATTAACTTCTTGAGCAATTTGAGCTACAGTAGCTTGTCTGTTTGATCGGACCACACGAGCCAGCCTTCGCTCCCCACATGCATTAATGAGCTGCAGTTTTAGAGATGCTCTGACCCAGTTGTCTAGCCATCACAATTTGGGCCTTGTCAAATTCGTTCAAATCTTTATGCTTGCCCATTTTTCCTGCTTCTAACACATCAACATTGAGGACAAAATGCTGCCTAATATATCCCACCCACTAACAGGTGCCATGATGAAGATATAATCAGTGTTATTCACTTCACCTGTCATTACATGTTATGTCACATAATGTTATGCCTGATCGGTGTATATGATTGGTTTTGCACTGATGCAGGCTGACTCTCAAAAGGGGCTCTGTACTGCAGTATAACAGTCTTTGAACACTTAATATTTCTCATGGATCTTCCCATTTAATTTTCATCACAAAAATGGAGCCCTGCAGTTTGCCAAACTCAGATTAAATTTCTGCCAAACTAGTATCAAAGCCCACTGACGTACTCTCTTATTTCTCACAACACTGACAGAAAGTTAATGGAAAGAAATGTGCAATACCCTCATCTCCACATACACAAACAGCATTTTTAATGACGAAATGGTATCTGCATTTCTATTAGTGAGATCACAGCATAAAAGCAGCTCACAGAACACATCCTGTGATTCCATTAATGTACAGTCTGCATGTATAATTCAGACAACTCGCTCTCTCTTGATGACTGTCCAGTTATCAGACTGCTGTCTGTGTCTTGACTTTTTCTCTTTCTCGCTTTATCCATCTATCTGTCTCTTTCTATCTCTGTCTCCATAGATACGCCAGACAGTTTTGCCCGTCCCTGCCTTAACCAATTGTTCAGGGATTGAAGCTTGTAAGTAGGTCAGCCTGTGTTGCACTTGGCATAAGGTAAAGGCAGCCAATGCATTAAAATACCAATTTTGGGTTAATATTCATCTAACCTTCAAGTAGGAACTGTAACACAATCCATAACAGACTCTGTGAAATTAGATTTTTAATGATGGAGATATTTTTGTTAAAAACAGCAACAGTCACCTAGTCTAGTGGGTGAGAGGGTTTAATCAGGGCTTCAGACTGTGACTAAAACAAACATTTGCAACAGCAATTTAAAATCTTATTGGTATTGAAACTTGAACTTGAAACTTGAACTATTGCGCAACAAATAACAATAGTTTATGAACAAATGGCTCTTATGATCTGATTCTTTTTAATGAATAAGTCTCTCTCAAAAATCTAATAACTGACTCATTAAATTAACCAAGTTAATCCAAGTTATTTCTGATTATGATTAACTGAACTGTGTCATTACTGTGATGTGTTCATTTCCGACTGGTTGTTCATAAGACAATATATTGCTAAAGTTACACATTCTGAAAAGAATTTATAATAATGGTTTTCTAATTAAAAGTACATAACTATCATTTTTTATATAGCACAAATACAATAAGAAGAATCACTGTGACATCATCAAAAGCATCATCGAAAGCAATTTTATGCTAAACATAATTAGGAAATCAAACCAAAGGCATCTTAACACAGCCGAGTTAAGGCTGCTCTGTGCCTGCTCAAAATTCAGTGTAAAGATGCAATGCCGCATAAAAGCCAGACTAAATTAAGCCCACTCAGACCCACCTAAGCCCATTGTAATTGTGTGTAAATACATTTATGCCACCTCTTAGCAGCATAAACGAATATATGTAAAGACACCTAAATGGCACTCCGTTTCTATGCCACCTTTGCAGTGTAAATTTGGCAGTAATGATAAAAAGAAGAATTACAATTTAGATTTAATTCACTGCAAAAAAATAAAATATCAAGTCAATGCACTGCACGCTTTTTACTTTATCTAATTTGAGTGCTTCTGTAATTTGGCCATTAAATCCTACTTTTAGGAGCCAGTGGCTCCCTGGTATTTTTTTTAGACTGGAGCCCCATTTATGCTTGATCAAATATTGTGATTAGGTTATAGAGAAACGTCAATGGTATCCAGACAGCAGAGACAAGCAATACAAATTGTGAGGGATTTTATGGAGCATAAATGCATCCTCATCGCCAAATCAACATAATATATCAGTTTTAGACTACAAACATTATGATAATTGGCCTACATAAAACCTGTAGCCACCAACTGCATCCCCACCAACTGCATTTTTGTAATCAATACAGATTGGACAGTAAATCATTACTTCAAGTCTAAATCACAAAAAACACATCACCCATACTGGTTGTCTTTGACAAACATCTGCTGAAATACATCTGCACTCCACCACCATTAAACCACAAACACTCTTGACAAAGAGCTGACAGCAGTAACCAATAAAGGCAGGCAGCCAGTAGAGAGTTGAGCTCACTGGACCTGATTCATTTAGCATCCACAGGACAGAGCAGGCTGAACCTTTTGCTGACTAGCCACTTCCCAGGTCCCATCAATCTACAAAGCCTTCAAACCCCTGAAGGGGACCTATGTGATCAAACTAAACCAGTGGCGTAACTGTTACTATTCTTACTGGGGTGATCCTTACCTCTAGGGAGCCTGACGTCTGCAAACGTGAGCTATTGTAAAATGCTACTGCTTCTAAAAATAACAATGGAGCAGCGAGGCTCATAAAGATAGAAACGATGCTCAAAACTCCAAGTAGAGTTGCTTTTTCCTAATTGAGTGTTAGGGAAGGCTCTTGAGAGCCCACTTCTGTTCAATACCAGATTTGGTTACACAGTTGCAGAAAGCTGATATGATGAAGATAATGATAAAGTTAAAAGCACTTCTTTTTTTTAAATGGCATGACCTTTATATAAATATTTTGAGTGTTTTATCACTCCCAGAAACAGTCCCAGTTATCCAAGTTATCCCGAGTCATCTCTAAGATAGCACTTAATACTAATATTCAACATTCAAATGTAACATCTAAATTAATATATTTGTCTATATTATCGTTCATTTGTGTGTATGAATACTTAGGCACAGTGTATATTGTTCTGTGCACTGTACATCGAATGTACAGTGGGGTCCAAACACTCACGAACACAAATGAAAAAACATCTATTTTGCATTTTTATAAATAACATTTTCCCAGTACAAATTATATTAGCAGCATACTAATTAGAGTGAAAAAATAATTGAACATATCTTTTTTTCTCTAAAGCCAGTTGCAAAGATTGCTCTTAGTAATAATACCTATTATATTTCAGTATTTACATAAGGGTTTTTTTTTTTTTGCTGTTGCAACATTGCATTTACCCCTTCCACGAGGATATATAAAGGTCACTCTGCTCTTACAAACGTATTAAAATTAACCCTCTGGAGATAAAAAATTACAAAACTGCACGATAACGAGTACTAAGATTTTCATTCAGGGTCAAGTGGATGGTGAACGCCACAGTAGCCCTTACTTTAGACCTTGAAGCAGCAGCAGTTTCGTGTTTCCTGGTAGTTAAAGACCAGTGACATGTCATAACGCAGACATTTTGCATATTTAGGTGAACGTTAGGAGGGTGGAACTTCATCTGATTCAGCACACTCTGATACACATCAGGGATAAAATGGTTATTTTCTCAACATCAGCAGCAGGTAACAATATATCACCCTGCTAACAGGTTGTCTGAGATAGTGTGGTCAAAGTCGAACTAACAGGCGTTGCAGGCAACCTGTTTCCTAAACAACCTGTTAGTAGGTGATCGACTGACAACACAACTTCCTTGAAGCTATGTAGTTCCGCCCACGTTTCAGGGGATGAGAAAATTGTTAAAGATTTAGGCTAGATCGTGATGAAGCTGTAACATTAAAGCTTGAGTACCATATTACTTGCCTGTAGACTGTATGTTTTGCAATACCTCGATCAGTACGGACACCCGCCTGATCGTGCATCACTAGCGATGTTCAAACAAAAAACCCATCAAGGCCTAAATAAAATAAAATGAAAAACCACACACACATACACACACACACACAAAACAAACAAACACGCGACGCGTGTAAACAAAGGCATTCTTACCGGTCCCTCCGTTTTAAAGTCACGTTCTTCCACAGAGAAGGTGTAGCTGAGTGAAGAAATCCCATTTTCGATGAGTTGGAGAATGAAGGCGCAAATTATGATCTATTCATCACAGTGTTGTTGTTGTTGTTTTTGAGATTCCGCGTTATTTGCATGTTGTCCTCCCGGCGCGTGACAAAGCCAAACATCCTGAAATAACAGGGCTGGGTTTGTGAACAAACTGCTCTTTTGGTAGCAGCAGATATTGATATTCGCATCTCATTAAGCAGTGGGCGGGTACCCTGTCAGCTTCAGCCAAACGTAGCGAACGAACGTTTCTTACTGCTATAGTGACTTGAGCCAATTGAGCGCGCGACCGATGTGTCAAGTAGATCAGAAGCGATTTTTATGGTAATCTAGCGGCTGCCTCAGCTGGATTACTGATGCGCTGCCGAATCCTCATCATTCTGCGACGCTGGGCTATTTATAGAAACTCCATCGACGTGTGAGAACATTTTAATCTCCTCATCTTTAGCTTTACTTCTGGGACTGAGGTAAATCCCTCCTGGATGGACAGACTTATCCGAGATCACATTTGTGAGGCTGTCGTGGATTGTATGAAGTCTGTGATCTTTAATCCGTGTACTGTATGTTATTAAAGCGAGTTACCCTTGAAAAGAGTTTTGAGAGTGAACAAAGCGAATAGCACCCTCTGCAGCATAGCACTGGTTTCAACAGTAGGCTGTTGGAAATAAATAGCACGACTAACCAATTCCTACAGGCATCACGATTTGTAAAGAAAAAGACATAACATATCTTCCTAGTAACAACCATTAGACACGCATAAAGGCCAGCTAGATGTTCTAGGGGCAACTCTGTGGGAGATTATTATATTACCAGAGGTAACGTTAACGAATCCTGTGAAAGAGTCGTTCACGTTAACTTCAATATTCTGACTCCGAACATGCCTTAACTTTGTGTCAGAAATAGTAAGATTAGTAACCGAAATCACCCAGAGAAAGTCTCTCCCTGTCCTTTCTGTGTTCAAAGACTACAAAACCGATTCCAAAAAGTTGGGACACTGTAGAAATTGTGAATAAAAACAGAATACAATGATTTCAAATGTCTATATTTTATTCAGAATACAACATAGATGACATATCAAATGTTTAAATTAAGAACATGCAGTGCTGTCTAAGGGGCCGAAGATCACGGGCATCCAGTATGGTTTTGAGAAACTCCTTTCTGATATTGCTCCACTATTTTTGGCTGCAGCATTGGGGGTGGTGATCCTCTGCCCATCTTGACTTCTGAGAGACACTGCCACTCTGAGAGGCTCTTTTTATACCCAATTATGTTGCCAATTGATCTAATAAATTGGTCCTCCAGCTGTTCCTTATATGTACATTTAACTTTTCCGGCCTCTTATTGCTACCTGTCCCAACTTTTTGGAATGTGTATCTCTCATGAAATCAAAATGAGCCAATATTTGGCATGACATTTCAAAATGTCTCACTTTCAACATTTTATATGCTATCTATATTCTATTGTGAATAAAATATAAGTTTATGAGATTTGTCAAATATTGCATTCCTTTTTTATTCACAATTTGTACAGTGTCCCAACTTTTTGGAATCAGGTTTGTACCTTTTGTGATCGATTTTGCTCTCACACAGGTGCACCTCGACTACAGGCATGTGTGATCATAAAAATGGCATTGTGAACTGCAATGTACAAATGACCACACGGTTCACTTTAGACATTCACGATTACTCGGATCAAAATTACAATTTAAAGACAAAATAACCAGTCTCCATTACTGTTTAGTAGCAGTATGTTCTATCTTATTATGAAGTAATAGTCTTTTTATCATTAATTATATGATACTGACTCACCTAGTAGAATGTATTTCTCTATATTCAGTCGGCTTCTTATTCAGAATGCATCAAATTAATTAAATCTCCAACTTTCTCATAGTTTTTCAAAGATTTTCAATCTAAGATTTATAAACTGGATCACGACGATCAGATTGCGTCGTTCTTTTCCATCAAGCTCGTCTCTTCTGTCACTCGCATGCTCGTTGGACACGCATGGCACAAAATGGCAAAGAGCTCTCATTGATCGATCACTGAGCTTTTTCTAGAATGAATTTGCATATTTATTTTTACATTTTTAATAATTTGTACATCTCTTATCAACTTTTATTAAGGAATATGATATCCTAAATTGTGTATAAATTAAATAATTCCCTTTATTTAACCTGTGTTACACTGTTAGCAAAGTCATGGCGCGCTCCCTACTCTCTTTCGTCTCCGCACATCCACTTAAATCGCGCACTCTCCACCATTGATGGCGCTGTCGAGAAGGGCTATAAGAAGCTTCCTCTGCTTTAGGAAACGGTAGCTGCACACCTCTGCCTGCCCTCTGCGATGAGGCTGGAGGCCTAAGATCGCCCACCCTTCCAAACCCAGTCGTACAAGTTCGGCCGTGGCAAATAGGGCCCTATGCTTCCGCCGGCCAAGCAGGCTCGGTCTCCACTCCCAGCTTCTTTGGGCTATGGATGAGACTGGGCCAGATCAAGAGGCTTTCCGTGACCTCCGAAGTGCCACAGACCTGGCCCTTCATGCCACAAAAGCCACCGCCCAAGCCATAGGCAGGTGAATGGCCAGCCTCATTGTGTTAGAAAACCACCTGTGGCTAAACCTCACTAGGTTCAAGGAGGCCAATAAAACCGCCTTCCTCAACGCTCCAATTTTTGGTTTTGCAGAGTGCTTCACCACAGCCCAGAAAGCACCACATGGAAGTTGGTGCCTGACACTATAAAACCCCTGTGCGATCGGGCAGAGGTTTGGAAAGCCATGTGTCACAGTGGGTTATAAAACCAATTCAACGGGGCTACTCGCTCCAATTTGCTTGCAAACCACCCCGCTTCGCGGGCATAATGCACACTTTGGTGGAGAGCAATGTAACTCATGTCCTCAAAACCGAAGTAAAGAGCCTATTGATGAAAAAAGCTATAGAGGCAGTGCCTCCAGCTCAGAGCGAGTCAGGGTTTTACAGTTGGCCTCAGGCCCATCTTAGACCTCAGACATCTGAACAAGGCCCTTAACAAACTGCCGTTCAGAATGCTGACATTAAAACAGATCATCGTGCAAATCGCCCGATTGGTTTTTCTCAGTGGATCTGAAAGATACTTACTTTCATATCCAAATTATCCTCCATCACAGACCATTTTTGAGATTTGTGTTTGACGGGAAGGCCTATCAGTACACAGTCCTGCCATTCGGCCTGTTTCTGGCCCCCCGCACTTTCACAAAGTGTATGGATGCAGCTCTCTCCCCTTTGAGACAAACAGGAATGCGCATTTTGAACTACCTTGACGACTGGCTCATCCTGGCCCAGTCAGAGGATGAACTAGAATCTCACAAATCTGTGCTACTCAGCCATCTAGAATGCCTGGGTTTCAGAATAAATACAGCCAAGAGCTTGTTGCTTCCCAGGCAGAGAATCTCCTTCCTGGGAACGATTTTAGACTCGATTTTAGACTTTGGTTGTCGAACGAACATGCTCTGACTACACAGCAGCTTGCATACCCGTTCAAAACGGGAACCAACAGACCCCTGAGAATTTTTCAGAGAATGCTAGGCCTTATGGCTTCAGCTTCTCCAGTACTTCTGCTGGGCATGCTGCACATGTGCCCCCTGCAGTACTGGCTGAAATCACGGGTCCCTCCCCAAGCGTAGCATTCAGGCCAGCTTTGGATCAAGGTGGGCTGCGGCTGCATCAAAGCCCTGGCCCTGTGGTTGAATCCTCGCCTCTATGAGTCGTGGGTGAGCTTGGGGACAGTTTCCAGATGGATGGTGGTCACCAACACAGGTTGGGGCACTCTGTGCGAGGGTGAACTGGCCTTCGGCTCATGGTCGAGCACGGAGTCATGGTTGCACATCAACTGCCTAGAAATGTTGGCAGTAGTGCTAGCCCTCGAGACTTTTTTACCGCGTCTCAAGATTCAAGAGATTCAAGATTCAAGAGTTTTATTTGTCACATACACAGTTATATACAGAGTATACAATCGGCAGTGAAATGTAAACAGGTCCGCTCCATGGACAGTGCAAATTCACAGTTAAAAACACAAGGAGGAAATTATAATAGAAATAGGATAAAAAAGTACTATATATATATATATATACACTCACCTAAAGGATTATTAGGAACACCATACTAATACTGTATTTGACCCCCTTTCGCCTTCAGAACTCCCTTAATTCTACGTGGCATTGATTCAACAAGGTGCTGAAAGTATTCTTTAGAAATGTTGGCCCATATTGATAGGATAGCATCTTGCAGTTGATGGAGATTTGTGGGATGCACATCCAGGGACACAAGCTCCCGTTCCACCACATCCCAAAGATGCTCTATTGGGTTGAGATCTGGTGACTGTGGGGGCCATTTTAGTACAGTGAACTCATTGTCATGTTCAAGAAACCAATTTGAAATGATTCAAGCTTTGTGACATGGTGCATTATCCTGCTGGAAGTAGCCATCAGAGAATGGGTACATGGTGGTCATAAAGGGATGGACATGGTCAGAAACAATGCTCAGGTAGGCCGTGGCATTTAAAGCGATGCCCAATTGGCACTAAAGGGGCCTAAAGTGTGCCAACAAAACATCCCCACACCATTACACCACCACCACCAGCCTGCACAGTGGTAACAAGGCATGATGGATCCATGTTCTCATTCTGTTTACGCCAAATTCTGACTCTACCATCTGAATGTCTCAGCAGAAATCGAGACTCATCAGACCAGGCAACATTTTCCAGTCTTCAACTGTCCAATTTTGGTGAGCTTGTGCAAATTGTAACCTCTTTTTCCTATTTGTAGTGGAGATGAGTGGTACCTGGTGGGGTCTTCTGCTGTTGTAGCCCATCCGCCTCAAGGTTGTGCGTGTTGTGGCTTCACAAATGCTTTGCTGCATACCTCAGTTGTAGCAGTGGTTATTTCAGTCAAAGTTGCTCTTCTATCAGCTTGAATCAGTCGGCCCATTCTCCTCTGACCTCTAGCATCAACAAGGCATTTTTGCCCACAGGACTGCCACACACTGGATGTTTTTCCCTTTTCACACCATTCTTTGTAAACCCTGGAAATGGTTGTGTGTGAAAATCCCAGTAACTGAGCAGATTGTGAAATACTCAGACCGGCCCGTCTGGAACCAACAACCATGCCCCGCTCAAAATTGCTTAAATCACCTTTCTTTCCCATTCTGACATTCAGTTTGGAGTTCAGGAGATTGTCTTGACCAGGACCACACCCCTAAATGCATTGAAGCAACTGCCATGTGATTGGCTGATTAGATAATTGCATTAATGATAAATTGAACAGGTGTTCCTAATAATCCTTTAGGTGAGTGTATCTAATAGAATTATAAATAATCAAGTCAAGTAGAAGAAAAAAAGTAAAAAAATAAGAATAAAGAAGTGGAATAAAATAATTGAAGTAGACTGTGCAGTGAGTAAACTGTAGACTTATAAATATGTGGTTAACAAATGTATAAAGAGTATAATGTGCAAACAGGTTTATAACAGGTTGTTACACAGTAACTTGAGAACAGAAAGTGCAGTGCAATGTCAGTGTATCGATGCTTATCCTGAAGTGAAGTCACGTGATGTTAAGTGACTGAGTTCAGGAGTCTGATGGCCTGGGGAAGAAGCTCCTCCTGAGTCTCTCAGTTTTGGCCATCAGGCTTGGAAGCTACCAGATGGCAGCAGCGTGAAATGAGGGTTTGCAGGGTGATTAGAGTCCTTGGTGATCTTAGTAGCTCTACCTTTGCAGCGTTTGGTGTAGGACGCCCTGCAGAGACAGGAGAGCTGACCCTGAGATACGGCTCGGATAAGCGCACGACTCTTTGCAGGGCTTTGCGGTCATGACTGGTGCTGTTCCCATACCACGCTGTGATGCACTGAGTTAATACACTTTCTATCGCCCCTAAATAGAAAGTTTTCAGGATAGCTGGTGAAACCCTGAATTTCCTCAGCTGGCGCAGGTGGTACAGTCTTTGCCTGGCTTTTTCACCTGTGTCTGAATGTGAGCAGTCCAGGTCAGGTCCTCAAGATGTTTACACCCAGGTGCTTGAAGCTGCTCACTCTCTCTACTGGTGACCCGCTGATCATGAGGGGAGTATCTCCATTGCTGTCTCTTCCTGAAGTCCACAATCATTTCTTTGATCTTGCCAACATTCAGAGAGAGACAGTTGTCCTGGCACCATGATGTTAGATGCTCCACCTCGTTCAAGTATGCCGTCTCATTGTTGTTGGAAATGAGGCCCAGGACAACAGTATCATCTAGCAAATTTGATGATAGAGGTGGAGCTGTGTGTGGACAAACAGTCATGTGTGTAGAGAGTAGAGCAAGGGATTCAGGACACAGCCCTGTGGAGCTCCCCACACTCAGGAGATGGAGGTGGAGGTGGACTGGCCTATTCTCACCACCTGAGGCCTGCCAGTGAGGAAGTCCTCAATCCAGTGGCAGAGAGAAGGATTCAGGCCGAGATCCAGGAGTTTGGAGGTTAGCTTGATGGGAACTATGGTGTTAAAGGCTGAGCTATAGTCAATAAATAGCAGCCTTACGTAGTTCCCACTTTTCTGTCGATGTGAGTGAGGGAGGAGTGGAGGACATGAGAGATGGCATCTTCAGTCGATCTATTGGGACGATAGGCAAACTGAAGAGGGTCCAAAGAGTGTCAGGAATGAAGGCACAAATGGTGTGAGTCTCTCAAAGACCTTCATGACCATAGATGTGAGAGCCACTGGACGATAGTCATTTAGGCAAGAGGGTTTACTGTTCTTAGGGACAGGGATGATGGTGGATTTTTTGAAGGAGGTGGGGACCACAGATGTAGCGAGGGACTCATTAAAGATAGATGTAAACAACCCGAGCTGATCAGCACAGGACCACAGAACATGACCTGAAATACCATCCGGCCCGGCAGCTTTCCTGGCGTCCCCCTGCGGCAGTGCCCTCCTAACTTCATCCTCCGAGACAGAGATCATGTGATTGTTGCTGCTCTGAGTAATTTCCTCTGACGCGCCACTTGGCGGAGTCGCGTTGCCCAGCAAGTTACAGTCAAAGCGAGCATAGAAAGAGTTTAACTCATTCACAAGTAAACGGATCAGTGCTCACCTCTGCAGAGGATTTAGATCCAAAGAGCAGATAGACCTCAGACCTTGCCACATGCGCCGCGTAGTCGTTGAGTTGGAAATGAGACTCCACTGGGTCTTTATAGCATAGGAGTTTTGCGCGGCTTTAACTGCACGTCTGAGAGCATAACAGGATGATTTGTATTCAGTCATATTCCCTGTTAGGAGACCGGCGTTGTAGCGGCAGTGCGCATGTGTTCACTGCAGCGCAGATTGAAGTGTCCACCCACGGTTTCTGATTTGAAGGGCGTTATTGTTATTGTTATTGTTTGCGTGGCTTGCTCTGTAAGCGTGTTGATGAAGCAAAGCACCACATCTGTGAACTTCGTTGACGTCAGCTGAACTTCGCTCGGAACATGTCCCAATCCACATGTCTCTCAGGTCACCATGTCCTAGTCCATTATGGATAACACGACAGTGGTCTCCTACATGAACCACCAGAGGCTCAGGTCGAGATGGCTCAACAAACAGGTCAGACATCTCCTCCTATGGGTCGAAGGGGCAAACTGCACTCGCTAAAAGCAGTGCATGTGCCGGGCAGACTGAACCAGGGAGCAGACATGCTCTCCAGGGGCCTTGTGTCTCCAGGGGAATGGTCCTTCCATCCCCAAATGGTTCAAATAATATGAATATATATATTTTCAGGAAGGCAGAGGTCGACCTCTCTGCCTCTGAAGACAACTCCCATTGCCCAATTTATTTTCAAAGAGCAAAGATGTGCTGGCCACAAATGGCCCAGCTGCCTGCTTTTATGCTTTCCGCCAGTCCTGCACTCCTTTCACAGATCTTAAAAAGAATCAGGAATGCGAGCACACAGTTCTGCTAGTGGCTCCACTCTGGCGAACCCACCACTGGTTTCCCGAGTTGATTGAGCTAATATAAGCAGCCCCATGGCCAGTTCCCCTGAGGAAAGATCTCCTTTCTCATGCGAATGGGACAATCTGGCACCCCGTCCCAAACTGTGGGCGCTACATGTTTGGCCACTCAAAAGGAGCTCGAGTACCTCCCAGTGAGTGTCTGAGCACTCTCAGTGAAGCTAGAGCTCCATCTACTAGGCGTCTCTTCCCTTAAATGGTCAGTGTTCTCTGACTGGTGTTCAGCCAGGAACCATAACCCAGTGTCAGGCGAGATATCACAGATTCTCATTTTTCTACAGAGATGTTGAATGCAGGATGCACTCCATCCACACTCAAAGTCTACACAGCAGCTATCACTGCATCTCATGCACCGATAGCTGGCCAATCAGTGTGAGCAGACACGACATGGTCGTAAAATTCTTAAAGGGAGCCAGGAGGCGCTCTCCTCGCCCTCCTGCGGTGCCATCCTGGGACCTTTCATTGTGTCCTCTGAGCACTAAAGAACCTCCCTTACGAACCGTTGCAGGCGGCCGAATTGAAGCCACTTTTCGCTGAAAACTGCCCTGCTATTAGCACTGGCATCAGTTAACCGTGTTGGTGACATTCAAGCACTCTCTGTGAACACGTCCTGTCTAGAGAATTTGGCCCAGGTGATTCTAAAGTAATTCCCAAACCGAGACATGGCTATGTACCCAAGTGCTTTGAACACCGTTCAAAAACACAGGTAATCACTCTCTCTGCTCTCCCCTCCTCCGAGGATGAGAGACAGTTACACCTACTCTGTCCAGTTAGGGTGCTTAGGGCATATATTGAGCGGTCCTCTTTAGACAGTTGGAGCAGCTCTTTGTAGCTTTGGTGGCACACTAAGGGACTTCCGGTCCTGAAACAAAGCCTAGCCAGATGTCTAGTGGACACAATAGCATTAGCCTATGATACTATGGGCCTCCAATGCCCCATAGGTGTCAAAGCTCACTCCACCAGAGCCATGGCCTCCTCCTGGGCGTGGTCTAGTGGAGTTTCTATGAGTGACATCTGTAGATCAGCAGGCTGGTCCTCACTGTCTACTTTAACCAGATTCTACAGCCTGGAAGTCCCTGTCACAAGTCCTCAAGCTGTATAATGAGTATTAAGAGGCGGCCTCTGTTAAGCCCGTCTCCTTTATAAGATTAGCATCTGGGGCCTTCTTTGCAAGGGACTTTTTTCCTTGTAATTACTGGTCTCTATGGAGCCCCTACGCATAAGAGATAATTTTGCATGGGTAAAACATTTAAGACACTGTTTTAACAAGCCACTTTATGCTGTGCAAATGAGTTCTACACTAGGGTGGGCAACATCATTGGCTGCTTCAGACCCCTGTGGCCAATCACACTCCAGGATCGGAAAGGCGCCGGAATTCAATCTCCTCCTCATCAGAAAGGGATAAATATGTCCCCTGGGTAGACATACCCTTGTTCTCACGTTCCTAACCCGGCCCCAGGGAAGGAGATGCCCACAGACACACCACGTCCTGAGTTTCTGACCTGATGAGGAAAGAGACTACAAGACAGTTGAGGAGTTAAGTTTTTGCGAGGAAAACCTTTTATATTGCTTTTGGGTTGCACTCCCACGCTGTAAAGGGCTCTCATTGAAGTCTTTATCTAAACTCTTATGACTCCTCTAGTGGCACAACACACCAAGGACCTCTGCATCAGCAGTCATTTACCTGTCCTCCTACGGCTCCTGGGTGATGCAGCCAGCCTGCAACGGACCCTGTGAAGGTCCACTTTGAGGACCTGCTTGGCGCAGCCAGAGTTCTGCATCTTTCAGCCCAGCGTTGCAACAACCCCTACTCACAACTCTGCGCCATGTCCACTGCACGATACCAGCATAACCAGTGGAAGACGTCTCTACTGCCAGGACTGATCACACGCCTGTGTGGAGCGTAAATATAAATTTACCAACCCATACTTCGAGAGAGACCTTGGCATTAGTTTATACATGCAGCATATGTTTTCTGACCTGTTTAGTTACTTAGAGATCAACTTATTTACAAATAATGAGTTTATTATTATTTATTTAATGATAAATAGCATTTATTTATCACCATTTGCCAGAACCATTGAAATTGGATTCCCATAAAAGCATTCACATACAATTCTCTTCCATTTGCTGCATTCTGTTTAACAGCATTACATTTATCCATTCTGTGTTCACATCATTTATTAGGTTTATTAACATCATTCATTACTTTCCTTTGTATTGATAATTTACTATCCTTTAAAGTACATATTCATTACTATCTTTGTCATAGAAGTTGTTACTCTTGCATATCTATTGTTAATACATTTTACTTTCATTTTATTACACTGTCTTCGCTGTGTTGATGATCAAAGACTTTGCTAGTTGTCCTTCAAGATAAATCAGCTTATTAGTCCCCTCTAGGTTACATTAATTCTGAATTACTAGACACCTCTTTTGGGAGTGTTCTTATATTATTAAGATAAGTATTCTTAGATGGTGCCCCATATCAAAAAGGAAAGGGGTCATCTATTACACTCTTATAACCACACCTTAACCATTGACACATGATCTAAAATTCACTATGTCCTCTGTGAATTAAGGTAAAAATCACTACATTTAAATTACTTTAACAGGAAACTAAATTTCTCAGTTTGATCAGTTACTGTTTATGCGTTGTTAAATAATATCAGGGAAGAAGGAGGTAGGAACCAGCCCAGACATTTAAAAGCTTTAATAAAAATAACTGAAAAATCACAATAAGCGGCGGCTTGGCCCCTCGGCTGACTGCCTTGCCCACATACAAAACAAAAACACAACATAAAATCTCTGTCGTGCACTCTTCGTTTGCTCACTCCATACATGCTCCAAAATGCTCCTCCGTGAGGAGCAGAGACCGGTGTGGTGCGCGGCTGGCGCTCATCATCTGGCTTCATCCACCCCGGCCAGCTCTCTGGGTCCCTCGCCTCACTGCTCGCCACACTGTTTGCTTAGCAGGTGGTTTATGCAAGCCTGATTCATGGTTTCTTCACTCCAGCTCTGTTATACCATTTGTGAATAGGATTTGTTGCAGCTGAGTTGTTTGCAAGTAAAAGAAATTGCTATTTAAGCTTTGGACCATTTTATAGTGGCATAAAGTTCTGCATTAAAGTTTCTCATTCAGGAAACTATAGTGTTATGCAGAGATTGTGCTGATTGTAGTATAACTAATTGCTACTACTAAGTATGATAAAGGGCTCATATACCTTATAAATCTGCTCGAAATATGAGTTCTGCATAGACTTTAGATAAATGTCAGATATGGGTGGTTACTTCTGACCACTCATGAGCCTGAGGCTAGAGTCATTATTTTATTCTTATTTTATTTATTTTATTTTGACAGAGACAGTGTACGTATGGTGACATTGTATGCAAAATGCACCAGGAGTAGGCAAATGGTAATTTTTCCTCCATTTGTCCCTGGATCACTGTTCAAGAAGTGTGACTTACAGTTTTCCTGTGACTTCAAACTATAAACACTTCGTGTTAAATATTGATAATAAGCTAGGTTGCTAGTATCAGTCAAAAATAGCAGAATGTAACCTTACCTGAGACAGCTGGTTGTGGAGACTGGCCAGTGCTGTGAATGCAGGTTACATAGAGATGATTAAGATTATGAGGAAATCAGCACTAAAACAACACAGCTAACCTCTCTGACAGCAGCCAGGCCAGGCCATAAAGGGTGCCCTCGCCTAATCAAACTCCTCTCTAGCTTAGCACTAAATTGGGCTTCTCAGTTGGCAAGCAATAGACAAGTATCCCTTGCTAATGAACAGATGAGAGGTAGGGATATGATGATCCAAGAGCTAAAGAAAGTGAGCTGGCTGATATCGTCATACAGTACCATTTAAAGGTGGAAGCTAGTGGGTTACTCTACAGAAGACTTCCAGTGTGTTGTGGGCAGCCAAGAGAAAATTGAAAGGTTAAAGAAAATCCCTAGACCTAGAAACTTGAGCTGAGTGAGTGTTCAGTCTCACCTTGCCTGATCTGCAAACAGAGTTGGC
>CM031947.1:14954317-15119317 GCA_018749465.1 Paracanthobrama guichenoti
CTGCAGAGAAAAGCACAGAAAAAGGATACTTCAGTCGCCAGTAGCGCGAGCAGCCAGAATATCATGATTCATTAGCCTGTGCGTTTAATGCGTGATGCCTGGGAAGCACAACACTAATCTGACCAAATGATAGTCAGGAACACCCAAAGTACGCGAAACCCCTGTTTCCAGCCTGGTCAACACACTCTGAGTTGCAAGAAATCTCAAGAATTGGGCATGTGGTTATGGTAAAGTGGAAGTGAAGGGGACCACAAAACACAGACCTACAAAATACACTCATTATACAGACATATGAATATTAAAATCTGACCAGAGAAAACACACACACGTTGTTTCCTCCCATGTTTTACGGGGACTTTCCATAGGCGTACGGTTTTTATACTGTACAAAACCGTATATTCTATCCCCTTACACCAACCCTTCTACCCTAAACCCATCATAGTAAAACTCTTCTTGCAGTTTTGATATTTTTCAAAAACATCACTTAGTATGATTCATAAGACGTTTCCTCAAATTCAAAAATTGTCCCCTGCTACACAAGGATTTCGGATATCCTCAAACTTATGTTTTTAGGGTTTTCATAGAGATAGGCAGCCTGTATATACTGTTCAAATCTCAAACTCGGTATTTTCTGGGGTTTCATGTCCCTTTATTATACTTTAAGCCTCTACCAGACATGTTAAGGTTTGGATAAGTCTGTACTCATGTAGTTACTTACTAGTTACTTGTACATCGAGGACTTGACTTAGAAGTATATCTAATCCAAAATCTAAAAAAAAAAATTTTCTTAAACATTGATTAAATATTGTGTAAATTTGTTAATTTAATTCTAACAATTGTGCAGTTAGGCTATATTGCATTTTTAAACATTAAATTGTTTCATATCATTCAAATGTACATGAGTGAATCACAATGACATATCAGCAGTGGAACTAATTATTGAAAAGCCCATATCATAAAGCATAAAAAGCAAAAAATAATCAAAGCAGCTGAATAACATCAATTTGATTGGTCAAGACTGTGACCAATTCTGCAGCCTTTCTAATAGTGTATTTCTCTTATTGTCTCAGCGGTATTTGCAAGTTTGCATGACAAATTAAGGTGAAAAGAAACATTTATAATAGCTGAATATTTCATGTTTATCAAAGTGGTAAATATTTCATGAAATGCTTTATACATGAGGACAAAATTATCTCAGGCTGAGAGCAATTGCACCTCATTTCAATAAGAACACACACTATTATTCCTCCTGAGGAAAGACTGAGATTTGAGAGCAGGAAGAAGAAAGGATAAAAAGAGTTGAAAAAGCAGTTGAGCTGAGGGGAAAGAGAAACTGCAGTGTCTCAAGCAGTGTTCTTGAGAGGAGTGGGTGAAGAAGAGACCAGTGAGTTCACACTCCCCATGAAGTGGATGCATAAGGGCACGAATAATGATGCGTATGTATTCTCTTTTGATATTAACAAAAATGCTATTAAAAATTATATTTAAATAAAATGAGCGAAGATGATAATGCAAAAGTTTAGATCTTAACTATAAAAGTTGCCATGAAACAGAAGTTGCAAATTTCTTTTCTTAAGCTATTTTTGGCGTATGAGCGAAATGGCTTGGCGACAGGATGGCCGTATGGCGCCAGTAAACACGTCATCAAAGAAAGAAAAAAACAGATGTTGCTGGGAAAGGAAATTATCTGGATGAAAGATTATGAGGGCATATGAATTAAATGTATAATAAATACTGCAATATTCCATAAAAAACAAAAAACAAAATAAGATTTGTCCATTTTGATTTCATGGTAACTTTAAAGGGAATCAAGCAGTCTGTTCATTCTATATCAAATACATTCTCACACAACAATTGTAAACATAGTGAAGAGCAGACTTTCTTTCTTTGTCACCGGATAATAGGTGACTCACACTGCAGAAGATGGAAGCCATCTATGGAAGGAACACAACACACACACACACACACACACACACACACACACACACACGATATCCATCATGGTCAAAAATCTCACAAACACAAAAAACAGATCAATAAGACCGTGACACTGTGACACTGTTTGATGGGACGGCTTTGATTAATTTCTCTCATTTTCAAGAACTGGGGTAGGTGACCGTGAGAGGAGCTTTTGAAGCATTTAAAAGAAAAATGCAGCAATGTACTGATTCTGTACTGTTGTTGAAACTCATACATTTTCTTACAAAGTTTCTCATAAATTTTGGGGTGATGATTAACTGTCACACAAGATAACTGTGATTGAAATGTCACTTAATTCTTTTTTATAACTGGAATCTATCCCACTACACACAAACAAGATCACAAAACAGCTTTAAAAATGAAAGTATATTTAACATTTTATGTTTAGTATATTCAGCATATAACAATATCTAATGCACCATCCATTTTCACAAGTACTACTGCATGAGAAGAACGAGGAAATGTTATTACAAAAATAGATCCCACTTTATATTAGGTGGCCTTATGTGCTTACATAAAAAAGAAAAAAGAAAAAAAGTACTTATTGTGTTCTTATTGTATTGCTAAACACTTTTGCTGATATTGAGGTGGGATATGGGTAGTGTTAGGGACAAGTGTGGTGGTATGGGTAAGTTTAAGGGTAGGGTTAGGTGTAAAGGAAGTGTCAACAGTGTACTTATAAATGTAACTAGAAATGATTACAGATGTAATTACATGCAGGTAATTTTTTTAAATGTAAGTACAATGTAAAAACATGTTTGTACACAATAAGTGCATTGTATCAAATGTTTAATTTAAATGTTAGTACATAGTCGTTAAGGCCACCTGATATAAAGTGGGTCCCAAAATATGATCAAAACTTTAATCATAGGTTGGGTAGTTGATGCAACATGCAAAATGTATTGCTTTTTACTTTAACTGCTGCATCACTAACTCTAACTAACTCTAAGCTATTAAGCAGTACAACCACTTTCAACATTGATAATAGGAAGAAATGTTTGAGCACCAAGTCAGCATATTAGAATGATTTCTGAAAAATCATGTGACACTAAGTTTTACCATCACAGATTCGAACAAGTTTCTGAAAGTTTTTCTTTTCATTCGAGTATGACTTCATAAAGGCGAATTCCTTGTATAGGCACCCAGAGCGAGAGCAAGAGCACATCCATCAATGAACTTCGCTCGGGTTACAGAAGCCGTCGGCAGGCCTGTCATTTGTTTTTAGACCACAAAATCAACAATGTCACTAAAACAGTGTGTTTTTGGTTGTGAGGAAAAGATAACCTTGTTCAGTTTCCCAAATAACCCAGTGTTAAGGAAACGGTGGGTGCAGTTTGTTTTTCTCGGAGCAGTAACGGAGTTCTGCAAGTGTGTTTGTTGCTGGTCATGAGTCGAAACCGCAGGCGGTGAGTGAAATGCATCATGTTTTGTTGGCAATCGGAGCTTAAGTGCATATAATGTAAACACGAACGTATAGTGAATCGAAAGTTATCCAGAGATAATGCCATGATGTATTTTGTGTGTGTGTGTGTGTGTGTGTGTATATACACTCGTGACTCTTTAGCTCCGCCCACTGCACGCCTGCACGACTGTTTTCGTAAAGAATCGGCACAGCGTATCTTTCTTTTATAAATATGATAAAACTAAAGACTCTTCAAGATATGAACGATGCAATACTACTCTATAGGTACTCAAGATTAAGGCGAGATTGGCAGAAACTGTGTGTATGTACCCTTTAAAAAGCAGCTTGTGATGGCATAAAGATAAAGTCTGTGGAAATATGGGCCGTTTCTGAAAGAGTTTCACAGACACCATGCTCTGGCATGAGAAAAGAACTATTTTGGTGAAAAATTATCCAGAATGCTCCAGTTATGATCTAGAACTAACCTGGTTCTCCCTATCTCTCTCCATCTCTCTCTCTCTCTCTCTCTCTCTCTCTGCCCCAATTCATGGGTCTAGCTTGGTTTTACAAGGTTAACATTGGTGCAATAATTATAATTTAAGAGGACCGTCCCTGACTCCGGGCACATACTATCATTCAATTAAGGTGGGCACACATTGTGGGGCTTAAGGGTCAGGGTTTTAAATTAAAAGATTGCCTCACGAGTCCTGTACTCCACAATCCCTCTTTCCAGCCTCAATTCATTTCATTTCTATCTTGTCTCATGTCTCCTTTATGTCTCTCTTCACCTTTTGCCTATAACACACTCTTTCTACAACACCTCTATTTTCTCACTGGATCCTCATTTAACACACTGCCCTACCTGTCCTCATTTCAGTCTCCTCTCTTGCTCCAGCACATTATTGGCTTTCGCTTGTCAGTGCCGCAGTGGCAAAAGACATTTCCGTCCATCAACTCTCTCCTACTCATGTCCTGTTTCTCCTGAATGGCTGACCATTACAGTACTTTCCTCCTGTCGCTCTCTCCCTCATTCCTTCTCTCCTCCATCTCATGTTTATTTCATCCAATCTTTCTCCAGTGCTGCTTTTCTCCCAGGAGTACGGAGAGATCTCAATAATTCAGCAGGCTGTCTGAGCTATGCTGGGCTAGCAGGACACCCATCACTGGACACAGGGAACTTTCAGTGCCCCACTTACTCCATAAGCAGATAGATAATCATCAATATCACTACAAAGCACTGCTTTCTACTGACGAGATCACTATGATCTAAACTGTCCATGAACATTGACGCCATCTTCAATGGTGCTTTTTTATGCAACCGATGGAGGTCACAAAGCTCCATTGTTACACAAAATGTTAATAACATTCATGTCACAGTTATCCTACTGTAGTAAATGTTACTTTGCACGTCATTTCAATGTGTCCCATGCACTGCCACACAAACCATTTAACATAAGATCTAAATCACATTAATAATCTTGTGCACGCATAAATACGAACTAGATTTGCACAAACCCGTGCTCGCAAACTATCAACAGCTAAAGTTTTAGGAAAGGTTGTTGGCGTTGGTCTTGCATAAATTGTACAGGTGCTGTGTGTTTTTGTAAATGCAGGACAGAAGAACCAAATCACAATTTAACAGATGTAAGAAAAAGTATATATGTTTTTGTATAATATTCCAGTTATAGCAGAATTATAGAAGAATTTGGAGGCCAAGTCAACACCTCAAACTCGTTGTTGGGCTCCTCAAACCATTCCTGAACAATTTTTGCTTTGTGGCAGTGTGCATTATCCTGCTGAAAGAGGCCACAGCCGCCAGGGAATACCATTTACATGAAAGGGTTTACATGGTCTGCAACAATGCTTAGGTAGGTGGTACGTGTCAAAGCAACATGCACATGGATGGCAGGACCCAAGGTTTCCCAGCAGAACATTGCCCAAAGCATCACACTGTCTCCACCGGCTTGCCTTCTTCCCATAGTGCATCTTGGTGCCATGTGTTCCCCAGGTAGCGACGCACACTCACTCGGCCATCCATGTGATGTAAAGCCCCATTCGCAACAAACTGATGCACTGTGTATTCTGACACCCTTTCTATCAGAACCAGCATTAACTTCTTGAGCAATTTGAGCTACAGTAGCTTGTCTGTTTGATCGACCACACGAGCCAGCCTTCGCTCCCCACATGCATTAATGAGCTGCAGTTTTAGAGATGCTCTGACCCAGTTGTCTCAGCCATCACAATTTGGGCCTTGTCAAATTGTTCAAATCTTTATGCTTGCCCATTTTCCTGCTTCTAACACATCAACATTGAGGACAAAATGCTGCCTAATATATCCCACCCACTAACAGGTGCCATGATGAAGATATAATCAGTGTTATTCACTTCACCTGTCATTACATGTTATGTCACATAATGTTATGCCTGATCGGTGTATATGATTGGTTTTGCACTGATGCAGGCTGACTCTCAAAAGGGGCTCTGTACTGCAGTATAACAGCTTGCTGAATCAACTTTGAACACTTAATATTTCTCATGGATCTTCCCATTTAATTTTCATCACAAAAATGGAGCCCTGCAGTTTGCCAAACTCAGATTAAATTTCTGCCAAACTAGTATCAAAGCCCACTGACGTACTCTCTTATTTCTCACAACACTGACAGAAAGTTAATGGAAAGAAATGTGCAATACCCTCATCTCCACATACACAAACAGCATTTTTAATGACGAAATGGTATCTGCATTTCTATTAGTGAGATCACAGCATAAAAGCAGCTCACAGAACACATCCTGTGATTCCATTAATGTACAGTCTGCATGTATAATTCAGACAACTCGCTCTCTCTTGATGACTGTCCAGTTATCAGACTGCTGTCTGTGTCTTGACTTTTTCTCTTTCTCGCTTTATCCATCTATCTGTCTCTTTCTATCTCTGTCTCCATAGATACGCAGACAGTTTTGCCCGTCCCTGCCTTAACCAATTGTTCAGGGATTGAAGCTTGTAAGTAGGTCAGCCTGTGTTGCACTTGGCATAAGGTAAAGGCAGCCAATGCATTAAAATACCAATTTTGGGTTAATATTCATCTAACCTTCAAGTAGGAACTGTAACACAATCCATAACAGACTCTGTGAAATTAGATTTTTTAATGATGGAGATATTTTTTGTTAAAAAACAGCAACAGTCACCTAGTCTAGTGGGTGAGAGGGTTTAATCAGGGCTTCAGACTGTGACTAAAACAAACATTTGCAACAGCAATTTAAAATCTTATTGGTATTGAAACTTGAACTTGAAACTTGAACTATTGCGCAACAAATAACAATAGTTTATGAACAAATGGCTCTTATGATCTGATTCTTTTTAATGAATAAGTCTCTCTCAAAAATCTAATAACTGACTCATTAAATTAACCAAGTTAATCCAAGTTATTTCTGATTATGATTAACTGAACTGTGTCATTACTGTGATGTGTTCATTTCCGACTGGTTGTTCATAAGACAATATATTGCTAAAGTTACACATTCTGAAAAGAATTTATAATAATGGTTTTCTAATTAAAAAGTACATAACTATCATTTTTTATATAGCACAAATACAATAAGAAGAATCACTGTGACATCATCAAAAGCATCATCGAAAGCAATTTTATGCTAAACATAATTAGGAAATCAAACCAAAGGCATCTTAACACAGCCGAGTTAAGGCTGCTCTGTGCCTGCTCAAAATTCAGTGTAAAGATGCAATGCCGCATAAAAGCCAGACTAAATTAAGCCCACTCAGACCCACCTAAGCCCATTGTAATTGTGTAAATACATTTATGCCACCTCTTAGCAGCATAAACGAATATATGTAAAGACACCTAAATGGCACTCCGTTTCTATGCCACCTTTGCAGTGTAAATTTGGCAGTAATGATAAAAAGAAGAATTACAATTTAGATTTAATTCACTGCAAAAAATAAAATATCAAGTCAATGCACTGCACGCTTTTTACTTTATCTAATTTGAGTGCTTCTGTAATTTGGCCATTAAATCCTACTTTAGGAGCCAGTGGCTCCTGGTATTTTTTTAGACTGGAGCCCCATTTATGCTTGATCAAATATTGTGATTAGGTTATAGAGAAACGTCAATGGTATCCAGACAGCAGAGACAAGCAATACAAATTGTGAGGGATTTTATGGAGCATAAATGCATCCTCATCGCCAAATCAACATAATATATCAGTTTTAGACTACAAACATTATGATAATTGGCCTACATAAAACCTGTAGCCACCAACTGCATCCCCACCAACTGCATTTTGTAATCAACACAGATTGGACAGTAAATCATTACTTCAAGTCTAAATCACAAAAACACATCACCCATACTGGTTGTCTTTGACAAACATCTGCTGAACACATCTGCACTCCACCACCATTAAACCACAAACACTCTTGACAAAGAGCTGACAGCAGTAACCAATAAAGGCAGGCAGCCAGTAGAGAGTTGAGCTCACTGGACCTGATTCATTTAGCATCCACAGGACAGAGCAGGCTGAACCTTTTGCTGACTAGCCACTTCCCAGGGTCCCATCAATCTACAAAGCCTTCAAACCCCCCCTGAAGGGGACCTATGTGATCAAACTAAACCAGTGACGTAACTGTTACTATTCTTACTGGGGTGATCCTTACCTCTAGGGAGCCTGACGTCTGCAAACGTGAGCTATTGTAAAATGCTACTGCTTCTAAAAATAACAATGGAGCAGCGAGGCTCATAAAGATAGAAACGATGCTCAAAACTCCAAGTAGAGTTGCTTTTTTCCTAATTGAGTGTTAGGGAAAGGCTCTTGAGAGCCCACTTCTGTTCAATACCAGATTTGGTTACACAGTTGCAGAAAGCTGATATGATGAAGATAATGATAAAGTTAAAAGCACTTCTTTTTTTAAATGGCATGACCTTTATATAAATATTTTGAGTGTTTTATCACTCCCAGAAACAGTCCCAGTTATCCAAGTTATCCCGAGTCATCTCTAAGATAGCACTTAATACTAATATTCAACATTCAAATGTAACATCTAAATTAATATGTTGTCTATATTATCGTTCATTTTGTGTATGAATACTTAGGCACAGTGTATATTGTTCTGTGCACTGTACATCGAATGTACAGTGGGGTCCAAACACCTGCGAACACAAATGAAAAAAACATCTATTTTGCATTTTTATAAATAACATTTTCCCAGTACAAATTATATTAGCAGCATACTAATTAGAGTGAAAAAAATAATTGAACATGTCTTTTTTTCTCTAAAGCCAGTTGCAAAGATTGCTCTTAGTAATAATACCTATTATATTTCAGTATTTACATAAGGGTTTTTTTTTTTTTTGCTGTTGCAACATTGCATTTACCCCTTCCACGAGGATATATAAAGGTCACTCTGCTCTTACAAACGTATTAAAATTAACCCTCTGGAGATAAAAATTACAAAACTGCACGATAACGAGTACTAAGATTTTCATTCAGGGTCAAGTGGATGGTGAACGCCACAGTAGCCCTTACTTTAGACCTTGAAGCAGCAGCAGTTTCGTGTTTCCTGGTAGTTAAAGACCAGTGACATGTCATAACGCAGACATTTTGCATATTTAGGTGAACGTTAGGAGGGGTGGAACTTCATCTGATTCAGCACACTCTGATACACATCAGGGATAAAATGGTTATTTTCTCAACATCAGCAGCAGGTAACAATATATCACCCTGCTAACAGGTTGTCTGAGATAGTGTGGTCAAAGTCGAACTAACAGGCGTTGCAGGCAACCTGTTTCCTAAACAACCTGTTAGTAGGTGATCGACTGACAACACAACTTCCTTGAAGCTATGTAGTTCCGCCCACGTTTCAGGGGATGAGAAAATTGTTAAAGATTTAGGCTAGATCGTGATGAAGCTGTAACATTAAAGCTTGAGTACCATATTACTTGCCTGTAGACTGTATGTTTTGCAATACCTCGATCAGTACGGACACCCGCCTGATCGTGCATCACTAGCGATGTTCAAACAAAAAACCCATCAAGGCCTAAATAAAATAAAATGAAAAACCACACACACATACACACACACACACAAAACAAACAAACACGCGACGCGTGTAAACAAAGGCATTCTTACCGGTCCCCTCCGTTTTAAAGTCACGTTCTTCCACAGGAGAAGGTGTAGCTGGTGAAGAAATCCCATTTTCGATGAGTTGGAGAATGAAGGCGCAAATTATGATCTATTCATCACAGTGTTGTTGTTGTTGTTTTGAGATTCCGCGTTATTTGCATGTTGTCCTCCCCGGCGCGTGACAAAGCCAAACATCCTGAAATAACAGGGCTGGGTTTGTGAACAAACTGCTCTTTTGGTAGCAGCAGATATTGATATTCGCATCTCATTAAGCAGTGGGCGGGTACCCTGTCAGCTTCAGCCAAACGTAGCGAACGAACGTTTCTTACTGCTATAGTGACTTGAGCCAATTGAGCGCGCGACCGATGTGTCAAGTAGATCAGAAGCGATTTTTATGGTAATCTAGCGGCTGCCTCAGCTGGATTACTGATGCGCTGCCGAATCCTCATCATTCTGCGACGCTGGGCTATTTATAGAAACTCCATCGACGTGAGAACATTTTAATCTCCTCATCTTTAGCTTTACTTCTGGGACTGAGGTAAATCCCTCCTGGATGGACAGACTTATCCGAGATCACATTTGTGAGGCTGTCGTGGATTGTATGAAGTCTGTGATCTTTAATCCGTGTACTGTATGTTATTAAAGCGAGTTACCCTTGAAAAGAGTTTTGAGAGTGAACAAAGCGAATAGCACCCTCTGCAGCATAGCACTGGTTTCAACAGTAGGCTGTTGGAAATAAATAGCACGACTAACCAATTCCTACAGGCATCACGATTTGTAAAGAAAAAGACATAACATATCTTCCTAGTAACAACCATTAGACACGCATAAAGGCCAGCTAGATGTTCTAGGGGCAACTCTGTGGGAGATTATTATATTACCAGAGGTAACGTTAACGAATCCTGTGAAAGAGTCGTTCACGTTAACTTCAATATTCTGACTCGAACATGCCTTAACTTTGTGTCAGAAATAGTAAGATTAGTAACCGAAATCACCCAGAGAAAGTCTCTCCCTGTCCTTTCTGTGTTCAAAGACTACAAAACCGATTCCAAAAAAGTTGGGACACTGTAGAAATTGTGAATAAAAACAGAATACAATGATTTCAAATGTCTATATTTTATTCAGAATACAACATAGATGACATATCAAATGTTTAAATTAAGAACATGCAGTGCTGTCTAAGGGCCCGAAGATCACGGGCATCCAGTATGGTTTTGAGAAACTCCTTTCTGATATTGCTCCACTATTTTTGGCTGCAGCATTGGGGGAATTGGTGATCCTCTGCCCATCTTGACTTCTGAGAGACACTGCCACTCTGAGAGGCTCTTTTTATACCCAATTATGTTGCCAATTGATCTAATAAATTGGTCCTCCAGCTGTTCCTTATATGTACATTTAACTTTTCCGGCCTCTTATTGCTACCTGTCCCAACTTTTTTGGAATGTGTATCTCTCATGAAATCCAAAATGAGCCAATATTTGGCATGACATTTCAAAATGTCTCACTTTCAACATTTTATATGCTATCTATATTCTATTGTGAATAAAATATAAGTTTATGAGATTTGTCAAATATTGCATTCCTTTTTTATTCACAATTTGTACAGTGTCCCAACTTTTTTGGAATCAGGTTTGTACCTTTGTGATCGATTTTTGCTCTCACACAGGTGCACCTCGACTACAGGCATGTGTGATCATAAAATGGCATTGTGAACTGCAATGTACAAATGACCACACGGTTCACTTTAGACATTCACGACTACTCGGATCAAAATTACAATTTAAAGACAAAATAACCAGTCTCCATTACTGTTTAGTAGCAGTATGTTCTATCTTATTATGAAGTAATAGTCTTTTTATCATTAATTATATGATACTGACTCACCTAGTAGAATGTATTTCTCTATATTCAGTCGGCTTCTTATTCAGAATGCATCAAATTAATTAAATCTCCAACTTTCTCATAGTTTTTCAAAGATTTTCAATCTAAGATTTATAAACTGGATCACGACGATCAGATTGCGTCGTTCTTTTCCATCAAGCTCGTCTCTTCTGTCACTGCGCATGCTCGTTGACACGCATGGCACAAAATGGCAAAGAGCTCTCATTGATCGATCACTGAGCTTTTTTCTAGAATGAATTTGCATATTTATTTTTTACATTTTTAATAATTTGTACATCTCTTATCAACTTTTATTAAGGGAATATGATATCCTAAATTGTGTATAAATTAAATAATTCCCTTTATTTAACCTGTGTTACACTGTTAGCAAAGTCATGGCGCGCTCCCTACTCTGCTCGTCTCCGCACATCCACTTCGTACGCACTCTCCACCATTGATGGCGCTGTCGAGAAGGGCTACAAGAAGCTTCCTCTGCTTTAGGAAACGGTAGCTGCACACCTCTGCCTGCCCTCTGCGATAGGCTGGAGGCCTAAGATCGCCCACCCTTCCAAACCCAGTCGTACAAGTTCGGCCGTGGCAAATAGGGCCTATGCTTCCGCCGGCCAAGCAGGCTCCGGTCTCCACTCCCAGCTTCTTTGGGCTATGGATGAGACTGGGCCAGATCAAGAGGCTTTCCGTGACCTCCGAAGTGCCACAGACCTGGCCCTTCATGCCACAAAAGCCACCGCCCAAGCCATAGGCAGGTGAATGGCCAGCCTCATTGTGTTAGAAAACCACCTGTGGCTAAACCTCACTAGGTTCAAGGAGGCCAATAAAACCGCCTTCCTCAACGCTCCAATTTTTGGTTTTGCAGAGTGCTTCACCACAGCCCAGAAAGCACCACATGGAAGTTGGTGCCTGACACTATAAAACCCCTGTGCGATCGGGCAGAGGTTTGGAAAGCCATGTGTCACAGTGGGTTATAAAACCAATTCAACGGGGCTACTCGCTCCAATTTGCTTGCAAACCACCCCGCTTCGCGGGCATAATGCACACTTTGGTGGAGAGCAATGTAACTCATGTCCTCAAAACCGAAGTAAAGAGCCTATTGATGAAAAAAGCTATAGAGGCAGTGCCTCCAGCTCAGAGCGAGTCAGGGTTTTACAGTTGGCCTCAGGCCCATCTTAGACCTCAGACATCTGAACAAGGCCCTTAACAAACTGCCGTTCAGAATGCTGACATTAAAACAGATCATCGTGCAAATCGCCCGATTGGTTTTTCTCAGTGGATCTGAAAGATACTTACTTTCATATCCAAATTATCCTCCATCACAGACCATTTTTGAGATTTGTGTTTGACGGGAAGGCCTATCAGTACACAGTCCTGCCATTCGGCCTGTTTCTGGCCCCCCGCACTTTCACAAAGTGTATGGATGCAGCTCTCTCCCCTTTGAGACAAACAGGAATGCGCATTTTGAACTACCTTGACGACTGGCTCATCCTGGCCCAGTCAGAGGATGAACTAGAATCTCACAAATCTGTGCTACTCAGCCATCTAGAATGCCTGGGTTTCAGAATAAATACAGCCAAGAGCTTGTTGCTTCCCAGGCAGAGAATCTCCTTCCTGGGAACGATTTTAGACTCGATTTTAGACTTTGGTTGTCGAACGAACATGCTCTGACTACACAGCAGCTTGCATACCCGTTCAAAACGGGAACCAACAGACCCCTGAGAATTTTTCAGAGAATGCTAGGCCTTATGGCTTCAGCTTCTCCAGTACTTCTGCTGGGCATGCTGCACATGTGCCCCCTGCAGTACTGGCTGAAATCACGGGTCCCTCCCCAAGCGTAGCATTCAGGCCAGCTTTGGATCAAGGTGGGCTGCGGCTGCATCAAAGCCCTGGCCCTGTGGTTGAATCCTCGCCTCTATGAGTCGTGGGTGAGCTTGGGGACAGTTTCCAGATGGATGGTGGTCACCAACACAGGTTGGGGCACTCTGTGCGAGGGTGAACTGGCCTTCGGCTCATGGTCGAGCACGGAGTCATGGTTGCACATCAACTGCCTAGAAATGTTGGCAGTAGTGCTAGCCCTCGAGACTTTTTTACCGCGTCTCAAGATTCAAGAGATTCAAGATTCAAGAGTTTTATTTGTCACATACACAGTTATATACAGAGTATACAATCGGCAGTGAAATGTAAACAGGTCCGCTCCATGGACAGTGCAAATTCACAGTTAAAAACACAAGGAGGAAATTATAATAGAAATAGGATAAAAAAGTACTATATATATATATATACACTCACCTAAAGGATTATTAGGAACACCATACTAATACTGTATTTGACCCCCTTTCGCCTTCAGAACTCCCTTAATTCTACGTGGCATTGATTCAACAAGGTGCTGAAAGTATTCTTTAGAAATGTTGGCCCATATTGATAGGATAGCATCTTGCAGTTGATGGAGATTTGTGGGATGCACATCCAGGGCACGAAGCTCCCGTTCCACCACATCCCAAAGATGCTCTATTGGGTTGAGATCTGGTGACTGTGGGGCCATTTTAGTACAGTGAACTCATTGTCATGTTCAAGAAACCAATTTGAAATGATTCAAGCTTTGTGACATGGTGCATTATCCTGCTGGAAGTAGCCATCAGAGAATGGGTACATGGTGGTCATAAAGGGATGGACATGGTCAGAAACAATGCTCAGGTAGGCCGTGGCATTTAAACGATGCCCAATTGGCACTAAGGGGCCTAAAGTGTGCCAACAAAACATCCCCCACACCATTACACCACCACCACCAGCCTGCACAGTGGTAACAAGGCATGATGGATCCATGTTCTCATTCTGTTTACGCCAAATTCTGACTCTACCATCTGAATGTCTCAACAGAAATCGAGACTCATCAGACCAGGCAACATTTTTCCAGTCTTCAACTGTCCAATTTTGGTGAGCTTGTGCAAATTGTAACCTCTTTTTCCTATTTGTAGTGGAGATGAGTGGTACCTGGTGGGGTCTTCTGCTGTTGTAGCCCATCCGCCTCAAGGTTGTGCGTGTTGTGGCTTCACAAATGCTTTGCTGCATACCTCAGTTGTGTAGCAGTGGTTATTTCAGTCAAAGTTGCTCTTCTATCAGCTTGAATCAGTCGGCCCATTCTCCTCTGACCTCTAGCATCAACAAGGCATTTTTGCCCACAGGACTGCCACACACTGGATGTTTTTCCCTTTTCACACCATTCTTTGTAAACCCTGGAAATGGTTGTGTGTGAAAATCCCAGTAACTGAGCAGATTGTGAAATACTCAGACCGGCCCGTCTGGAACCAACAACCATGCCCCGCTCAAAATTGCTTAAATCACCTTTCTTTCCCATTCTGACATTCAGTTTGGAGTTCAGGAGATTGTCTTGACCAGGACCACACCCCTAAATGCATTGAAGCAACTGCCATGTGATTGGCTGATTAGATAATTGCATTAATGATAAATTGAACAGGTGTTCCTAATAATCCTTTAGGTGAGTGTATCTGTAGAATTATAAATAATCAAGTCAAGTAGAAGAAAAAAAAGTAAAAAAATAAGAATAAAGAAGTGGAATAAAATAATTGAAGTAGACTGTGCAGTGAGTAAACTGTAGACTTATAAATATGTGGTTAACAAATGTATAAAGAGTATAATGTGCAAACAGGTTTATAACAGGTTGTTACACAGTAACAACGAGAACAGAAAGTGCAGTGCAATGTCAGTGTATCGATGCTTATCCTGAAGTGAAGTCACGTGATGTTAAGTGACTGAGTTCAGGAGTCTGATGGCCTGGGGGAAGAAGCTCCTCCTGAGTCTCTCAGTTTTGGCCATCAGGCTTGGAAGCGCTACCAGATGGCAGCAGCGTGAAATGAGGGTTTGCAGGGTGATTAGAGTCCTTGGTGATCTTAGTAGCTCTACCTTTGCAGCGTTTGGTGTAGACGTCCTGCAGAGACGGGAGAGCTGACCCTGAGATACGCTCGGATAAACGCACGACTCTTTGCAGGGCTTTGCGGTCATGACTGGTGCTGTTCCCATACCACGCTGTGATGCACTGAGTTAATACACTTTCTATCGCCCCTAAATAGAAAGTTTTCAGGATAGCTGGTGAAACCCTGAATTTCCTCAGCTGGCGCAGGTGGTACAGTCTTTGCCTGGCTTTTTTCACCTGTGTCTGAATGTGAGCAGTCCAGGTCAGGTCCTCAAGATGTTTACACCCAGGTACTTGAAGCTGCTCACTCTCTCTACTGGTGACCCGCTGATCATGAGGGGGGAGTATCTCCATTGCTGTCTCTTCCTGAAGTCCACAATCATTTCTTTGATCTTGCCAACATTCAGAGAGAGACAGTTGTCCTGGCACCATGATGTTAGATGCTCCACCTCGTTCAAGTATGCCGTCTCATTGTTGTTGGAAATGAGGCCCAGGACAACAGTATCATCAGCAAATTTGATGATAGAGGTGGAGCTGTGTGTGGACAAACAGTCATGTGTGTAGAGAGAGTAGAGCAAGGGATTCAGGACACAGCCCTGTGGAGCTCCCACACTCAGGGAGATGGAGGTGGAGGTGGACTGGCCTATTCTCACCACCTGAGGCCTGCCAGTGAGGAAGTCCTCAATCCAGTGGCAGAGAGAAGGATTCAGGCCGAGATCCAGGAGTTTGGAGGTTAGCTTGATGGGAACTATGGTGTTAAAGGCTGAGCTATAGTCAATAAATAGCAGCCTTACGTAGTTCCCACTTTTTCTGTCGATGTGAGTGAGGGAGGAGTGGAGGACATGAGAGATGGCATCTTCAGTCGATCTATTGGGACGATAGGCAAACTGAAGAGGGTCCAAAGTGTCAGGAATGAAGGCACAAATGGTGTGAGTCTCTCAAAGACCTTCATGACCATAGATGTGAGAGCCACTGGACGATAGTCATTTAGGCAAGAGGGTTTACTGTTCTTAGGGACAGGGATGATGGTGGATTTTTTGAAGGAGGTGGGGACCACAGATGTAGCGAGGGACTCATTAAAGATAGATGTAAACAACCCGAGCTGATCAGCACAGGACCACAGAACATGACCTGAAATACCATCCGGCCCGGCAGCTTTCCTGACGTCCCCACGCTTGAGTGCCCTCCTAACTTCATCCTCCGAGACAGAGATCATGTGATTGTTGCTGCTCTGAGTAATTTCCTCTGACGCGCCACTTGGCGGAGTCGCGTTGCCGCGGTTACAGTCAAAGCGAGCATAGAAAGAGTTTAACTCATTCACAAGTAACGGATCAGTGCTCACCTCTGCAGAGGATTTAGATCCAAAAGAGCAGATAGACCTCAGACCTTGCCACATGCGCCGCGAGTCGTTGAGTTGGAAATGAGACTCCACTCGGTCTTTGTAACGGAGTTTTGCGGCTTTAACTGCACGTCTGAGAGCATAACAGGATGATTTGTATTCAGTCATATTCCCTGTTAGGAGACCGGCGTTGTAAGCGGCAGTGCATGTGTTCACTGCAGCGCAGATTGAATTGTCCACCCACGGTTTCTGATTTGAGAAGGACGTTATTGTTATTGTTATTGTTTGCGTGGCTTGCTCTGTAAGCGTGTTGATGAAGCAAAGCACCACATCTGTGAACTCGTTGACGTCAGCTGAACTCGCTCGGAACATGTCCCAATCCACATGTCTCTCAGGTCACCATGTCCTAGTCCGTATGGATAACACGACAGTGGTCTCCTACATGAACCACCAAGGCTCAGGTCGAGATGGCTCAACAAACAGGTCAGACATCTCCTCCTATGGGTCGAAAGGCAAACTGCACTCGCTAAAAGCAGTGCATGTGCCGGGCAGACTGAACCAGGGAGCAGACATGCTCTCCAGGGGCCTTGTGTCTCCAGGGGAATGGTCCTTCCATCCCCAAATGGTTCAAATAATATGAATATATATATTTTCAGGAAGGCAGAGGTCGACCTCTCTGCCTCTGAAGACAACTCCCATTGCCCAATTTATTTTTCAAAGAGCAAAGATGTGCTGGCCCACAAATGGCCCAGCTGCCTGCTTTATGCTTTTCCGCCAGTCCCGCTCCTTTCACAGATCTTAAAAAGAATCAGGGAATGCGAGCACACAGTTCTGCTAGTGGCTCCACTCTGGCGAACCCACCACTGGTTTCCCGAGTTGATTGAGCTAATATAAGCAGCCCCATGGCCAGTTCCCCTGAGGAAAGATCTCCTTTCTCATGCGAATGGGACAATCTGGCACCCCCGTCCCAAACTGTGGGCGCTACATGTTTGGCCACTCAAAAGGAGCTCGAGTACCTCCCAGTGAGTGTCCTGAGCACTCTCAGTGAAGCTAGAGCTCCATCTACTAGGCGTCTCTATTCCCTTAAATGGTCAGTGTTCTCTGACTGGTGTTCAGCCAGGAACCATAACCCAGTGTCAGGCGAGATATCACAGATTCTCATTTTTCTACAGGAGATGTTGAATGCAGGATGCACTCCATCCACACTCAAAGTCTACACAGCAGCTATCACCGCATCTCATGCACCGATAGCTGGCCAATCAGTGGGCAGACACGACATGGTCGTAAAATTCTTAAAGGGAGCCAGGAGGCTTAACTCTCCTCGCCCTCCTGCGGTGCCATCCTGGGACCTTTCATTGGTCCTACGAGCACTAAAAGAACCTCCCTTCGAACCGTTGCAGACGGCCGAATTGAAGCCACTTTCGCTGAAAACTGCCCTGCTATTAGCACTGGCATCAGTTAACCGTGTTGGTGACATTCAAGCACTCTCTGTGAACACGTCCTGTCTAGAATTTGGCCCAGGTGATTCTAAAGTAATTCCCAAACCGAGACATGGCTATGTACCCAAAGTGCTTTGAACACCGTTCAAAACACAGGTAATCACTCTCTCTGCTCTCCCCTCCTCCGAGGATGAGAGACAGTTACACCTGCTCTGTCCAGTTAGGGTGCTTAGGGCATATATTGAGCGGTCCTCTTTAGACAGTTGGAGCAGCTCTTTGTAAGCTTTGGTGGCCGCACTAAGGGACTTCCGGTCACCAAACAAAGCCTAGCCAGATGTCTAGTGGACACAATAGCATTAGCCTATGATACTATGGGCCTCCAATGCCCCATAGGTGTCAAAGCTCACTCCACCAGAGCCATGGCCTCCTCCTGGGCGTGGTCTAGTGGAGTTTCTATTGGTGACATCTGTAGATCAGCAGGCTGGTCCTCACTGTCTACTTTAACCAGATTCTACAGCCTGGAAGTCCCTGTCACAAGTCCTCGCTGTATAATGAGTATTAAGACGGCCTCTGTTAAGCCCGTCTCCTTTATAAGTTGGCATCTGGGGCCTTCTTTACAAAGTTTTTTCCTTGTAATTACTGGTCTCTATGAGCCCACTACGCATAAGGAGATAATTTTGCATGGGTAAAACATTTAAGACACTGTTTTAACAAGCCACTTTATGCTGTGCAAATGAGTTCTACACTAGGGTGGGCAACATCGTGGCTACTTCAGACCCCTGTGGCCAATCACACTCCAGGATCGGAAAGGCGCCGGAATTCAATCTCCTCCTCATCAGAAAGGGATAAATATGTCCCCTGGGTAGACATACCCTTGTTCTACGTTTCTAACCCGACGGGGAAGGAGATACTTACAGACACACCACGTCCTGAGTTTCTGACCTGATGAGGAAAGAGACTACAAGACAGTTGAGGTTAAGTTTTTGCGAGGAAAACCTTTTATATTGCTTTCGGGTTGCACTCACGCTGTAAAAGGGCTCTCTCATTGAGAGATCTTATCTAAACTCTTATGACTCCTCTAGCAGCACAGCACACCAAGGACCTCTGCATCAGCAGTCATTGCCTGTCCTACACGGCTCCTCGGTGATGCAGCCAGCCTGCAACGGACCCTGTGAAGGTCCACTTTTAAGGACCCTCTTGGCGCAACCAGAGTTCTGCATCTTTCAGCCCAGCGTTGCAACAACTACTCACAACTCTGCGCCCTTCCCACTGCACGATACCCGCATAACCAGTGGAAGACGTCTCTACTGCCAGGACTGATCACCGCCTGTGTGGAACGTAAATATAAATTTACCAAACCTCTTTCTAGAGACCTTGGCATTAGTTTATACATGCAGCATATGTTTTTCTGACCTGTTTAGTTACTTGAGATCAGCTTGTTACAAATAATAGGTTTATTATTTATTTAATGATAAATAGCATTTATTTATCACCATTTGCCAGAACCATTAGGTAGTTCCCATAAGAAGCATTCCCATACAATTCTCTTCCATTGCTACATTCTGTTCAACAGCATTGCATTTATCCATTCTGTGTTCACATCATTTATTGGTTTTATTGTATCATTCATTACTTTCCTTTGTGGTATTAATTTACTATCCTTTAAAAGTGCATATTCATTACTAGCATCGTTGAAGTATTTACTCTTGCATATCTATTGTTAATACATTTCTTTCATTTTATTACACTGTGTCTTCATTGTGTTGATGATCAAAGACTTTACTAGTTGTCCTTCAGATAAATCAGCTGACCAATTCCCTCTAGTTTACATTAATTCTGAATTACTGAACACCTCTTTTGGGAGTGTTCTTATATTGTTAAGATAAGTATTCTTAGATGGTGCCCCATATCAAAAGGGGAAAGGGGTCATCTGATACACTCATAACCACACCTTAAGTGACACATGATCTAAAATTCACTATGTCCTCTGTGAATTGAGTAAAAATCACTACATTTAAATTACTTTAACAGGAAACTAAATTTCTCAGTTTGGTCAGTTACTGTTTGTAACGTTGTTCGTAATATCAGGGAAGAAGGAGGCAGGAACCAGCGAACATTTAAAAACTTTAATAAAAAATAAACAAAGAAAATACAATAAACGGCGGCAGCCCCTCACGGACGACTGCCGCCTACATACAAAACAAAAACACAACATAAAATCTCTCGTCTTGCACTGTCGTTGCTCCTCCTTTTATGCTCCCGTCACTCCTCCGTGAGACGAGACCGGTGTGGCGCGCAGCTGACGCTCATCATCATTCGCCACCGGCCCGCTCTCAAGGTCCCTCGCCTCACTGCTCGCCACACTGTTTGCTTAGCAGGTGGTTCCTCCCAAGCCTGATTCATAGTTTCTTCACTCAGCTCTGTTATACCATTTATGAATAGGATTTGTTGCAGCTGAATTGTTTGCAGTAAAAAGAGTTGCTGTTTAAGCTTTGGACCATTTTATAGTGGCATAGTTCTGGTAAGGGTTTCCTCATTCAGGAAACTATAGTGTTAGCAGAGGTTGTGATTATTAATTATAACTAATTGCTACTACTAAGTATAGTAAAGGGCTCATATACCTTGTAAGTCTATCAAAATATGAGTTCTGTATGAACTTAGATAAGTGTCAGATATGGGTAGTTCCTTCTGACCACTCATAGCCAGAGGCTAGAGTCAGTATTTTATTTTATTTTATTTGTTTATTTGACAGGGACAGTGTACATTAATTGACATTGCTGTAAATGCACCAGAATTAGCCAAATGGCAATTTTTCATCCGTTGTCCCTGGATCACTGTTCAGGGTGTGACTTACAGTGCCCCTGTGACTTCAAACTATAAACACTTTCGTGTTAAATATTGATAATAGCTAGTTTGCTAGTATCAGTCAAAAATAGCAGAATTAACCTTACCTGAACAGCTGGTTGTAGACCTGACCAGTGCTGTGAATGCAGGTTACATAGAGATGATTAAGATTATGAGGAAATCAGCCTCAAAACAACACAGCTAACCTCTGAAGCAGCAGGCCAGGCCATAAAGGGTGCCTCGCTAATCAAACTCCTCTCTAGCTTAGCACTAAATTGGGCTTCTCAGTTAACCCAAGCAATAGACAGAGTATCCCTTGCTAATGAACAGATGAGAGGTAGGGATATGATGATCCAAGAGCTAAAGAGTGAGCTGGCTGATATGCGTCATGCAAATTACCATTTAAAGGTGGAAGCTAGTAGGTTGTCTACAGAGAAAGAAGACTTGCAGTGTGTTGTGGGCAGCCAAGAAGAGAAAATTGAAAAGGTTAAAAGAAGAAAATCTAGACCTAGAAACTGAGCTGAGTGAGTGTTCAGTCTCTGTACCTGATCTGCAAACAGAGTTGGCTCAGGCTCAAAGTGATTTGTCAGCACAGGCAGACAAATTAAGAGTAGTGAGTATGAGTGAGAAACAGGCCAAGGATGAGTTAAAGTCAGCCTTGTCTGAAATTTCTTGTTTGAAAAGGGACTTAGAGATAGAACACAAACTGTTTACTGATACCCATAAAGAGTCACAGTTGTTTAAGCGACAACTGTATGATTCAAAACAGGTTCAGGCTGAACTCAGAGAGGACTTGGCTAGGGCAGACAATACATTATTAGTCCAGAACAGTCATTATTAGATCAATTATTAGAGTCCGAGGGTGGGCAGATAAAGCTGATATCGCAGAGCAGAGGCTAGAGGAAATAGGGAAAAGAATGGAGCAGTTAAACATAAATGGGGACATGCCCCATGAACCTGAACCACCAAGTGTGCGCTTCAGCTCATTCAGCCAGCAGCGAAAGACCCCTTACTTAATATCCAATCACCTTTATTTACATAGCACTTTTTACAAGTCCAATTGTTTCAAAGCAGCTTCACAGTGTTATCAGGAAAATAATGCAACAGAATTTGATTCGGCTGTACAGCCGCTCTGGTAAAAACGGTGATGTTATCCAGCTAATTTCAATTATCATATAGTGCCAATGCAGGCAGATCATTAATATAGTTGAAATTTAGGTGTCCCCAACTGAGCAAGCCAAAAGCCAAAGGTGACAGTGGCAAGGAACCAAAACTCCTTCAGGGCCAGAATGGAGAAAAAAAAAAACCTTGTGAGAAACCAGGCTCAGTCGGGGTGCCAGTTCTCCTCTGGCCGACGATCAAACAGTGTATGATTATACAAACCCGATTCCAAAAAAGTTGGGACACTATAAAAAATTGTGAATAAAAAATTAATGCAATAATTTACAAATCTCATAAACTTATATTTTATTCACAATAGAATATAGATAACATATCAAATGTTGAAAGTGAGATAAAAGATAATTGAAAGTGACTCATTTTGGATTTCATGAGAGCTACACATTCCAAAAAAGTTGGGACAGGTAGCAATAAGAGGCCGGAAAAGTTAAATGTACATATAAGGAACAGCTGGAGGACCAATTTGCAACTTATTAGGTCAATTGGCAACATGAGTGGCAATGTCTCTCAGAAGTCAAGCTGGGCAGAGGATCACCAATTCCCCCAATGCTGCGGTGAAAAATAGTGGAGCAATATCAGAAAGGAGTTTCTCAGAGAAAAAAATTGCAAAGAGTTGGAAGTTATCATCATCTACAGTGCATAATATCATCCAAAGATTCAGAGAATCTGGAACAATCTCTGTGCGTAAGGGTCAAGGCTGGAAATCCATACTGGATGCCCGTGATCTTCGGGCCCTTAGATGGCACTGCATCACATACAGGAATGCTACTGTAATGGAAATCACAACATGGGCTCAGGAATACTTCCAGAAAACATTGTCGTGCACAATCCACCGTGCCATTCGCCGTTGCCGGCTAAAACTCTATAGGTCAAAAAAGAAGCCATATCTAAACATGATCCAGAAGCGCAGGCATTTTCTTTGGGCCAAGGCTCATTTAAAATGGACTGTGGCAAAGTGGAAAACTGTTCTGTGGTCAGACAAATAAAAATTTCAAAAAGTTCTTTTTGGAAAATTGGGACGCCATGTCATCTCAAGTCAAGTCAAGTCAAGTCAAGTTGAGCTTTATTGTCATTCAGCTACATGTGGGGACATACATTGGAACGAAATGTCGTTCCTCACAGGACCACGGTACTACATAAGTACAGACATACAACCATGAAGTAAAACACTATAAACCTATACATAAACTAACCTACTGACAGATTTGACTATAAATATACTATATATAAATGTTAACCTATACATGTCTGGGGAACAGTGCAAGATTATTGTAGTGCCTGAGCATGTAAACATACATATATTATAGAGTCTTTTGTGGGCTTATGTACACAGAGCAGTGTGTGAAAGTGACTAGTGGGCATACTACAGGTGTTACTACAGGTGTTTTTTTCCGGCCCACTCACTTGTGTGTAGCACACTTCAAATTAAACATTTTTTTTGGTTAATGTATCAGGAGGAAGGCGGTTTGTATGGGGTCGCAGGGAGGGGCAGGGGGGTTTGAGTTCAGGTTTGTATGGGGTCTCAGGGAGGGGCGGGGGGGTTTGAGTTCAGGGCTCTCACAGCCTGGGGGAAAAAGCTGTTGAGCAGTCTGGTGGAGCGGGCTCTGATGCTCCTGAACCGTCTTCCTGATGGAAGGAGCTGGAAGAGACTGTGGGAGGGGTGGGTGGGGTCCTTCATGATACTGTTTGCTTTGCTGGAGCATCGTGCAAGGAAAATATCCAGGATAGAGGGGAGAGAGGCACCGCTTCTGGACTAAAGAGGGCAAGGACAACCCAAGTTGTTTCAGCGCTCAGTTCAGAAGCCTGCATCTCTGATGGTATGGGGTTGCACGAGTGCGTGTCGCATGGGCAGCTTACACATCTGGAAAGGCACCATCAATGCTGAAAGGTATATCCAAGTTCTAGAACAACATATGCACCCATCCAGACGTCGTCTCTTTCAGGGAAGACCTTGCATTTTCCAACATGACAATGCCAGACCACATACTGCATCAATTACAACATCATGGCTGCGTAGAAGAAGGATCCGGTTACTGAAATGGCCAGCCTGCAGTCCAGATCTTTCAACATTTGGTGCATCATAAAGAGGAAGATGCGACAAAGAAGACCTAAGACAGTTGAGCAACTAGAAGCCTGTATTAGACAAGAATGGGACAACATTCCTATTCCTAAACTTGAGCAACTTGTAACCTCAGTCCACAGACGTCCTCCAGCTGTTGCTTATATGTACATTTAACTTTTCCGGCCTCTTATTGCTACCTGTCCCAACTTTTTTGGAATGTGTAGCTCTCATGAAATCCAAAATGAGCCAATATTTGGCATGACATTTCAAAATGTCAAAAAGTTTATGAGATTTGTAAATTATTGCATTCCTTTTTTATTCACAATTTGTACAATGTCCCAACTTTTTTGGAATCGGTTTGTAATTCTGGCAACATTTCAGGTCTTAAGTCATATTAGGTAAATAGATATTCGTAAGATTATTTGAAAGATTGGAGTCGTAACACCAGAGACGGGTTTATTGAGGATGTCGTGTCGATGCAGCATTTACAGTTTAATTGACATGCTCTCTGCAGACATTTCAGGGATGCGTTGGTCATGTCCAGGTGCAGGTCCACCATCTGGTCTGGATACGGCTGACTGCAGTAAACCTTGGGATAAACAGAGAGACTAACATTAGCATAGATGCCATTCTTCTTATGATGTAACGAGTACATCAGGTGTTATGGGAAGTGTTCCCGGTTCTGGGTGACCTAGTTAATGCAGCCTTACAATCATTTAACTGATTTGAATAATAGAAATGTATAATGTTCTAGGTGTATGCCATAGTAAAGAGATGCGTTTTTAGTCTAGATTTAAACTGACAGAGTGTGTCTGCTTCCCGAACTATGCTAGGAAGACTGTTCCAGAGTTTAGGTGCTAAATAGGAAAAAGGATCGACCGCCTGCAGTTGATTTTGATATTCTAGGTATTATCTAGCCAGAGTTTTGAGACCGCAATAGATGTGATGGAGTATAATTTGTTAAAACACTGGGGAGCTAAACCATTTAGTGCTTTGTAAGTAATAAGCAAGATTTTAAAATGTATACAATGTTTAATAGGAAGCCAGTGCAGTGTTCACAGAACCGAGCTAATATGATCATACTTCCTGGTTCTAGTAAGAACTCGAGCTGCTGCGTCTTGGACCAGCTGGAGTTTGTTTATTAAGCATGCAGGGCAACCACCCAGTAGAGCATTACAATAATCTAGCCTTGAGGTCATGAACGCATGAACTAATTGTTCAGCATTTTGCATTGAAAGCATGTGCCGTAATTTTGAAATATTTTAAGATGGTAGAATGCAGTTTTACAGATGCTAAAAACGTGGCTTTCAAATGAAAGATTGGTATCAAAGAGCACACCCATTTTCCTAACTGATGACGAGGACTTGACAGAGCAGCCATCAAGTGTTAGACAGTATTCTAGGTTAATTCTAGGAGTTTTTTTGTCCAATTATTAAAAATGTATTTTTTTCTGAATTAAGTTGCAGGAAATGACTGGTCATCCAATTTTTTATATCAGCTATGCATTCCGTTAATCTTGTGAATTGGTAAATTTCGTCAGGGTGTGAAGAAATATAGAGCTGAGTATAGTCAGCATAACAATGAAAACTAACGCCATGCTTCCTAATGATATCTCCCAGTGGTAGCATGTAGAGAGTGAAAAGCAACGGTCCTAGCACTGAGCCTAACACTAATAGAGAGATACAACCATGATTGGATGATAAGAGTAAATCATTTGTAACTCTGATGAGAGCAGTCTTAGTACTATGATATGGTCTAAATCCTGACTGGAAATCCTCACAGATACCATTTCTTTCTAAAAAGGAGCATAATTGTGAAGACACTGCCTTTTCTATTATTTTTTATTATTATAAATTTTACTTTTTTATTATTATAAATGGTAGATTTGAGATGGCCTGTAATTGACTAATTCTGTAGGATCAAGTTGTGTTTTTTAATAAGTGGTTTGATAATAGCCAACTTAAAAGTTTTCGGTACATATCCTAATGACAAAGATGAATTAATGATATTAAGAAGAGGATCTATGACCTCTGGTAGTATCTCTTTTAATAGCCTAGTAGGTATAGGGTTGAGCATACATGTTGTTGATTTTGATGATTTAACGAGTTTAGACAATTCTTCCTCTCCTATAGCGATGAATGAATGTAATTTTTCCTCAGTGACACAACAACACTCTGTCTGATGTGCTACTGTAGTAGACTGTTACATGGTTATAATTTTCTTCCTAATATTATCAATCTTACACGTAAAGAAGTTCATAAAGTCATTACTGCTGTGCTGTTTACAAACATTAAAAGCTTTATTTTTGGTTAATTTAGCCACTGTATCGAATAAATACCTAGGGTTGTGTTTGTTTTCTTCTAAGAGAGTCGAGAAATAAACTGATCTAGCATTTTTTACGGCCTTTCTGTATGCGATCATGCTCTCCACGAATTGCGAAAACCCTCTAGTTTTGTTTTCTTCCACCTGCGCTCCATTTTTCTGGCTGCTGTTTTGAGGGCCCGAGTGTGCTCGTTGTACCACGGCGTTGGACTATTTTCTTTAATCTTCTTTAAGCGCAGGGGAGCAACTGTGATTATAACAATAATCTTGAGGGGTGGACTCATTTAAAGTAATGTAGTCATCAGGTTTTAGCCAGGTTTCTGTCAAACACAGCACATCTAGATTATTATTTGTAACTATATCATTAGCAATAAACACTTTTGGGGAAAGGGATCAAATATTCAGCAACCTGAGCTTTATCATTTGATCATCTGTATTATATCTGTTGTTTATTTGTTGGACATTAATTAAGTGTTTACTGTTGAATGGTTTTGATGTTTTTTTGTATTTACTAATTACTCAGTTCTCTATGTGATAATATCTAGGTGAAAGAGTCTCTATGTGTTGGGATTTATCTGATTCTGGTGATGTGAGACAGCTAGCAGACAGTCAGTTTAGCCAGTTTGTCTGCTTCCTGACCTGGGCCCCAGTAAGTCAAGAGTTAGCTCTAAGACTATGTGCCAAATTACTAGAAAGAAGAGTGGCACCACTCCAAGAAGGATGGATGCCATCCTTCTTCAACAGATCAGGTCTGCCCCAAAAGCTTTTCCAATTGTCTGTGAACCCTATGTTATTTTACGGACACCACTTAGACAACCAGCCATTGAGTGATGATAGTCTGCTAAGTCATCACTCCTTTTAACAGGGAGAGGTCCGGAGCAATAGACTGCATTTGACATTGTACTTGCGAGTACGAGTAATACTTTTGTACTTGTGAGTAATAGCCTCTCACAGAGACAGCGCCATCAGGCCTATGGTGATGCTGTTGCAGCCTGTGGCCCAACCCCCACTGCTAGTCCCAGCTGTCCTCACGGAGTAGATTCTGACTCTCCAGTATGGGGAAAAACTAGTTGCCCCATCCCTGACTTTCCTAGAACTGCACCATCCAGAGGCAGTAGGCTGTGTCAGCTTAGGGAATTAGCACATTACATTGAAGTGTTTAGTTCTGATACCCCTGGAAGCAATATAGAGTTAAAGTCCACAGTCATACATCCCTGAGGCCACTATGGCAGATAAACAGCAGTGCAAACTGTCCATGGTTTCATGGAGAAACAAAGTCCAGCCATTGCTGGTAACTACAATGAACTGTGTAGGGCCCTGAGAGCCGAATACACAATATATCAAAGCCCATCTGTCTCCAGGCTTTCTGCTTTACAGACTAGGCAAAATCGCTATGAATCACCCAGAAAGTATTATGAACGCTCATGCAGAGTATATTTTTCCAGTTCTGATTCCCCTAGGGCACAAGAGGATGTGATGTTTAAAAGTCTGTTTGTGAGTAATTTGTATCCAACAATTAGGGAATCCCTTTCACTGCTGGTAGATGTTGATCACATGACTGCAGCAGAGTTAAGACAGCTTGCAATGAGAGCCTGGGAGAGTGAGAAGTTACACACAGACAAGAAAGACAAGGACCCAGGTACTCAAGTGTTTGAACTCCGACATGACAGGGAACCTCCTCTTGAACTAGAAGGTTCAGAGCTTCCCCAAAGTGGACCAGTCCGTACTGGCCGCCCTTCCGGCCAAAGTCCAGTGAGTTCCAACAGGACACACAGGGCCATAAATCCTCAGGCAATTGAGGACACAAGGGTGACAGGCATACACACAGGGAAGAAAGGTACAGGAGGTTCAGAGATAAATCAAGGGACGGTCACAAAAAGGGCAGTCAGAAGAAAAAGGAGTTAAAAGGTACTGAAGAAAGGGATTGTGATAACTTCAACTTGCTTTTAAGCAAATTCAGAAAATACTTGCTAAAGCCCTCAAAGACCTTAAGTCAGAGGAGCACACATCCCAGAAAGAAAGGGACCCTCCTTCCAAGCAATGACTAGGCCGGGACCCCTTCCCTCCCCCGCCCAAAGCGCATTTTATACCTGCATTTTATACCTGCACTGACTTAAATCTGAAATTGCACTATTGTTACTATTGTTTGCACTATTTGCCATCGCCACTTTACCTCTATAATTCACTTTATCCATCTTTTTTTTATCTTTCTTCTGTTGTTGTTACTGTTAAACTTTTGTTGTTATTGTTTTGTTGTTGTTAGGCACCTAGGGTCTGAGAGTCATAGAATTTCAATTCTCTGTATGTATGTACTGTACGTATGGCAGAATTGACAATAAAGCTGACTTTGACTTTGACTGTAGACTTATAAATATGTGGTTAACAAATGTTCAAGGAAGTATAATGTGCAAACAGGTTTATAACAGGTTGTTACACAGTAACAATGAGACCAGAAAGTGCAGTGCAATGTCAGTGTATCGATGCTTATCCTGAAGTGAAGTCACGTGATGTTAAGTGACTGATTTCAGGAGTCTGATGGCCTGGGGGAAGAAGCTCCTCCTGAGTCTCTCAGTTTTGGCCATCAGGCTTCGGAAGCGCTTACCAGATGGCAGCAGCGTGAAATGAGGGTTTGCAGGGTGATTAGAGTCCTTGATGAATTTAGTAGCTCTACCTTTGCAGCGTTTGGTGTAGACGTCCTGCAGAGACAGGAGAGCTGACCCTGAGATACGCTCAGATAAGCGCACGACTCTTTGCAGGGCTTTGCAGTCATGACTGGTGCTGTTCCCATACCACGATGTGATGAGTTAATACACTTTCTATCTTTCTATCTCCCCTAAATAGAAAGTTTTCAGGATAGCTGGTGAAACCCTGAATTTCCTCAGCTGGCGCAGGTGGTACAGTCTTTGCCTGGCTTTTTTCACCTGTGTCTGAATGTGAGCAGTCCAGGTCAGGTCCTCTGAGATGTTTACACCCAGGTACTTAAAGCTGCTCACTCTCTCTACTGGTGACCCGCTGATCATGAGAGAGAAGTATGTCCATTGCTGTCTCTTCCTGAAGTCCACAATCATTTCTTTGATCTTGCCAACATTCAGAGAGAGACAGTTGTCCTGGCACCATGATGTTAGATGCTCCACCTCGTCCAAGTATGCTGTCTCATTGTTGTTGGAAATGAGGCCCAGGACAACAGTATCATCAGCAAATTTGATGATAGAGGTGGAGCTGTGTGTGGACAAACAGTCATGTGTGTAGAGAGAGTAGAGCAGGGGACTCAGGACACAGCCCTGTGGAGCTCCCACACTCAGGGTGATGGAGGTGGAGGTGAACTGGCCTACTCTCACCACCTGAGGCCTGCCAGTGAGGAAGTCCTCAATCCAGTTGTAGAGAGAAGAATTCAGGCCGAGATCCAGGAGTTTGGCGGTTAGCTTAATGGGAACTATGGTGTTAAAGGCTGAGCTATAGTCAATAAATAGCAGCCTTACGTAGTTCCCACTTTTGCTGTCGATGTGAGTGAGGGAGGAGTGGAGGACATGAGAGATGGCATCTTCAGTCGATCTATTGGGATGATAGGCAAACTGAAGAGGGTCCAAAGTGTCAGGAATGAAGGAGCAAATGGTGTTTTTAATGAGTCTCTCAAAGACCTTCATGACTATAGACATGAGAGCCACTGGACGATAGTCATTTAGGCAAGAGGGTTTACTGTTCTTAGGGACAGGGATGATAGTGGATTTTTTGAAGGAGGTGGGGACCACAGATGTAGCGAGGGACTCATTAAAGATAAATGTAAACAACCCGGCGTGCTGATCAGCACAGGACCGCAGAACACGGTCTGAAATACCATCCAGCCCAGCAGCTTTCCTGACGTCCACACACTTGAGTGCCCTCCGAACTTCATCCTCCGAGACAGAGATCACGTGGTTGTTGCTGCTCTGAGTGACTCCCTCTGACGCGTCACTTGGTGGAGTCGCGTTGCTGCGATTACAATCAAAGCGAGCATAGAAAGAGTTTAACTCATTCACAAGTAACGGATCAGCTCTCACCTCTGCAGAGGATTTAGATCCAAAAGAGCAGATGTACCTCACACCCTGCCACATGCCCCGCGAGTCGTTGAGTTGGAAATGAGACTCCACTCGATCCTTATAACAGAGCCAAGGGAAGGGGGAACCATGCAACAGATTGTGAGGCCTAACCAATCAGATGTCAGCAGACCTAACCCCAGTCTCTGTCAGTTCCTTGGTGACTTGACACAGAGAGGCAGGGCCAGAAGAATTTATATTTCTGTGTACATTGAAGGTGTATTAGCATGTGATGCCCTGCTAGACACTGGCTCAGAAATGTCTTTGGTGTCACCTGTGTTGTTTAAAAAACTCACCCAAGTAACCAACTCACTTGGTGAGTGGCTTAAGGTAGAGAGTTGTCAGATCAAGATAACTAGTTACACACAGGATCAGGCCCCTGTTAACCAGCGGGTGTGGGTGGAGTTAACATTTGGTGAGATGAAGATAGTTCACCCTCTCTACGTTGTTGGCTTTGACACAGAGCAGCTTCTTATTGGCCAGGATTTGTTGAATAGGCTCACACCATTAATTGACTATCATAGTTGTCAGTTGTGGGCACAAGTCAGAGTCCCACAGCCCATCGAAGAGACTAGCTCTAGTCAGAAGCTATGCAAGGCAGTGGAGCTAGAGAGGACAGCTGACTCTAGTCAGCTGACACTGAAGGATATTTACCAACTTTAAACTTATCAATGAGGCAGAATCATCTAATAATTGCAAAGCTGCCAAAAAATTTGGAGTCACAGAATGCAACGTTCGGAGGTGGCGAGCACAAAAAGAACAACTAAAAAATACCAACAGCCAAAGGAAATTTAGCTTATTAGTTAAATGCAAAGTTAGCCTGTAAAAATTAGTTTTTCCACACTGTAAGACAAGGGTTATTGCATATATTCTGTATCTGCTCGTTAATGCTTCACTGAAGCTCATAGGCCTACAAGATGTATTTTATGGCTGTCTGGAAACCTTGGGATCTTGTCTAGAATGTAAAATAAAGGGTATATCTATCTTTATATCTATCTATCTATCCATCTGACTATATATCTATCTGTTTGTCTGTCTGCCTGTCTATCAATCTATGGCGCCAAATACATATCCCTCATCTGCATCCCATGTTCACTGATGTGTTTCTGTCTTTTAGGCTGTGATAAGAAGTACGGGTTGCACTTTGCTACATCCAGCCGCAGCCGATGTCGAACACACCTTAGGGAATACATGACAAGCACATGGCAGGATCACATGACAAACAGGAACACATGACAAAACCAGGAAACATGAACAAGACCGAAAACATGACTGTGAAATAAACTTGAAAATACAAGACATGAAGCATGAACAAACAAACCGTGACACACTGTTACAATGTCTTGTTGAGTATTCATGTAAACACATTTATGTCTTAAGTAAACATAAATAGTTGGGAAAGAAATCGGATGCATGTCAATCCGTGCATTAGGTCTTAAAGTGACAGCAGCCTAATATAGTATAACCTATATAACAACTGAAAAAAGGAGAAAAATCACTGCTTTTGACTGAAGACCTTTTGTAACTTAAGCTTTAGTGTACATAGTTTTGGTTGCAGAAATACAATTATGCATAAGAAGAGCTGAGATTGCATGTAATTATTCAAAACATTGATCTATTCATCTTTAAACTATTGATCTTTAGTGGAAAAGTTTTTTGAAACTTTAGATTTTGAAACTAGGGCAACTTCCTTAACATCAATCAAATGGAATAATATTTCGGTAACACTTTATTTAAAGCCTATATATAATGCATTATAAAAGTATTACTAATGCACTAATGCATGTTACGGATATTGAATAAATCTGTTGCTTATCGTATCATTGTTTTCTTTTAAATTAATAAATAAATACATGGTTTTTTTACACTGTATTTTCTATTGTACATTCAATTTTGCAAATTCTCCTCAGCAAGCCTCTGTCTTGCTCTTAGTATTTTCCGGGCATGCAAAGCTGCTGACTCGGCTAGCACTGCTGCCTGTGAAGACCAGGCTGGCACTGCTACTTCCTGTTGAAAGAACAAACATAATCATGTAATGCTGACCAGATTTAATTCTTGGAGTTATTCTTGGAGAAAATCTAAAGACATATTATTTCTACTATTTCAATATGAGGGTTAAATGAATTGAAAATGATACATTACTTGTCCCAGATTAAATTATTAGTGTTTAATTGTTTAAATCTAAGTCAAATTGAGAGAAAGGAGGGACTAACCATTGCTTTCTTTTGGGTCAGCTGGGATCTGAGGTACATCTGGGGTCCCAGAATGCTCAGACACAGCTTTTGCGCTCCTGGAGAGCATGGGTGCTCCCTGGATGAAGGAGACAGGCACTGGTGCATTTTGCAAATTCTCCCACAGATTCTCAGCAAGCCTCTGTCCCGCTCTTAGTATTTTCCGGGCGGGCAATGCTGTTGACTCGGCCGGCACTGCTGCTTCCTGTGGGGTCCTGACATGCACAGGTGCACCCATTGGGGAACTGTTGGGTAAAGGTGCGTCCAGTGGGGATTTCGTAGACATGGGTGCTATCTGTAAGGAAGAGGCTTGAGGATTCTGTTGCAGCTGCTCCTTCTTCAGCGACTCAGGGATCTTCAGAGTTTTCATCTCTGGGATCTTGTCAGGGACACCCTGAGCATCCTGTGTGCAACAGAGATGTGCACCCTTTAGAGAAGAGGCTAGAGGCTGCCTCAGTGGCTCAGGGATGTTAAGCTTTTTTTCTCTGGGATGTTGTTAGGTACAGGTGCTCCCTGAACAGAACATACATAAGGCTTCTGCTCCAGCAGCTCCTGTCTCAGCGGCTCAGGGATCTTTAGTTTTTACTTACTTTGTCCTGTTGAAAGAACAAACATAATCTTGTAATGCTGACCAGATTTAATCAGTGATTCTTGGAGAAAATCTAAAGACATCTATAATTTCAATATGAGGGTTAAATGAATTGAAAATGATACGTTACTCATCCCAGATTAAATGATTCAAATGTTTAATTGTTTAAATATAAGTAAAATTGAAAGAAAGGAGGGACTAACCAATGCTCTCTTGTAGGTTACCTGGGACCTGGGCTGAAGGCTCTAGAGTAGAGGCTAGAGGCTTCTTCTGCAGCATCTCCTGCCTTAGTGGCTCAGGAATGTTAAGTTTTTTCTTCTCTGGGATGTTGTTGGGCACAGGTGCTTCTTGAAGAGAATAGACATATATGGCTTCTCCTGCCTCAGCAGCTCAGGGATATTTAGTTGTTGCCTCTTTGAGAGACTCTTTCCCTGTTGGAACCTGGTGGGCACTGGGGTTCCTTTTGTGGACCGTTCAGACATAGGTGCTCCCTGTGTCATCTTCTCACTACACTGCTTCTTGGTCTTCAGTGTTGCATCTGAGAATCCTGAGTGTGGGGTCTTCTCAGATGTATCACTGAAGACCGGAGATGAGGGGCATGAAGTTTCTCCTTCCTCCACTGTTCCACACCACTGCCATGAGGTAGGGTCATATGCATGCTCCTCAGATATGGGGTCGGAAACCTCCATTATGGCCCACCACCGCCCCGCAGCAAGGGCCATGATGAGCTGATAGTTCAGGAGATAAGGACTGCTCTATGCTCTCATGAAAATAAGTGGGTATAGTTGAAGATGGTCAAAAGATGATCGTAAGAAGTGAACAATATTGCCTTTGTGCAACCTATATCTGTGAAACACTGTTAAAGAAAGACAAACTGAAGTGATGAGTTGAGTAAACAAATATGGTAACAATTGTATTAAAAATGAACAATAAAGCTGAAAAGTTAAGTTTGTTTTTATAACTGTATCTACTAATGTGCGTAACTCAGATGCATATAAAGTATATATCAATTATCTATCATGTCAGTAGTCCAAGCGTAATTTATTGACTGCACAAATAGAAGAGGATGATAACAATACAGGCTCCACTCATTAAACTGACCAATAAGAATACAAACCCGATTCCAAAAAAGTTTGGAAAAGTTTTGAAATGTCATGCCAAATATTGGCTCATTTTGGATTTCATGAGAGCTACATATTCCAAAAAAGTTGGGACAGGTAGCAATAAGAGGCCGGAAAAGTTAAATGTACATATAAGGAACAGCTGGAGGACCAATTTGCAACTTATTAGGTCAATTGGCAACATGATTGGGTATAAAAAGAGTGGAGAAATACCAGAAAGGAGTTTCTCAGAGAGAATCTGCAAAGAGTTTGAAGTTATCATCATCATCATCATCATCATCATCATCTACAGTGCATAATATCATCCAAAGATTCAGAGAATCTGGAACAATCTCTGTGCGTAAGGGTCAAGGCCGGAAAACCATACTGGATGCCCGTGATCTTCGGGCCCTTAGACGGCACTGCATCACATACAGGAATGCTATTGTAATAGAAATTACAACATGGGTTCAGGAATACTTCCAGAAAACATTGTCGGTGAACACAATCCACCGTGCCATTCGCCGTTGCCGGCTAAAACTCTATAGGTCAAAAAAGAAGCCATATCTAAACATGATCCAGAAGGGTAGGCGTTTTCTCTGGGCCAAGGCTCATTTAAAATGGACTGTGGCAAAGTGGAAAACTGTTCTGTGGTCAGACAAATCAAAATTTGAAGTTCTTTTTGGAAAACTGGGATGCCATGTAATCTGGACTAAAGAGGACAAGGACAACCCAAGTTGTTATCAGCGCTCACTTCAGAAGCCTGCATCTCTGATGGTATGGGGTTGCATGAGTGCGTGTGGCATGGGCAGCTTACACATCTGGAAAGGCACCATCAATGCTGAAAGGTATATCCAAGTTCTAGAACAACATATGCTCCCATCCAGACGTCGTCTCTTTCAGGGAAGACCTTGCATTTTCCAACATGACAATGCCAGACCAGAACTTTTTTGAGATGTGTTGATGCCATGAAATTTAAAATCAACTTATTTTTCCCTTAAAATGACACATTTTCTCAGTTTAAACATTTAATATGTCATCTATGTTGTATTCTGAATAAAATATTGAAATTTGAAACTTCCATATCATTGCATTCTGTTTTTATTCACAATTTTTACAGTGTCCCAACTTTTTTGGAATCGGGTTTGTAGATGTAAATACATGTTTTTTTTTGTAATGTGTCTTTTAAAGACATAAGAAAGGCTAAATAAAAAGTTTATTTTGCGTTTGTAACCATCAGTAATGGTCAGACTCAGAGGTAGCATTAAGGCCAATCAGCTTACAGTATCACTTCAGTTACACATCAGCTGTTTGTTGGTGAATAAAATATAATGAATCTCAAAACGAGAGAGATTGAATGACGGGTCTATATAAACATTTCTCATAATAAAGGAGTGGTTGATGGAGTTTCTCGACAAGATATGTGCATAATCAACAATTAGGCTATATTTAAAAAAAAAAAAAAAAATTCATTCATTAGTTTGATCATTACTGATTTACATATCAAACATCAATGACGTGACAATGGATGGACCGCAGGGTCCATTGTCAGAGTCTGTGAATGATGGGAGACATAGGCTGCTTCGCTGGATTAAAACTGAACTTGCAATACAAATACAAAGAGTGACTAACCATGTTTAATTCATAATTGTTCATACACATACATCTCCGTTGTACTTTTGTACTGATGTTCATCACAAACTACTTTTATTATTATTTTTTTACATTTACAGCTGCTTAAACGGGAGTTAGCGAAGCTGCAGATCATAGCATAGGATACACAACTTATTATAAAGTATAACAGACCACTCAATCTTAGTCAACAAATATTACAATAAAAGCATATTTTTATATTAGAAATATGCTTTTCTGATATGTAATTTTTTTATTTTATTTTTATTGAAGAATGACCCATTAGCAGAACACAAAGACTAATGACATATAAAGCCATTACATTCATTGTAATTTATGAAATCAAAAGAAACATCCTTGAGCCTCAGATACTTTATTTTGTAAAGTGACTTTTTAAACAGGAAGTTTCTGTCTAATGTGCTGTCAGGCTGATCTATCACAATACTTTTTCAGGGGTCATATAAAGTCTGAGTAATTTAGTCCGGAAGAAAATGTCTGTTGTTATTCCTCGTATCGAGCAGCTGTCATCGAGAGTGGTGCGTGTTTTGGGCTGTTACCATAGTAGACTGTACAAAATATTTCTATCCAAGGTTAACATTAACACCTCCCTTTGTGTTCAACAGAGGAACGAAAGTCATACAGGTTTAGATTGGATTAACGCAAGGATGAGTAAATTACAGATTTTTCTTTTTTTGTGAACTACCATATTGCTTTTTAGATTTTGTGAATAAATACAATGAGTAAATGTGTGTGTAGTATAAATTATTAGGCCTACATATGTTAATGTAGTCTTATAAAATGGGCAACAATCAGAGGTCAGCCCTACAGGTAAAATGAAATTTAAAAAGCTCTAGTAATAAACTGAATATTCAGATCTACAGAAATATTGTAACCTGTGACTAGCCTATGACGAACCATAAAGAGATCTAAAAAGACCACTTAATCTATTTCTCTTACTATACAGTTATAATATTGTTTTATATTAAAGTATAATATATATCGACAGCATGTGTGAAGTGAAGAACCAGTTTGGACATGGTAAGTACGTTTCTGCAACGTTGCAAGGAGACGTGGTAACGTGATAAAAACTTTATAAATACGTGTCTGCAATGTTGTGAACAAAACGTATTTATAACGTGAAAAAAAACTACATCTGCGTATTAAATATGTAGAATAAAAACGTTATCACGACCTTTTCAACGAAAAGAACGTGAAACAACGTTGCTGTATTTGCTGGGAGAATACATTACATTATTGTTGTTAATAAATGAAATAGCTGGACATTTAACACTTATTTAATAACACTACAGAATAATCTGAATAAACAGGGTATGCGCAACTTTAGTGTATAAGACAGCAGGCTAACCGGGTAGCTGTATTTTGCGCAAACAATATAATAGAAATAGAATAGAAATTGTAATCAGGTGCTTAAAAAAAAAAAAAAAAAAAAAAAAAAAAAGTACGTTACCCATTAAAATGTCTTTACATAAAAGACCCGATCATGACACAATGCACAGCACAAGCAGAGTTGAGCTTCTTGAGTCTGTTTGGGAGCGTTTTGATTGGTGGATTAAAAGCTCATCACAATTGGCTAAACAGAACATCCTCCAAAATATATACATTTATGAATCTTAACCTGCCAGGAAGGTCTCAAAAATACCACATACAAATGCAAAGCAGTCCACGCATGTGTGACGATTCGCAAATGCAGATTCAACGATCCATAAAAACATGTAACATCTTTCATAAATGTGTGATGGAAATTAATTCAAGAACTTGATATATACAGTTGTACTCAAAATGATTCATACCCTTGGTAAATATGACCAAAGGTGGCTGTGAAAATAAATCTGCGTTGTTAATCCATTTGATCGTTTGTTTTAAAAATGTATACAGTTCTAACCTTTCATTGGAGAATAAGAATTTTACTATGAAATAAAAGTTTTTTTTTCTCAAATACGCATTGCTCACAATTAATCATACCCTTTTATTCAATACTTTTTGCAACCTCTTTTCCCAAGATAACAGCTCTGAGTCTTCTATCATGCCTGATGAGTTTGGAGAACACCTGACAAGAGATCAGAGACCATTCCTCCATACAGAATCTCTCCAGATCCTTCAGATACCCAGATCCATGTTGGTGCTTCTTCTCTTCAGTTCAGCCCACTCATTTTCTATAGGGTTCATCTATTGAGATTGTGAAATACTCAGACCGGCCCCTCTGGCACCAACAACGACGACGATGCCACACTCAAAATTGCTTAAATCACCTTTCTTTCCCATTCTGACATTCAGTTTGGAGTTCAGGAGATTGTCTTGACCAGGACCACACCCCTAAATGCATTGAAGCAACTGCCATGTGATTGGTTGATTAGATAATTGCATTAATGAGAAATTGAACAGGTGTTCCTAATAATCCTTTAGGTGAGTGTGTGTATATATACATATATATATATATATATATATATATATATATATATATATATATATATATATATATATATATACATATATACATATATATATACATATATATATATATATACATATATATATATATACATATATATATATATACATATATATATACATATATATATATATATATATATATATATATATATATATATATATATATATATATATATATATATATATATATATATATATATATATATATATATATATATATATATATATATATATATATATATATATATATATATATATATATATATATATATATATATGTTACCTTTATTTGTAGTTGGTTATATTGATGTTTATTTTCTAAGTGCCTGTTATTGAGATATTCTAAAGTTGTAAACATGCGTGCAGAACATGTCCAGACAGAGCGCTGCTGTCATATAGAACAAATTAAGCTATTTACCGTTTAAGTTAGTGTGTGTATGACATAGCAAGTTTATTTTATTCCAATCATTACACTTTTAATTCTGTATTTTACTGAATATTCATCATGTGTATTTCTGTTAAAACATTTAATGTTATTGTCATGTATATTTACTCTGCATTTTCTTGGTTTATAGAAAACCACACATACTAAACACCCACAACTAAGGACAACTGTTCAACCATCACTAATAAATGAGTTGTTGTGGTGACTAATAAATGGGTTACTCCCATATTTCAACCATCTTTGACCAAGTCTCTTACCGGACACCTCGTGGCGGGTTTCAAACCTAACCAGCAAGTTGCAACGAATGAGAATGAGCTACTAATAGTTAATTCATTTCAACACCCATCTTGAGTTTTTTTTTTTATCTGACCACAGAACATTTGAAAAGTAACTGACACTACTGGAACTTCAGACTGGACCTGGTTCTGTGGTCAGCTTTTCAGCTTTTGTCATTAAAAACACTCAAGATGGGTTTGGTGCACACAAGGATAAAAAAGTACCCCATGTGTAAAATGGAATGCTCTGCTGTATCTTTAATGTTGTCGGCCTATCTTGATTTCTCTGATCTACATGTGTGCATTTTAAGATGTTCTGAAGGCCAACATTTTTTAGAATAATAGCTTTAAAACCATGCCAGTGAGCAGTAAATTATTTGTCTCTCCTCATCTCCACATCTCTATTTTTTCTGTTTTTTTTTTTATCCTATAGCTGAACTTTGACTGATATAGTCTTTCCATTTTCATCTATGTCAGTGAAGAAAGTAAACAAATGGTCAACTGATATTTATGTGAATCATTTTCTTAGACATGTTCATTCACTAAAGCCTCCCTAAAAAGGGACTAGTGACGCCCATGCAGTAAAAACTATTTTACGAGCGAAGAGAAAGCACATAAAACGACAGTTTCAATATTTAAGTGTGTAAATGTGTATTAACATTCAATAATGTGTAACATTTAACATACATATGTAAAAAAGATTTAAACAGATTTAAACAAATGCAAGTAGGCCTATATCAAATCGGTCTTACACGACCCGGCCCGAGTTAGATTCGAACCGAGGTAGATTTACAAACCTACACTTCACCTAAAAGGCCTGTAGGTGGCACACCACCTTCATTACCAACTATAACTTCATCGGACAGTAAATCAATTAGTCATTATTAGTCTTTCGAAGGACAAAAACTAACTTTAGGCTTTATATCAAGTCAGCTGTCACTTTCGCGTGGGCCTGTGCGGTCGTACTTGGCACAGCCCTTCAGACTGCTCTGCTAGGAACAGGGTTGGGAAACACTGGTCTAAAGGGTGGCAGTGGCACAGCCACCCTGAAAGATAACTGCCGCCCCCACTGGTTCCCAAAACAACACTGGGCTAGAGTATGATACACACTGCAAATGGAGTATGTGTGAACTTGGTTAGAGTCAAAGCCAAAAGTGTGTTCGACTTGACGCGGTGCTGTGCAGTCACGTTCTTCCACAGGAAAAAAAGTACTGACATCAAAGTACTGAAAGATATTCGAAAGCCTACACCAGGGGTCCTGGAGGGCCACTGTCCTGCAGAGTTTAGCTTCAACCCCAATTAAACACACCTGAACCAGCTTACGGCTGCATCCGAAACCTGGAAAATGCTGCTTTCAGAGGACACATTAGTAGGATAGGCATCAAGGCACATCCGAATCTAAAGGCCTGTACACACTGGGACGAATGTCGCGCACGCTTATCGCCAGCGTTTTTCAAGACATTTTTCAGCACGTCTTGAGTGTTCACACCCAAGCGATTTTCTCTGGCGATGTACCGAGTGAACGTGGTGGTGCGTACACAAGGTGGTGCTGTGGCACTTTACGCTTCTGACACTCGCTTGTCGCACAGAAAAAGAGAGAGCATTTACGTGCTTGCCAAAACCATTCACACACTTTTTGCCAAGTGGCAAGTAGCATTAGCAGCTCATCTTCTTCTTTGTCTATTTACTACTTCTTCGTCGTATCAATGTGTGCTTAGCAAGACCGTTTTGTGCTTGAGACCGCCACCAAGTCGTGTTTTACTGTAACTTCAGCAGCTCCAGGCACGTGAACAAAAGCACCGATTTCATTGGTCGGCCTGTTTTTAACGCGTCGCGTCAAAATAAAAAAATAAAAACCGTTTTACGCGTTGGTGTGCACACTCACATTGGCGCCCTTTGTTTAGTCATGAGGCATTAAACGTCGGCGATAAACGCGCGCGAAAATCATCCCGGTGTGAACAGGCCTTAATGTTAGCTTCACTTCCTGTCTCCTGAGAGACCTTCATCTGATTGATTTTTGAAGGCAGCATATATGTATCCTTCGCTGCCTTTGATTCCACAATCCTGAGCTTTCCATTCTGTGACAGTTGAGCTAGAAAAAAAAGATGGCGTCCAAAAGTTGCGTTTGCAGCATGGTTTTTGAGCAACATTTTCCACTTCTGATCATTTATAGTGACAAATTACTAGCAAAAACTTCTCACCAAAGCTCTATTTTGCTGTAGATCATTAAACTGTAACACTGCCTTAGAAGTATGTCAGAAATCAGTGTTGTGAGGTGCCTTCGTGGACAAACACTGCCTTACACTGCCGGTTTTCGGACGCAGCCTGCATCTAGTAAGACACTGAATAGCTGGTTCAGGTGTGTTTAATTGGGGTTGGAGCTAAACTATGCAGAATAGTGGCCCCCCAGGACCGAGTTTGGGGGTCCCTGGCCTACACCGAGCTGTGCTTTCATTCAAATGTTTGGTCAACATCTCCCTCTAGTGTCTAGAAGTAGCCTATTACGTACCATGTGCTATGATAATGTGAACAATAATGTGACAAAATACTCAGAATAATGATGTTTATTAACATTTGTGTTTACCCTTCAGACAGTGAATTAATTCAATGTAAGATTTTTTTATGACAAATCATCAGTATGAGTTCTTGTACACAGTACTAAATGTCCAGTACGGGTAAGAGAACAGGCTGTGGTTTCCTTTCTTTAGCACCAGCCCACAACAGGAAAAAGAAAAAAAGGTGCAACTTCAAATTCTTTTCATCCACCCACAAAGTTCTCATTACATGGCAGCAAAGGCACAAATCATTTAAATGGCCAACTCACAAAAAAAAATCACAATGAATCATGAAAGCTCAGTGCTTAAGAACCCCCAAACTGTGAGTGTCCTCTTGCTAAATTGACATACACTCTTTAAAATCTAAATGAAAAGTATACAGTCTATAATATTACACTGCCAGAAAACAAATCTGTAGAAAAATGAATAATGTAGCCAACTGAAGGAAAAATTTAGCTTCAGCCAGTAGCACTACATTTTCTGTCAAATGTACTGAAATACGGGAACAACACAAAGTTGTAAAATCAACAGAAAATGTATTTTTAACATGATATACTTGGCTATATTTTGTGTATATTTTATATTATATTAATTATATTATTATAAATGATTTATTTCCAAACAAGGCCAGACATATCTAAAATACCTTTAAATTTGGTGTTAGATTTTGTTTTTAAATGTAGTTAATCAAGATATAACCTGTGCACATGAAATGTGATTTGTCTTGCAATGGGGAAGACTAAAGCATTTCAGATGGACAACAGCTAAATCCATGTTCATTTTAGATTTACAAATGTTTCCTTAAACCCCTTATATTAAAACACTCTCAGTATTTTCTGTGAAATACTATCTGAACCACATGAGTGCTAAGTATGTAGTTTTGTGTAATATCACCGAGGCAATCTTTCCTGCTCTGTGCCAAAAGAGGTGTGGCTTCTACACATGTGCAGGGTGAATCTTTGCACCACAGTTGATTGCATGTGTCCAAAATTTGCCTGCCAACAGGTGGGGCAAGACCGGATGCACACTTTCTCTATATATGTCATTTGCCAACAAAGCAGTGGCACTCTGCTAAACAAGTGGCAAACAAACACATCGCTTACTTTAATTTCATGTTGCTCCTGGACTCTCAACCCAAGGCAAGTACATTATTTAATTGTGCCTGTTATTGTGTTAGAAAATACAATAACAAAAATAAATAGATTTTTTTATATGTAAATTATTTAAATTTATTTTTGTATATTTTAGAAACATTTTAGAAAAGTTCCATTATTTTGAAGTTAGAAAATTAATTATTTTGCTATTAAAATGACATGTGATTCCAACTTGCTTTAATATTTGTGCAGTTTTTCTGAAAACAAACCTAAGTGTTGAAACTGCCTGTTATAGTTTATAGCCTGCTATACACTGCATCACAAATAAAGAATCTAGCGCTATTTATCTATTGCTCTGTTAAAATCAGTCACCAAATATGAAAATTCGAGTCTGAAAGCTTTCAAATGCTATATAGGTCAAGATTACTTTAGGTTTAGACTAAGATATTATTGTTATAAATGTATAATGGCAAGTGTCCCACAAGTTTTGAGGAGGAGCAGTCTTAAAAATAGTTACAAATCTTTTTATAAATCATAAATTAAGATATTTATTCTTTGTAATGTGTAAAAAGTATTGATATTAAAAGTTAATTGTTTGTACCTGATTGGATTTTTGTTTTTGTTTTATAGAGTGATTTTTACCCAGAAATCGAACAGTGCACGAGGGTTAAGTGTTCCTACATGTTCACACCATCACATCACTGGGTTTAGTCACTTTTCAAAAGGAAGAGACTAAATTGATTTTATGCTTTTGTCTTCACAGTTTGTGCCATGCGATTATTGAAACAACATAAACATACCCTCTTTTGTCTGTTTGGCTTTCTACTGCTCTACAGTTTTTTATCCTGGAGTAAAAACATGCTGTTCTTGAGTCAGATTGAGACCAGCGAACCAGAAATTCCAGAGCATAACATCACCATCCTCCTGTGGCACTGGCCTTTCGGAGTTCACTACAGATTGGACAGAGGCATCTGTATGGATGAATATGAAATCCCTAGATGCTTTCTGGAGGATAACCAATCCATTTTTGCTCAAGCAGATGTTGTAGTCTTCCACTACTATGATCTCTGGACTGGTCACTCCACAATTCCTTTCCACTTTACACGTCCACCAATGCAAAAGTGGCTTTGGTTATCGTTGGAACCTCCCATAAACACCCACAACCTTAGCAACTACAACAGCTTGTTCAACTGGACGATGAGTTATCGCCGTGACGCTGATATCTTCATGCCATATGGAGAACTTATTTCTAAAAGGACCAACGCCACATACATCATTCCGAAAAAGAGCGACTGCCTAGTTTGCTGGGTGGTCAGCAACTACAAAGACAACCAGAGTCGCTCTCTAATTTTCCAGCAGCTGAAGAAACACATTCCAGCAAATCTGATAGAAGTATACGGTCAGTGGTCCAAGCGGCCACTCTCAAGCAGAAAGCTGCTGTCCACGATATCTCGATGCTACTTCTACCTTGCCTTTGAAAACTCAATATCTACAGACTATATCTCGGAGAAGCTATGGAGGAACTCCCTTCAGGCAGGGAGTGTGCCGGTGGTGCTCGGCCCACCCAGGAACATTTATGAACTATCAATTCCACCGGAATCATTCATCCATGTAAATGACTTCAGCAGCATTAAGGCGCTGGCTACTTTCTTAAGGCAAGTGGCTGCTGATAGAGAGCGTTATGAATCTTATTTTAGATGGCACCATTACTATGATGTTAGAATGTACACAGACTGGAGAGAGAGACTCTGTAATATTTGCATGCATTATGACCGTCTCTCTAAGCATAAAAAAGTGTACAATGACCTGTACAGCTGGGTTAACAGCTAACCCTACTTCTGGCATATTTTGTTATGTTTTTGTCATAAAATAATATGTAAGTGTTTAAAGGAATATTAAATGAATCTAATAATAATAATAATAATAATAATAATAATAATAATAATAATAAATTGTATTTATAATGATATTTCAGAGTTTGCGTTCTCAAAACACCAAACACTGTTGCCATGCAAATGAACGGCCAGAGCGCATTAAAAGTTTTCTATATTATGTAAGTGGCCCCAAAGTAAATAACTAATCTTTTTTTTTTTACAACAGCAATGAATCAATCAAAAAGTTACTTTATCTAGACAATAACTTTTTCTAGAGCTGCTGTACAGCCAAAACAATCTCTCTTCCATTAATTTCCTATAATCACTGTAAAGCTGCTTTGAAACAATCTGTAGTGTAAAAAAAGCGCTATATAAAATGAAGGTGACTTTACAATACTGTTTTTCCCTGTTATGTCTTGGTTTGACATTCCCCTTGTTTGTTGTCATGGGCTGAATCCAAAATCGCCCCTATACTATACCCTCAAATAGGGCATTATTTGAAGGGGCAGCCATTTGTAGTGGTGTCCGAAACCATACATTCTAAAAAATGCAGCAATTGGCTTGTTTTAACCAAGCAGCCGGGTTAAACGTTTGCTTAAAACAACCCAATTGCTGGGTTTGTCCATTTTCAACCCAACTCGGGTTGTTTTTAACCCAGCATTTTTTAGAGTGTAGTGAATGTTATCGAGTGCACTCATTCTAACCCACATTGCACGGCTGTCTGAATTCACTCACATGTTTTCATTCACTCCTTTGAGTGAACTGTATTAGTGGACTAAAATAGGGAATAATGACTGAGGGTTTAGGGGGCGATTACGGATGGTTTTTGATTTGCCCTCATGTGCTCCACCTGTATCCAGTTAATCATCTCACTATGTTCTGTGTATTTAAACCCTCTGTCTCTTCTGGTCTCTGCTGTTTTTGTTTTGGTCTTTTGTAAATAAAGACGACTGCTGCAAATAGATTCTGCTTCTACTCTCCTGCAACCAGCTGTGACATTGATTTTGTAATCTTTTTGTGATAAAATATGTGAGTGTTTGAAGGAATATTAAATAAATCTGGGTTACACTTTAGTCTAAGTTGCAATGTAATTATAAATTTAAACACTGAGTAATAATAATGAACTACATGCACTTACTATAGGGTTAGGGTTAGGAATAGGGTTTGGTTTAGGGCTAGTTGCATGTAATTATGCATAATTGGATGCAAAAGGACACTGAAAATAAAGTGTTACCCACATCTTTAATAAATAAATAGAAGGTCATTGTATTTATAATAAAAACTAAAACATTTGAAATAAAATACAAATACCTCATAGAAGAGGTGGTCTTAATTTTGTACTTTTTTGTGATAAAATAATGTGTTTGAAGCAATAATAAATAATTTTATTATAATAAATATACAATAAAAAATACATTTTATTTATAATAGGCTTAAATACTTTAAAAATTCAAACCATGCCTCAAATGAAGATTTTTCTTTTAAAAGCATGGATATTCAAATAAGATTCCTTTAGTTTGCCAATTACCTTATCTGATCTTTGAAAGCACTGTCAAGTGTACTTGATTGAAACCTGTCCTAGGACCTCAAAAGTGCTAGTAAATTATAACATTGATATAATTTTAACATTTATAAATACACAATATAACATTTTTCCAGTGTTACTTTATTAATATTTAGACAATCGCATCTGTCAGCAAGTGTTACCAAGTTGTTTGCACTCATTGTGTCGGAACACCCTTCTGATGTGATATTCACATCGTCATCAAGTTCATGATGTTCTCTTAAATTTTCATCCATGCAATTGCAAAGCATCAATGCATGGTTCTAAATCAAACTTTTTTAAACTAAGTTATTTTTTTAATTAACTTAGCTGCAAGATTTCATAGGAGCTGACTTTAAACAAAGCAAACTAAATCTTTACCCATTCTGCCATGGTAAACAATTTTTGCGAAATTGCCACGCCTGAAAGAATGCTGCCCACAGAAAGATAAAATGAGTCAAATGAGAAAGAAGCATGGCAGCTCACGCTTGCAATCCATGGGTGTTGGTTGCAGCCCACACACACACACACACACACACACACACACACACACACACACACACACACACACACACACACACACACACACACACACACACACACACACACAAACAGTTTATGTTCAGTTTCTCAGAGGTTATCAATCTCAGAGGGCTGCAAATTAATAATACTAAAGTAAAACTGAAATTTTAAGTGCACTGTAAACCCTAACACTCCAAATACTTAATTGGTTTGAGTAGGACAAACTTAAATTAAACAAATTAAATTAACTGTTATGAGTATTTAGAACTTTTTCTTTTGAGTTCACAGCACTGACATATTTCAAGTAAACTGAACTGTTTCATTGTTTTGAGTTGTATGAACTTTTTTTCCTTCTTTTTTTTTTCTTTCTGCAAGATCAATGGTAATGTGGTTTTTTGGAGGGGACCATCATGGTGACAAGTGGTGCATGCTGCTTTGTTTGAGAGTACGTGAGTTACATGTTTTAAGTTGCTGTACTCATTCAGTAAATACTATATCTTGCTATTGTTAACAAGTTGGCATTTTCTGAATTAGTTTGTTATAGCTAGCAAAATATTAATGTCCAGATAACCTGATTTTAAGTTAAATGTATAAATTAGTGTACTCAAATATTTCAAGTTAAATGAATGAATTGTCGTTATTTGTGTTTGTTTTTGCCCACAAAAAGTATTCTCGTCGTTTCATAAAACTAAGGTTGAACCACTGGAGTCACATGACTACTTTAACAATTTTTAATTAAATATGGAGGGACCTGACAGCTCTCTGATTTCATAAAAAGATGACACAAAAGGTCTTATGGGTTTGGAATGACATGAGGGTGAGTAATAAATGACAGAATTTTTATTTTGGGGTGAACTATCCCTTTAAGAACAATAAAACTGTATGAGTGCAAAATAAAAAATCGTACTTAAACTTTGAAATTCTAATTCAACTTTTGAGTTCTGACCACTAAAAAGTGGTACTTTACTTACAGTAAAGTAACTCATTTGATTTGCAAGAACTCAAAATAAAAAAGTTATTTAACTAAAACATTTATGTTAATTGCTATCAAAATATGAGTTAGCTAACTCAGTATTAGTTAGGAGCAATTAACATGAATGAGTACTACAAACTCAAAACTTCTGCTTAAAATTGGAACATCATAACTCAAAAAAAAAAAAAAAAAAAAAAATTGATGTAACTGATTACCTCGTGAGTAAACGGATTACTACTGAGTTAGCCCATAAATAGAGTTTACAGTGTGGCAGTTGTGGCCTAATGGTTAGAGAGTCAGCCTGGTAACCCAAAAGTTACAGGTTTGATTCCCAATACCGGTAGAAAAATTACCTTGAGCAAAGCACCTAACCCCCAATTGCTCCCTGGGCACCACAGCAAAAATTGCTCTGGTGCATGTTCATGATTTGCAGTACGTGTGTGTGTTCACTACTCCTAATCTAAGTTGGATGGGTTAAATGCAGGGCACATGGACTACTTGGCCTTCGCATGTCACTTTCACTTTAAAATCTTCTTGTGTGAACACCACTGATTACTGATTTGCACCACAGATGTTCTGTAGTCACCAGAGACCACAACAGACCAATGCTGATTTTTCTATATTATTGATATAAGGACTTTTCAGTGCACTAAGCTATTGCTCTGTGAAATTTACTCCATATAAGTCCATATATAGTCCATATAAGCGGCCATGCAAAGTTGGAAGTGAAACCTAACTTTTATAGTGTGTTGAAAATCCCGATGACAAAGCCTATGATATAACTTTACAGGGCAACAATTTGATGTGACCAATGCAATTTACAACCAATGTCTTATGATCGGAAAAAGCTCACAGAAGACAAAATCTCACATCCTCTTTGACAACGACAAATCTTAAACTCACTGTTTCTGTGGTTTCCTTTTATGCACCCTGAAACAAATTCAAGTTTCAACTGAAGCTTTTTGACAGGTAGAAATACTAGAGAATTTGTATTAATATTTAAGATTTTTGATGGAAATACAAGAGATTCCATTAGGGTTATGTTTAAAAACCCATAATTGTATCCTGTGCCCTGTAAATTTTAGTGGCTGCTCTGGGTAGAGAATCATGTTACTCTCCTCACTTTGTGATCAGTAAACTGTTAACTTATTAGCCTAGTCTATCACACATGCTCATGTTTTAGAACAGATGCTTTCATGTTTAACTTCCACACTATTGTCACATGCCTGTCCTGTCTTGTGTAGCACATGGGTGTTTTGTTATTTTGGGCCATGTGCTCGTGTGTCGAACGCTTTCATCTCCGTCCCCTGCTGACGGAGAGAGACTAGCTCCTTAAACTGGAGCATCTGCTCAAATCGCGGACAGGTTGCGTCCCTCTCCTCTGCTGAGTCCTCATAGTGGTCGGTACGTTCAAACAAAGAAAAACTGAATTGAGGACTCAAATGCAGGAGAAGAATGATTTTACTACAAACTAAATAACAAAACAAAATCCACGAGGGGGAAAACTATAAATCTGGAAATACACCAAACAGAAAACATACCAATGGAATCACAGGGAAAACGGAAGACATTCAAAAACGTACCGACACAGACTGCCAAACACAAGGAGCTTAAGAAGGGAAACAAATCAATAGGGTGGAAGAAATCAAACAATAATCAGATAACAAGGGTGAGGGGTCAGACAGAGACATGAGCACATGGCCCAAAATAACAAAACACCCATGTGCTACACAAGACAGGACAGGCATGTGACAACTATAACACACTAAATTAAACATTTCACTACTGATTGTCATTGAATCTACTGTCATTAAATTGATTTATTGACACAAAAAGATGGTCACTTGTCACCTCCTACTGGTGTAATGTTGTAACAATAGTGTAAGAGTCACTGAAAAATTCCCACCATTAATCCCTAGCTATAAATTGCACCCTAATATATAATTAATTGAACAATTACAAATAGTATCAAAGGGTGTTACGTTTGGTTCACTCAAATGTACTTGTCTTTCAAAACAGAACAAGACTATTACTGAGAAACAATTGCCTAATGCCAGAAAGTGTTGACATTACAGTACATTTTGTTTGTAAGTATTAGCCTTTAAAGGGATAGTTCACCCAAAAATGAAAATTCTGTCATAATTTACGCACCCCCAAGTTGTATGAATTTCTTTGTTCTGCTGAAAACATAAGAAGATATTTTGAAGAAGGTTTGTAACCAAACAGTTGTGGAGCACCATTGACTTCCACAAAGTTTATTTTTTCCCCATACTACACTCTAAAAAATGCTGGGTTAAAAACAACCCACGCTGGGTTAACAATGGACTAACCCAGCAATTTGTTTTAACCCAGCGATTGGGTTGTCTTAAGCAAACATTTAACCCAACCGCTGGGTTAAAACGACCAATTCACTAGGTCAAAACAACCCAATTGCTGGGTTTCATTCTAAATGAAATCTTCCTTTTGAAGTAATGTGTGTATGCCCTGTTAAAACACAATGGTGATAGCTCACAAATCATCCCTCTTGGGGTACAAACCAACAACCTTTTGATAACACCCAGTATATCATCTCATTTTGATGCCACCCAGTCTTTACTAACATGCATTATAACTCCTTGTGGGAGAGGACAGGTCAGTAAGTGCGATGTTGCTCCCGTTTCATATTATGTTTGGACAATTGTCTGAAAGTGTGCATAAGAGAGCAAAAACAGGGAAGTATTATAAAAGTTCTGATAAAATTAATCAACAAATTAATAAATAACAATACTGCAATAGCATTATTATTATTAGTTGATATTTAATAAAGACACAAATGTACAGGGATTGCCAATATTGTCCTGTAATAAATACAATTCTAATGAGGACTCACCACGTTTTCTCACCAGAACAATCACAATGGCTCCAACTCCAAGTACAACAATTCCAATCATGATTGGATAAAGTAAAGAGTTGTTTACTTCTGTAAGTGATATGAATCACACACACAACAATAATGAAATAACAGTGAATCGCTACATTTATTATACAAATGTGGCTGATTTCACTACTAAATTCTAGAGTTTAAGGCCTTCACCTGCATTTTTGTCCCTACTGGTCTTCCATTTGTAGACCTGTACAATAAACTGTTCAGGGGAAAAAAGTTGAGTATTGTCCATTACACTTACTGTTGTTGCTTATTATCTCATCCTCTGTCAGAATTTTCTGGATGTCTTTTATCAAACTCTTGTGTTGCACCACACAGCTGTACTGGTTCCTCTTCCACTCTTCCTTCTTCACTCGGAGACTGACATGCTTCTGGAAGGTTTTCGTCCTAATTTGGTAAAGTTTCTCCAGTCTCCACATATTCATGGTACTCCTGTCCATTTTTCTCCAGGTAATTTTCACTTTTTCTGGGTAGAAACCTGTGGCATGACACACCACTGGAGAGGAGGAGTTCTTCTGAAGCAGAGACACTTTAGGAGGGACTAAAAATATTGCTTTCATTAATTCTTCTACTTTGCTGCATACTATATGTGTGTAATGTTAAGATTACACAACAACAATCTCAGAGAAAGCTTTCATCTTGAGCAAAATCTAATATTTGAGCTAAATTAAAATACATTCACACATTAACATGTATGACAATAATAATAATACAAAAAGAATAAACATTCACCACAATGCAATACCTTTTCTGTTAAAAGTAGTTCTGCCATAATCCAAGTAGTGTTGTAGAAAGATAACACAATCATCCATAATGAATTTTAGGGAATGTTCAAGCAGATATGTTTCGTTATTCCAATTTTCTGCAATGTTGCCTGCCTTCTGCATTTGTAAGATGTATATTTTATTCTCTGAATCCAGTGTTATGAGGTTCTCTCCATCAAAACCAACATGATTAAACCCAGTTATCTGTCCTGTTTCATCGTCCCACTCACAGAGGCATATCCACAGATAAGTGTGCACTGAAACAGAGTTTGGGGGAGTAAAGCGGTGAAAATACAAGCAGACATACATTGCACAGTCAGGTCCATAAATATTGGGACATCAACACAATTCTGATCTTTTTGGCTCTATACACCACCACAATGGATTTGAAATGAAACAAACAAGACGTTTAGCTTTAATTTGAGGGTATTTACATCCAAATCAGGTGAACGGTGTAGGAATTACAACAGTTTGTATATGTGCCTCCCACTTTTTAAGGGACCAAAAGTAATGGGACAGAGTAACAATAATAAATCAAACTTTCACTTTTTTATACTTGGTTGCAAATCCTTTGCAGTCAATTACAGCCTGAAGTCTGGAACGCATAGACATCACCAGACGCTGGGTTTCATCCCTGGTGATGCTCTGCCAGGCCTCTACTTCAACTGTCTTCAGTTCCTGCTTGTTCTTGGGGCATTTTCCCTTCAGTCTTGTCTTCAGCAAGTGAAATGCATGCTCAATCGGATTCAGGTCAGGAAATTGACTTGGCCATTGCATAACATTCCACTTCTTTCCCTTAAAAAAACTCTTTGGTTGCTTTTGCAGTATGCTTCGGGTCATCGTCCATCTGCACTGTGAAGCACCGTCCAATGAGTTCTGAAGCATTTGGCTGAATATGAGCAGATAATATTGCCCGAAACACTTCAGAATTCATCCTGCTGCTTTTGTCAGCAGTCACATCATCAATAAATACAAGAGAACCAGTTCCATTGGCAGCCATACATGCCCACGCTATGACACTACCACCACCATGCTTCACTGATGAGGTGCTATGCTTTGGATGTATGCATGAGCATTTGGATCATGCTTTGGATCATGAGTTCCTTTCCTTCTCCATACTCTTCTCTTCCCATCACTCTGGTACAAGTTGATCTTGGTCTCATCGGTCCATAGGATGCTGTTCCAGAACTGTGAAAGCTTTTTTAGATGTTGTTTGGCAAACTCTAATCTGGCCTTCCTGTTTTTGAGGCTCACCAATGGTTTACATCTTGTGGTAAACCCTCTGTATTCACTCTGGTGAAGTCTTCTCTTGATTGTTGACTTTGACACACATACACCCACCTCCTGGAGAGTGTTCTTGATCTGGCCAGCTGTTGTGAAGGGTGTTTTCTTCACCAGGGAAAGAATTCTTCGGTCATCCACCACAGTTGTTTTCCGTGGTCTTCCGGGTCTTTTGGTGTTGCTGAGCTCATCGGTGCGTTCTTTCTTTTTAAGGATGTTCCAAACAGTTGATTTGGCCACACCAAGTTTTTGCTATCTCTCTGATGGGTTTGTTTTGTTTTTTCAGCCTAATGATGGCTTGCTTCACTGATAGTGACAGCTCTTTGGATCTCATATTGAGAGCTGACAGCAACAGTTTCTAAATGCAAATAGCACACTTGAAATTAACTCTGAACCTTTTATCTGCTCCTTGTAAATTGGATAATGAAGGAATAACACACACCTGGGAATAACACACACCAAACAACAACTTCAGGGTTAACATCGACATACTGACATTGCACTGCACTTTCTGTTTTCGTTGTTACTGTGTAACAACCTGTTATGAACCTGTTTGCTTGATTATACTTTGTACATTTCTGTTAACCACATATTTATAAGTCTACAGTTTACTCACTGCATAGTTTATTTCACTTATTTTATTCCACTTCTTTATTTTTTCTTTACTATTTATAATTTTATTTATAATTCTATATATATATATATATATATATATATATATATATATATATATATATATATATATATATATATATACACACTCACCTAAAGGATTATTAGGAACACCATACTAATACTGTATTTGACCCCTTTCGCCTTCAGAACTGCCTTAATTCTAAGTGGCATTGATTCAACAAGGTGCTGAAAGCATTCTTTAGAAATGTTGGCCCATATTGATAGGATAGCATCTTGCAGTTGATGGAGATTTTTATGGGATGCACATCCAGGGCACGAAGCTCCCGTTCCACCACATCCCAAAGATGCTCTATTGGGTTGAGATCTGGTGACTGTGGGGGTCATTTTAGTACAGTGAACTCATTGTCATGTTCAAGAAACCAATTTGAAATGATTCAAGCTTTGTGACATGGTGCATTATCCTGCTGGAAGTAGCCATCAGAGAATGGGTACATGGTGGTCATAAAGGGATGGACATGGTCAGAAACAATGCTCAGGTCATATATATATATATATATATATATATATATATATATATATATATATATATATATATATATATATATATATATATATATATATATATAGTACTTTTTTATTCTATTTCTATTATAATTTCCCCCTTGTGTTTTTAACTGTGAATTTGCACTGTCCATGGAGCGGACCTGTTTACATTTCACTGCCGGTTGTATATTCTGTATATAACTGTGTATGTGACAAATAAAACTCTTGAATCTTGAAATCTTGAATCTGGTCATGGAACAGCTGAGCAGCCAATTATCCCATTACTTTTGGTCCTTAAAAGTGGGAGGCACATATACAAACTGTTATTTGGATGTAAATTCCTTCAAATTAAAGCTAAAAGTCTGCAGTTATAGCAGATCTTGTTCGTTTCATTTCAAATCCATTGTGGTGGTGTATAGAGCCAAAAAGATTAGAATTGTGTTGATGTCCCAATATTTATGGACCTGACTGTATAATACTGCAAAATTGTGGGGTACACAAACCTGTATTGCTGTAACTTTTCTTCAACTTAAAAGTGTCAAAAGTCTCTTTTAATTTAATGTAAACTTCATCATGATAGGCATTAATATCTTTCCAGAAGTCTTTAAATTCATCTGTCATCATCCACTCTTTCTTGGGCATGCGCTTATTAATACTACTGTCATAGTAATGAACCTCCAGCTTATCCACTCTGGTAACAGCAGTAAAATCAGGAAGTTCTGGAATTCCCATTACTCCAGTATAGGTGCTGGTGTAGGAGTGTAACTCTAAAAAACATAACATTGTAAATAAAAAAAATTAAAAACTGCACTGCAAAATAATGGTTAACACCATCTGTATACATCTGTAATGCCACACAAATTATTAACAAAATATGTTAACTGCCAAAATAATCTTATCTCAGCCAATTCCAGTCTCTGTCCTTTGAAAGACACTACAGGTTTCTATCATCAAGGGAATGTTGTAAAAACAGCTTCTTCCCCTGCAGCTATTCTGTAGTGTTAATCACTTATATTAGAGTTGCTGCCCATGCACATTTCGCATGCTGTCTCACATTTCCCTGCTGTTTGTGGTTTCTCAAAGTTTCTTAGTTTCTTTTCATCCTAACTAACACATTAGAGTTTTTAACTTATTAGTTGGGTTTGTGTAAGGCTGCTTTGACACAAAAATTGATTGTAAAACAACCGAAAAAATAACAATTTTGCGAAAACTTGTTCCCTCTCTTCAAGATTTTAAATCAAGAAATACATGTCTAATAATAATTTTAATCTGTTTAAATTTTTTACACCAAAATGAGAAGAAACATAGCTTAACCATTATTTGCACAATGTAGCTAACCTGCCTATTGCATTTAAATGGATACCATTGTTGTAATTTAACATTTCTCACTGAACAAATAGCTAGCCTAACGGAACAAGAACAAGTTGTTTATGCTACATTTGCCACCCGAGACAATGCGATAGAAAATATATTCGATAAAGTAATAGAGTTATTGTGGTATATGAAAAGTTTGAAAATGTAAATTTAGTGGAAACAATTACACTGTACTATAGTCTATATTAAGCCAATAAACAGTCTCATCTGCATGCGCAGAGGCGATGATGATGATGAAGAAGACAAAGAACAGATCCATAAGTGCTCCGGATCCCGGAATACAGCTTCTTCTAAATAGCCTAGTTATTTTTCTGAAGAGGAAAAGCAGAAAAACCGCTTAGGCTATATCATTCATCAGAGCACGTGACATGTCTCATGCACCCCTACGTTTTGCAGTTTTCAGTTTAGAACGTATGTTTTGATTTTCTCAAGAGGAATATAGGCCTAATATGAAAATTTAACGTTTTATTGTCAAACAAATAGCCAATCGGATGGAAGCACAAACAGGAACTTATTAAATTAAATTCACAGGGGCTTATTTAAGTAGCAGAGGACTACTAAAAAAACTATTCAAAATGTACCACATCCATGAATTGAATAGCCCCTGTTTAAAACATAATAAAGTTACATTTAAATTTTTTTTTAAATAAATAAATAAACTGGGTATTCAATATTCTGCTTAAATATTACAGACAAATTTCCTTCCTTTAATTTCAATACAGACTTTGTATTTGTACAATGCATGTTTAAAATTGAGATTTTGATCGAAGACAGAGGTAGTATTCATGTTTTGCAGAAATCCTCAGTTATTTATACATAATGCAAACATTTCACTCTCTGTCACTGTATCAGTTATCACTGACCAGTTTAACGATTCATTAAATTATACAAAACATACACTCTAAAAATGCTGGGTTAAAAACAACCCAAGTTGGGTTGAAAATGGACTAACCCAGCGATTGGGTTGTTTTAAGCAAACATTTAACCCAACTGCTGGGTTAAAACAACCCATTTACTGGGTTAAAACAACCCAATAGCTGGGTTAGTCCATTTTCAACCCAACGTTGTTTTTAACCCAGCATTTTTTAGAGTGTACTATGTTGTATGGAATCCTTAATATAGCTTTCCTTTACATAAAAACAAATCATTTATAAACAAAGTTGCTACATTTAATTAAACTAGAAAGAATTCAGTCTTAAGCACTAAGAATTTGTCACGGGGCATATCTAATTTGATATTCAAATTAGATATGCCAGTTTCTGCAAGTTTCTTTTCTTTTCTTTTTTTTTTCTTCAAGTAGAGATGGATGGGTAAATGCCTTGGCAGATAAGACAACAATTAATGACATATTATTGGGCAAATTTAAGAGGCCAGAGTGAGAACCCTACAAAAAAAAAAGAGTCCAAGTTGGGAATATGAGAAGAAAGAATGTAATAATTTTGGATGGAGTGTGGGCAAATTAGTAAGAGATATGAGACTGGAAGAAATTGGACATGCTCCAATAATTCCTTTATCTCCAGTACCATTATGGGTTATGCCCCAACCAGAAGTTGATCTAAGCTTATTAGAATGAATACAAAAGGAAGGGCCATATAAAAAACAGATAGGCTATATGGGAGTATATGGGGTCAAGACATGGGTAATATATGCATATTTTTACAGATACTTCAAAAGATCCAATACTGGTCCTTTGGGTTCTGCATTCAATCCAAAGGTAAAAGTGTATAGTTTCGACAGTTGTGTATAAAAGTGTATAGTTTCGGGAACAGTTTCGACGAGGCATGGCCTAAGCCAGCGTGGTATATTAGCATTGCGTTGTTGACATTCAGTTAGAGAGAAGCATTCGATCAACAGGAAAGGCAACGACTGTGTAAGTACTATATCATTTTTCTCACTGTTTTCTAGATCAGCTGTTCTAGCTGATCTAGAAAACTAGATGGGCTCGTGTGAGGTAACAGTTTCGATGAGGCGTGGTCTGCTGTATTCAATAACGAGCGTGTATAAATAGAGTAGTACTCCACGGCAGCCCTGGTGTGAAGACCGAAGAGTGTAAAGACCAGCGACTCTACTCTGTGTGACTCCACTCGAGCAAGGACACCGACAAGGCACTTGAGTATAGCGTTCCTTTCACTTTAACCCCTTTTGTGTTTTGCTTGTTTTCATCTGTTTATTTCTCTGACCTGTATTCACCATGTGCTTTCAAATCTCTACTATTACTACTACCACCCGTAAATCACGCTCTGTGTATTTAAGATGCCGTAATCCTAATAATCTGCTTATGGTACCGATTTCCTCTGCCACTTTACTGTCCATTCCAATTGGTCTCTGGAATTGCAAGTCTGCTGTAAACAAAGCAGACTTTATTTCATCTATCTCCACTCATTCAAATCTCAGTCTCATGGCCCTAACTGAGACCTGGATCAAACCAGAGGACACGGCCACTCCTGCGGCCCTCTCAAATAATTTCACTTTTTCTCACACCCCTTGCCCGTTTGGGAATGGTGGAGGTACTGGTGATTCAAATGATTGGAAATTTGAGGCCATAACATCTCTATCTGGCAACAGTTCATTTGAATCACACTCAATCACTATCACTCACCCTGCCAAAATCCATGTTGTAGTTGTTTATCGCCCGCCAGGTCAACTGGGTAACTTCCTGGAGGAGTTGGTGTTTCTCAAGGAGTTCCACCTTGAGAAACACCAGGCTGCAGATTTCACCTCTCTACTCACCTCGTTTGACCTTAAGCGAGTGTCTACTACGGCTACTCACAAATCAGGTAACCATTTGGACCTTATCTACACACGCTACTGCTCCACAGACAACACTTTAGTTACGCCATTGCACACCTCCGACCATTTCCTCATCACTCTTAACCTCATACTGATTCCTGACACAACACACACTAATCCGCAGATCACCTTTTGGTGTAATCTACGTTCTCTCTCCCCCTTTAGCCTATCCACTATGGCTTCATCCTCACTCCCGCCACTGTCTCAGTTCTCAGCACTGGACACTAACAGTGCTACTGACACTCTTTGCTCCACTCTAACATCTTGCTTAGACAGCTTTTGCCCCCTTTCATCCAGACCAGCCCGCACCTCCCCCTCTGCCCCCTGGCTGTCTGATGTTCTCTGTGAAAGAGGCATGAAATCCCTCACAAGGAACTTTTCCTGGACCGTTCCCACCTGAATGACCTGCCTGTCTTAATTCGAGCATCCGAGTCGGTAGCCATTTTCAAAAAATATCTTAAAATGCATCTTTTCCAGCAGCACCTGACCAATAAAGAATAGCACTTATCACTCTATTCGTTTTCTGTTTGTCTATTAAAAAAAAAAAAAAAATAGTTCTGTCCTATGTGTTCTGTGGTAGATTAACTGAGACTTGTTACAGCACTTATATATTGTTGCCCTTGACTGTTTTTAGTTGCTTCTATTGCTCTCATTTGTAAGTCGTTTGGATAAAAGTGTCTGCTAAATGACTAAATGTAAATGTGTATAAGAGCATCTATCAGTATATACTGGAGAGATGTTTGCAATAATTATGGCAATAAGGTGGATTAGTGAAGTTAAAATATCCAAGGCAATAATATGTTCAGATTCTAGTTAAGCACTAATAAGCTTGAAGGAGATGAAATCAGAAACAAGACAAGATATGGTAATAGAGATAATTCAAGAATTATATTCAATTAAACAAACTAGTTTAAAGGAACAGTTTTTGTGGGTCCCGGCTCATATTGGGTTGAGAGGTATGAGGAGGCTGATGCATTAGCAAAAAGGCAATAGACAGAGTAGATATCCAGATTTTATTTAGTAGGTCAGAAATTAAATCAACTATCAAACAGAATATTCTGAAACTGTGGCAGCAGTATTGGGACAATGAAATAAAGGTAGACATTTCTTTGTATCAAATACAGTCAACTGTGGGTAAGGGAAGAATATCAGGTGGGAGCAGGACTGGGGAGAATATGATTACAATATTGAGATTGGGGCATACAAAATTGAATAGTACATTGCACTTAATAAGCAAGCATCCAACAGGTTTATGTGAGGTATGTGACATTAATGAAAAAGTTGAACATGTAATAATGCATAATGTTGAAAGGAAAGAGTTGAAGGAAGAATTACAAATAAGGAGAGCATTAAAATCAAGTAGGAATATAATATTTCTAATGGTAAAATATTTGGGAAGTACTGGTTTAAATAAGTGTATATAAAAAAATAAATAAATAAATCTTCTCCTTTCTTTCTATTCTCCGTCATGGGGGACTGGACGGAGGAGATGAACACGCAGCGCCGGATGAAGCTCTGTGAAGCCTCTCTCTGGGTGAATGTATGCCTAGTAGTATATTCCTGCACAACCGGAGGCTGCAGTTTCAGGACCGTATTTCTAGGACCCTAGTTTTTTGTGACAGCGCCACCTACGGAACTGGATGATATAGCGGCGGCTGCAGTTTCAGGACCGCAGTTCTAGGACCCAGGTGATTTAGTTTGTATATAGTATCAAGATATTTAATCTCAGGAGTATTTTTTATTATTATTGAAAATGCATCAGATGTTAATTACAAAGTGTGTAATACCTGCTTTGATTCACAATTTTAAATTTAAACAAATGGATTTACATAAAATATAAATGGAAAATGTATATCAGTCTTTAAACAACTGAAAAAGTGGAGTACCTTAAAAATCTTAGTTTCTTGAATTATACAGTATATTGATTAACCTCCTTAAGTGTAACTAATTAGCTCATTATCAGGTAAAATAAAGATGGAATCAGCATATGCAGTCACTAAATTACAGCCAGATGTTTTAAAGGTTGTAGAGTGGAAAGACAAGACTCAAGAATGATTCAAGAATGTATATTTCTATGTCATTTTTGCAATAACAACAGTACCAAAAAGACACCTTTTTCATCAGTTGCTGCACAGATGGATTGGCTGTGTACTTTGTATGTACTTTCTCGACTTCTAAAAGACCACAATTCCATTGAGACCATTTTCAGGAAATTACATCTTTTATTGTTCCTGCTGGAATTGTTTTTGAAATGTTATCCTGCTTGTCCCACTCTTAAAGTTCCACCCTGTTAAGCTATGTTATAAAGAATGTTTGTCTGGTCACAAATATGTAAAAACATATCTGACATAGTTATAAAAGTTCTGTTTATCTATAGAAAGTTAGCTAGCTAAATGTTGATCACTCAAAGAGCTACGGCTAACTTAAAATGTTCTATAAACCTTACCTAACAGGGTGAAAATTCTAATAGAATAAATTGTATTTAGTGTATATTGCAAATTCTATATACATATATTTGTATGTATAAATATTGTATATAGGACAATGATGGAAAGCTCATCCACTGTTATGGTGTTCCACCCTGTTATGCTCTGTTCCACCCTGTTAGATGAGTCATTTTTAAAAATGATAATTTTACAGCAATGTTATATGTTATGCATACTTATGTTCTATTTTGCCCCTCCTTGAACTGTCACCTTATTGCGGTGGAGGGGTTTGAGTACCCGAATGACCCTGGGAGCTATGTTGTCTGGGGCTATATGCCCCTGGTAGGGTCTCCCAAGGCAAACAGGTCCTTGGTGACGGGCCAGACTAAGAGCAGTTCACAAACCCAATATGAGTCAAATTAAAATCAGGACAGAGACATCGCATGGTGCAGCCGGGGCCCCATCCTGGAGCCAGGCCTGGGGTTGGGGGTTGGGGCTTGTATGCGAGCTCCTGGTGGCCGGGCCAACCCCCATGGGGCCCGGCTGGGCTCAGCCCGAATGAGTGACGTGGGGCCACCCTCCCGTGGGCTCACCACCTGCAGGAAGGATCATATGGGGCCGGTGCATAGTGGATTGGGCGACAGTTGAAGGCTAGGCCCACGACAACCCGATCTCTGGACACGGAAACTGGCTTTAGGGACATGGAATGTCACCTCGCTGGTGGGAAGGAGCCTAAGCTTGTGCGGGAGGTTGAGAGGTACCGGCTAGAGATAGTCGGGCTCACCTCCACGCACAGCTTGCGCTCTGGAACCACACTTCTTGAGAGAGGCTGGACTCTCTACCCCTCTGGAGTTGTCCATGGTGAGAGGCAGCGGACTGGAGTGGGTTTGCTTATAGCCCCCCAGCTCAGATGCCATGTGTTGGAGTTCAACCCGGTGAATGAGAGGATCGCTTCCTTGCGCCTTCGGGTAGGGGATAGGTCTCTCACTGTCGTATGTGCCTATGGGCCGAACGGCAGTGTGGAGTACCCGGCCCTCATAGGGTCTCTGGGAGGGGTGCTGGAAAATGCTCCAACTGGAGACTCCATCGTTCTACTGGGGGACTTCAACGCACACATGGGCAGTGACAGTGACACCTGGAGGGGCGTGATTGGGAGGTTTGGGCCCTGATCTGAACCCGAGCGGTGTTCTGTTATTGGATTTTTGTGCTAGTCATGGCTTGTCCATAACAAACACCATGTTCAAGCATAAGGGTGTCCATCAGTGCACGTGGCACCAGGACACCCTAGACCGGAGGTCAATGATCGACTTTGTGGTCGTCTCATCTGACCTCTGGCTGTATGTCTTGGACACTCGGGTGAAGAGAGGAGCGGAGCTGTCAACTGATCACCACCTGGTGGTGAGTTGGATCCAATGGCGGGGGAGGAAGCTAGACAGACTTGGGAGACCCAAACGTACTGTGAGGGTCTGTTGGGAACGTTTGACTGAGCCCCCTGTCAGAGAGATCTTCAACTCCCACCTCCAACGGAGCTTCGACCAGATCCTGAGGGAGTCTGGAGATATTGAGTCCGAGTGGACCATGTTCTCCACCTCTATTGTCGATGCGGCTGCTCGGAGCTGTGGCCAAAGGTCTCCGGTGCCTGTCGAGGCGGAAATCCCCGAAGCCGGTGGTGGACACTGGAAGTAATGCCGTCAAGCTGAAGAAGGAGTCCTATCGGGCCTGGTTGGCTTGTGGGACTCCTGAGGCAGCTGACAGGTACAGACAGACCAAGCGGACTGCAGCCCGGGTAGTTGTGGAGGCAAAAAATCGGGCCTGGGAGGAGTTCGGTGAGGCAATGAAGAAAGACTCGGTTGGCCTCGAAGAGATTCTGGCAAACCGTTCGCAGCCTCAGGAGGGGGAAGCAGTGCCCTACCAACACTGTTTACAGTGGAGATGGGCAGCTGCTGACCTCAACTGGGGATATCGTCGGACGGTGGAAGGAATACTTCGAGGATCTCCTCAATCCCACCAACATGTCTTCCATTGAGGAAGCAGTGGCTGAGGGCTCAGAGGTGGATTCGTCCATCACCCGGGCTGAAGTCATCGAGGTAGTTAAAAAGCTCCTTGGTGGTAAGGCACTGGGGGTCGATGAGATCCGCCCTGAGTACTTTGAGTCTCTGGATGTTGTGGGGCTGTCTTGGCTGACATGCCTCTGCAACTTCGCGTGGTGGTTGGGGACAGTGCCTCTGGACTGGCAGACCGGGGTGGTGGTCCCTCTTTTCAAGAAGGGGGACCGGAGAGTGTGTTCCAACTACAGGGGGATCACACTTCTCAGCCTCCCCAGGAAAGTCTATGCCAGGGTACTGGAGAGGAGAATTCGGCCGATAGTGGAACCCAGTTTTTTAACCATCCTGTTGGCAAAAATGGATACAAAAAGTACCTGTTCTTAATAACCAAGACATTCTATTAATCAATAATTGTTTTGTTATTGTTTCAAGAATAATAATAATAAAAAAATAAAATAAAAAAATGCTATGATGGCATAAGAGACATATACTATCCAAGAAAAGCTTGTTATTGTTTAACATTTACATTATTACCATTTTGTGATAACTATGTATATGTCCCTAACTGGGTGGAATACCTTCACGGCTAGTGTCTGAACAATTAATCTACCCATAATCTTTTTTATTTTTTAGTCCCTGAGCTTGACCAATATGTATTACTGATAGTTAAGCATGTTACTATTTTGGTGGAAAAAACATGAAAAACTTTTTTCCCCAAAAAAATTTATGAAGCCAAAATGTTACTGGATAACAGGAATGACCAATGTATCCAAGAGTGTGCACACAGACAACATGTAAAGTGAGAAATTTCCTCAGAAAAAAAATAAAAAAATAAAATTAATCTTACCTCCTGGAAGTCAAACCCCACATCTGTCACAATGCAAAGGGTATACTGCAATAGAAAATACTGAAAACATTTTATTCACAGTGTTGACAGAAACTTTTTTATATACTTGGCAAAAAAAAAAAAAAAAAAAAAAAAAAAAAAACCTAAGACTTTACCATTAGCATGAAAATCATTTCCACAGTTCTGGCGTGGCAATCCCTAAAAGCAACAAAAAGGGTAACATACATGTCAAAAGCCATTGCCATCTCGGTTACATTATGACATCTACATGATATGCAGAATATGGGATATAATATATATTAGTTTTATCCTTTAATTTTTATTTATTTATTTATTTGTTTCTGTAGGAATCTTGCACAAAAAAAAATAAAATAAAAATATCCTGGGAGCTGGACTGAAAAGACTGCACATGATATTGCAGTTATTAATAAATGCATATTTAGCTACTCCAAACAAATATTATTATATCCCATATTCTGCATATCATGTAGATGTCATAATGTAACCGAGATGGCAATGGCTTAGGTTCAATAAAAAAAGTATAGGTAGCATGTCAATGGTCCATTTTAGAGATAGGTGGCGGTAATGCTCATATGTGTTTGCGATCCGCCGTAAAATAACAACAACAAGAAGAAGACTGTAGTTGATACAACAAACTCACAAATCGACTGTGCAAGGTTCCATTATTTTCCCTGTATTCAGTTATGTTGCCGATTGTCGATTACTTGCGCCTACATGGTACAGCAATGGCTGACGGCAAGGATGAAACAGTAGCAGCTTCCAAACCAGAGGTATTTTACAACTATCGGGAGAGGATTACATGTTCACCCGAGGAAGAGGCGCAGTTAGAGAGACAGCATTTCTGGAATGTCATAAACGCGTTTAAATACTACAGGTAAACATTGCTGGAGCATCAAATCCCATCTGCTCAACACCAACACAAGATGAGCCACTGTTATTTGAGCTTTAATTTTGAACATGCGAGAGCATGAATATATCCGTACAGAATTCTGTTTTTGATCAACACTGCTTATAACATTTTTAATTTTAAATGTAAAATAATTGAGATGACTGGGAAAAAGTGTCCAATCAACCTGAGTACACACACACACACACACACACACACACACACACACACACACACACACATATAAATATAAAAAAGTAAAATAATTTATCTATATAGGCTATATACAGTTGTGGTCAGAATTATTGGCTCCCCTGGTAAATATGATCAAAGATGGCTGTAAAAATAAATCTGCATTGTTTATCCTTTTTATCTATCATTCAAAAAAATCGCAAAAGCCTAACCTTTCATTGAAGTAAAAGAATGGAAAGTCAGGGGAAATCACATTATGAAATAAATGTTTTTCTCCAAAACACGTTGGCCACAATTATTGGCACCCCTAGACATTTTTATGAGTAAAATATCTCTGAAGTATATTCCCATTAATATTTAAAAATTTTTAGCACACCAGGGTGACTAGGAACATGAAATTGTCTATCTATGACGTCTTGTTTCACAGGATTATAAATATGAGGAAACACAAAGGCCAAATTCCAAAGAAGAGTAAAACCAAAGAATATAGTTCTGATGTGCAGCAAAAGATTGTTGAGTTTCACAAAATAGAAAGCGACTGTAAGAAAATAGTTGAAGCATTGAAAATCCCCATTTCCACCATCAGGGCAATAATTAAGAAGTTCCAATCAACTAAAGATGTTACGAATCTGCCTGAAAGAGGACGTGTGTCTGTATCGTCTTAATGCACGGTGAAGAGGAGAGTTTGAGTGGACAAAGACTCTCCAAGGACCACAGATGGAGAATCGCAGAGATTAGTTCAGTCCTTGGGGTCAGAAAGCCAAAAAAAAAAAAAATCAAACAACCCCTACATCACCACATGTTGTTTGGGAGGGATTCAAGAAAAATCCTTCTTGCTCATCCAGAAACGAACTCCAGCATATTCAATTGTCAGACACGACTGGAAATTCAAAATGGACCTGCTTCTATGGTCAGATGAAACTATAAAAAGAGCTTTTTGACCACAAACCCACCAGATGGGTATGGTGCAAACAGGGATAAAAAGTACCCCATGTCCAGTTTTTTTCTTTTTTTTAAATGAAAGATCAAAAGGATAAACAATTTATTTATCCTAGATAAATTTTAAGTAGATTTATTTTTACAGCCATCTTTGATCATATTTACCAGGGGTGCCTATAATTCTGACTATATATATAGTTCAGCGCAATTAATCGCATCCAAAATAAAAGTTTGTGTTTACATAATATTTGTTTGTGTACTGTGTATAATTATTATCTATATATAAATGCACACATACATGTATATATTACAAATAATTTGCATGTATATACTGTATATATAATTTATCTTATAAATATTTTTTTAATAAAAATTTTTCTTATATATACATGCATGAATGAAATGTGTGATGAATTATGTGTGTATTTATATATAGATAATTATACACAGTACACACACATATATATTATTATCCAAACTTATTTATTCAGTACACACACACATATATATTATTATCCAAACTTATTTATTCAGTACACACACACACATATATATTATTATCCAAACTTATTTTGGATGCGATTAATCACAATGAATTTTTCCCCAGCACTATATATATATATATATATATAAAATCACACACACACACACCTTTTTTATTTGTCCATATATTGTGTCTCCCACTGTTTTCAGAATTCACGTTCATGAACGAGTGAATCGAGCCGAGCGGCAGTTCAGATGCCTTCCAGATCACCACCAGCAACTTTTGACAAACTTCCTGCCCAATCTGAGCAAGATCCGCTACTGCGTTGACCGAAACCAAGAGGTGCTTCAGGCCGTAGTGAACAACTGCCTCGATATGTTTGAGAACATGGAATATGGACAGGATGTAGGTGGCAATCAGTAGGTCTTACAATTAATAATGTTGTATTCTTTCATTTAGTTATTGTGATGACAGAAGTGTGGCTTTTATTATCCTGTTTAGTAGTAAGTCAATTCATCTAATAGTTTCCCTTCTTTTCAAAGGGTGACCCAAGGAAAGTACGTCCTTCCTCAACTTTTGACATGGACAAGCTGAAGTCAACCATAAAGCAGTTTGTCCGTGACTGGAGTGAAGCAGGAAAGGCTGAAAGGGACAGCTGCTATAAACCTATTATAGAGGAGATCCAAAGACTATTTCCTCCTGACAAGTGGTAAATATACTTGATGAACAAACGTCATTCTGTGGCTAAGTATACGGTCTACTGTCTAAGTATAAGGTGCACGTACAGTATGTATATACACTACCATTCAAAAGTTTGGGGTCAGTAAGATTTATGTTTTTGGAAAAAACCCTCTTATGCTCACCAAGGCTGCATTTATTTGATCAGAAATACAGTAAAACAATAATATTGTGATACATTATTACAATTTAAAATAACTGTTTTCTATTTGATTATATTTTCAAATGTATTCCAGTGGCAAAGCTGAATTTTCTACATCATTACTTGGTGCTCAAGAAACATTTCTTATAATTATCAGTGTTGAAAACAGTTGTGCTGCTTAATATTTTTGTGGAAACCATCTGATGTATTTTTCAGGATTTTTGATGAATAGAAAGTTACTTTTGATCAGTTTAATGCACCCTTGCTGAATACAATTATTGACCCAAACTTTTGGATTTTTTTGTGTTTTTGTAAACATTTCTGTTGATTAAATTAATTTAGTGTTCTTATGTTTTGTGTCAGTTTTAGTTATTAGTTATGAGTTATATTTGTCTCTACAGTGATGTGTCCCAGGTCAGAGTGTTAGTTCCTGGGTCCGGTCTAGGTCGACTTGCATGGGAAATTGCTCATCTGGGCTATTCGTGCCAAGGCAATGAGTGGAGTTTCTTCATGCTCTTCTCCTCTAATTTTGTTCTGAATAGGTACATCACATTAACATCGTCACAATTTAAGTAATACTCTACACATAAATAAGCTTATTATATATTTTATATTTCTCTCTTGGTCTCAACAACATGCTGTAATAATATCCTGTAAACTTGGGGAAAGGACTCTATTTATTAACATTTATTATATGTTAAGTTGTGTAATTTAGAGGCAAATGGTAAAGTATACTAGAACTTGTATTTCTGGTTGAATGTTTTTGACTTCTAGCCAGGACAGTGCACATGACACTGACAGCAATCAGAATGGTATATGACATCTGTAGTAAGGTGGAAACTAACTGATATTTTGTCTCTCAGGTGTGATGAAGAGAATGCTTTGACTCTGTATCCCTGGATTCACCAGTTCAGTAATAACAAAACGTCCTCCGATCAAACAAGACCTGTGTCCTTTCCTGATGTCAATCCACAGAGTCTTCCAGCAGACTCTGACTTCTCTATGGTCGCTGGAGACTTCCAGGAAGTATACAGTGAGCCTGGTGAGGAGTTGTTGTTTTTTTCTAAACGTCAATTATATAAATTGCACTTAAATGGAGACATGGACGGTTCTGAAACTTGAACATTTTAAGTTTTATCTCCCATACAGAAATGTGGGATTGTGTTGCTACTTGTTTCTTCATTGACACTGCCCACAATGTTCTTGATTACATTGAAACCATCTGGAATATTCTAAAACCTGGTGGCGTCTGGATAAATTTAGGTAAGTCATATTCTGTATAATCATCATTCACAGTCAAATGGTATCTACATATGAAATGCTGAAAACAGGTGTGGTCGAGTTTTTGTTTTGTTTTGTATTTATTCTCAAAGGTCCACTACTTTACCACTATGAGAATATGGCTAATGAATTGTCCATTGAGCTGAGCTATGAGGATATAAAGGCTGTCCTTTTAAAATATGGATTTGTCCTGGAGGTAATGAGTTAATTATCAACTGTTTAAATTATTATCAACATTAATACTGTTGTAAACTGTATTACTGTATTTCTTTCCACAGCTGGAGAGAGAGTCTGTTCCCAGCACATACACAGAGAACGATCGCTCCATGCTCAAGTACCTTTACGACTGTGTCTTTTTTATCGTAAGGAAACCTGCAGAACAGTTGATCAATGGAGATCAGACACCTAAAGATGGCCAGATTGAGGATTCTTTACAGACAAGAAACTCAACATGACGTTTAGAAGGCTGAAGTTCTGGATGAATTCACAGACAAATGGCCCAAATAATAAACTGAGGATTTTAATCATGAATGTCAGCATTATATTATATTGTGTATATATATACCATTCCTGGTGATACATTAAGACTGGAGCTTTATGTACTGAATTATTTGAGATATTTACCAAAAATATGTCATGTTTTGGTGCATCTCTTTACAGTCATATTCTTCAGGTTTCGGGTGCTGCTTCACATCTCACTGATGCCTCTTGTCACTCACATACATTTTTCAGTGTTTTTCTTGCAGTTGTTTACACTATCACAGATTCCATGTCCAAAATCATATTCACAGAGTCTACTCTGGATTTTGCTCAGTTACTCCAGCCCCTCTGAGGAAACTTGTTGGCCATTAAAATTTTAATAGTTGGTAGTACTCAAATAATATTGTTTTAAACTTGACAGATTTTCATGATCTTGTACATACTGTAATAAAACCGTTTTACAATCAAGAAAAATTGGAATATTATTGCATATACATGACTGTTGTAAGCCTTTAAGACTGCTTATTGTTCACCACACAAATTTCACATTAATTATTTGGAAGTTAGTTAATATAACATTTACTGTTGAGGTTATTTGACATAAAAAGTAGCAATACAACTACGACTTCTTTGTCAAGGATACCACAATAAAGTTGCATTAACTTATTTCCACTGTGGCCCTTTTTATAACTGATATTTAGGATATTATTCACAACCGTTTAGCTCTTTACCATGTATAATAAAGCATATCAAACATTGTTATTGTTGTTCGACCTCTCTGGCTACAGAGGGCGCTGTATTCAAACATGCGTTTCAACTTCAGTTACGACACAACTGTCGTAAATGGGTAGAGAATTTAATGCATCTGCGTACTAAAAAAGTCTTACCGCTTTTATGTATAGGCTAAGTTTTAACCTTTTTGAACAACTTTGATCGCACAGATGACCAAGCGGAGAGCGGAGAACATTTTGCCTCCCTTAATCCCCAGTAAAATAAGTTTTCGTTCTCTCGACAAACCTGTCGTAGGTGAGAATGTGATCCAAAACGATAACCCATCCTCGTTACATTCATTCGCTGGACAACGCTGCAGGAAAAGACCGAAGTATCTCGAAGACCCACTGGATACCGATAACCTACGGAGAAAAGCGGCTGCAAACAGTGTTGATTCAGTACTGGCAGATAAGAACACACTCTGCAAGTCTAGAACATTCGAGGGTGCTGGCAGACCTGTCACGCGGCGGTCATCTTGCGAGCTTCAAACTGAGTCAAATAAACAGCCAGACGAAGAAAATAACCTTACTGCAGGAGACAAGGTAAAGAGTCACGCAAACAAGTGCAAGCACTTTAGGGCAAAGTCATAATACTGTGTGGCGTCCCGCAAAACATTGTGCAATGATGGCAGAGGAACATATGGTGGCGGTACATGACCACTGTTAGTTTTCTTTCTTTCTTGTTTAATGTTTAACTTCAAGACTATTAAACTTTCAGGTACTTTAATCTATTAAACTTCACCGTTGTTGGTTCGCTGTAGTGAATGCTTTGCTTGTATCCCACTAGGTGATGCACTCAGATGAGGACCTCTCTCCATTCAATTCCTTCCTGTTCTGGCGGGTTCCACTGCCTGAGTTGGATCTCTCTCTCTTGGAGACAGAACCCCCAGCTAGGTCCTCTTCCACCAAAGACTTGGAGGCGATGGAAACCTGAGGAGATCGCCAATGCACATTGATGCATATTTGGTGTTGCCAAATTACCTGCCTGGACACGATGAGATGATTCCCCCTGATCTGCACTAGATGAACAAAGCCTTGCGGAAGCTCTAGCAGAAGCTTTCGTTCTGATGGGAACAGATCATGGTCATATGACCTCATTCCACTTCTACATCAGTCAATTGTTCATTAGTGTGATAGCATAATGCTGCATATATTGAACTGATCATGTATGTTTCTTTTCTGTCAGTAGCTGTAAAAGCAAGCGACTTTTGAAGGTGACAGACTTTCTTTTGCTTGGACTGAGCCAGTTTTTTTTTTTAGCACTGTTTATGGTGTTCAGTAGGTATTAGCCACTTTTATTTGAGGCTGTGTTCCTTTCCTCTGAGCAACATTATCTTTTTGACAACAGTATGTGGTGCTTCTGAACTAAGTAGATGGAGCAAGTGCTTTGTACAGTATGTTCCATTGGCCTGTAACTGCAGTGTTTTTGAAATTGCCCAACAGCAATAAAAATTATTTTTTTAATATTGGCTTGTCTTTGGTGCCTGTCTGATTTCATGATTCTACTTTTCGACATAGTGAAGTACATTACAGTTAACCTTTACAGTTGAACTACGGTCCATTACTTGGTGTGATCTCTTTCCTCATTCCTCATCCAAAGGAAGTGAAAAATACCTGTTTCCACCCTGTTGTGTCAGGTGCTCATGACCTTTGGTCTAGGAGGGAATAAGCGTCGAAAGCATGCCAGTTTTATCAGGGGATTGTATCGCCAGTGATCAGCATGCAGAGATAGTCCTGCTCATCTGCTAAGCTAAAATAAGCATGCAAGTAAAATGATACAATGGTAAGCCAAGTTTTGATACTTTGTCCCATTTAGGTGGTCCTCTGGGAATATACAGAAAAATCTGTAAATGGGACAGAAAAATAAAAACAATGTGTGGTCTCTAGGATTTAAGCTAATGAAACAGCTCGGTACTTTAGACATGTTTAACCGCAAGAGCAACAAAGTAGAAAAATACCATTTTATGGATAAGTAGACACAATATTGAGACTCTTTCCAATCATTTAGTATACTCAACAGGATTTTGTATAGTGGATTTGTTTCAGACTTAACTGGTGCATGGCAACAGTTCTGGGTGGCACAATTCTTAAGATTGGTTTATCTTTTTTTTTTTTACTTAGAAATAAAATGCATGTGAGAATCAAGCTCCACATCTATTATTATTACTATTATTATTTAAATGAATACATATTTTACCCGATGTACCATTATAGAATGTTACTGTTATGGAACGTGGAAAAAAAAAATATGATAGATTTTTTAAGGCCCTAAATGGATATATGAGGACAACATATTTAGATATGGGATCAATCAGCCATTCTGAAAAGCTTCAAATTGTCAGGAAAGTGTAGGGACAGAAGCATGCAATGTTTCATCCGGTTTTGGACAGAAGAAGGCGCTATAACAGTAGGAAACAATTTACATACCAATCTAAATGGCAATTATTATTATTAGCTATTAATAATAGATTTATAAACATGAATAATCGTGAGCGTATGTGCAAATAAACCCAATGCAACTATCGCTAGTTTGCAACTATGTTTGCTACTTATTATGCAGAAATTAACATTTTCATAACTAAACATTGTTTGTTTGTAAAGATGAGATCTCGTGACTATCTGGCCTGACGTTGTTCTTTCCATTATTTGCGCTCCTCCTTAACTGCCTTTAACAACCTGCGTGCATTTAGTTGGTCATTCACGAACACACTATTTTCCCTTTTCACTCCGAAACGAGTGCGAAATCATGACTCTTGAAGCAAGAAAATGTAATAATCATTTTCATCTAGCATCTGAAAAACATTTCGAAACTGACGTTGGAAGAAAGTCAAGAATGAAGTTACATTTGTTATGTTATGCAACTACTATTGGTCTCTCTTGAATAAGCACGAGCTCCCCAGAACGAAACACAAGTTCGCTGTTGAAGTTCCAGTTGCGTGTCCACACTCGACACTTACAGCACTTGGTAAAGCCCACCCACTTCCTAGCTGATCGCAACTCTTCTTCAATTATGCGCGTTTAATGCAGGAATAAGAACACGCTGAATTTATGGAAAGCATGACTGGGAAAACAGGACTATTTCACAGGTAAATAAAGCGCTAAGTAGAGCAGAATGTCATCTCGGGTAATAGCCTTTTTGTATGAAACGAAAACTTATATCCACAGGGCTTTTCTCTTAGGCATGTTAAAACTTGTGTTTCAGTTATCTCATCCCCCATTCCGCACAGGATTGTTGTTTTGCATGCGTAGTTACAAGAGTTTGCGACCTCTTTTCGTTCAAATGCACGAATTGATTTGTACAGTAAGTGAAAGTACTGTATGTTTTGTTTCAGCCACTTTTTTGTTTGAGGACACCCTCCACCCTTTTATTCGTCTTCCTTTCTTCGGCTAGATGGCGGTATTTTAAGTTAGAAATTTTGTTTCTCATTTGAGTCTCATAATTTCACCCAATAATTCCCGGAAAAGGATGTGGACGTACGTTTCCACATCACGCTAAAGCATTTTTTTTTTTTTTTTTTTTTTTTTTGTCTGGCAAAGATCTGCAATGCTGAAAGTATTCAGCAGTATTTCAGGAGTGCCTGAAAGTATTCATCACTGACTGACTACTGTAAAGAAGATTTTTGGGGAAATGGTATGTTACCACACACACACACACACACACACACACACACACACACACACACACACACACACACACACACACACACACACACACACGTTGGTAGACCTATCATTATGAGGACTCTCCAAAGACGTAATGGTTTTTATACTGTACAAACTGTACATTCTATACCCCTACACTACCCCTACCCCTAAACCTACCCATCACAGAAAACCTTCTGCATTTTAAAATTTTTAATAAAACATTGTTTAGTATGTTTTTAAAGCTATTTAAAGCTATACACAGGAAATGTCCTCATAAACCACATTTATGTTGTAATACCAGTATAATACCCATGTCATTATACAAATTTGTGTCCTCATAAATCACATAAACAAGCACACACACACACACACACACACACACACACACACACACACACACACACACACACACACACACACACACACACACACACACACACACACACACACACACACACACACACACGTCTGGTTCACCATCTTTGTGGGGACTCTCCATAGACGTAATGGTTTTTATACTGTACAAACTGTATATTCTATCCCCTTACACTAACCCTACCCTAAACCTATCCATCACACAACATTTTCTTCATTTTTGTTTCTAATTCTACTTATTATTTAGTACTTAAGCATATTTTTATTTCAGTTAGTTACCAAGTCAACATTTCTCATCTTTACCTAATATTTTATTTCATATTTTTTAATAGTTGTAATAGTGTCTCATAATAGGAGGCCTTTAATATTACAAACATTAACTTTTTCCCTTCAGTCTAGACGCACTTGGATCCAGGCCACTTTTTACAAGAGAGAATGTGTCAAATTTCTGCCAGCCTCACGTGATCATCACAGGTGTGCTTAATAATCTTGGTTGTCATAATGCATATTATTTATTGATGATGATAATGTGGGTTTATCAGGTGTAATTTAGGCAATTAATTTTGTTTTAAAAGACCCATATGAATTGCAACTTTTACTTACTGTTTTGCAGGTGTTATCCAGTGTGTCAAGTGTGCCAAAGCTTAGTAAGGTATTATTTATCTTGATCATCAGTACATTCTCTATTGATTTCCATGAATTATTTTTTTTCCCCTTCTTTTTAAGTAAAAGCTCACAGCCATGGACATTTTAATAATTTGTAAGAAATCATGATAAAAATGGGGAAACAAGGGAACAAATTACACTGTGGCTACGGTTTAGTAAATCAAGGGAACAGTATATTATATTGTACGCACAATTTTCTTAAAATGAGGGAATGAATTAGTAAGTTGTGGAAAGAAATTGTTAATTTGTGGCCGTGATATGCAGCCCCCCCACACACACGTGCAGGGCTCCGTATATAGTCATGCTGCCATAAAATATTTAATTGTAAAAAAATATTGCTCTGAGTGTATGATCTCTAAGAAATCACGACTGGAAAAGGCATAGTAATTCATTCACTGGTCAAAAGCTGTGGGAAACCTGAAAATATGAAGTTTCAACAGTCACAAAATGGTGTCCTTTTTCTCTCTTCATTTGACTTTACTCATGTCATCTCTGTCCTCAGATGTTGTTGTGGGAGGCTGATCGCGGAGCATGTGGGTCCGTACTCTGGCTTGCTGGGACATGGCCCTAGGCCTGACTCTGCTGATGAGGAGTGGTCAGTGCTGCGACACACCAGCATCAGCCCCACCGATGCTTTTGGTTCGCTGGACTTCCAGGGCAGCACAAAGCGCACTTGTCGTGCCAAGGTTGGTGCAAACAAGGATGAAAAACTCATCATCTAGATGCCTATTAACAGTGCATGTATATGATATATGATCAAGCATAGTACATAAAGTGCTATTTTCTCTACAGTATGTGCGTCTTTCCTGTGACACACCACCAGAGCTCCTGGTGCAGCTGATGCTGAGAGAATGGCACATGGAGATGCCCAAGCTGGTGATTTCCGTGCACGGAGGGAGCGATAACTTCCCTCTGTCTCCACGGGTGTGTCAGGCCTTCAGCACAGGGCTCATCACAGCTGCAGAGAGCACTGGAGCTTGGATACTGACTGATGGGCTCAATACAGGTTTGTGTTTGTGGGTGCTAGTGGGATGTGTGGAATGAACTTTAAACATCTTGTGTTTGCTATCACACTATTTTCTAGTGAAGTGGATATATGTAAAAGTACATAATGTCTTTGATATCGAAGAGAGTTTATGCATACATGTAATTCATTATGACCTTAACAGTGTTATTTTAGTATTATTTATATACTGTTGTAGTATTTATTAATATTTAAAATTTATTTTATATTTACATTTTTATTTTATTTTATTAGTTTTTATTGGTTTATTTCAGTTGTTTCTCCTTTTTTTACTCTTAAGTTTTTTCAATCTAATATTTAGATTATTATTATTTTTATTATTATATAGTTTTAGTTAACAATAACAACTGGACATTATTTGCATCCAGGTGTGTCTAAGTATGTTGGAGATGCTGTAAAAGTGTATGGGTCACATGATCACAGGAAGAGAAATGTTGTAGGGATCACACCCTGGGGGATTATTGAGAATAACAGTGACCTTATCGGCCGGGATGTGAGTTTTTTTATATATACTCATGATACGTATGTGCATGCCATCACCATTTTCACAAATTTGTTATCTCAGACAATAACGGTATTGTTTTTAAAAACTTGCACTTTGAAACCCATTTTGAGGCCCTCAAAACGCAGTTGACGTGTAAATGAATGGCCAAAATGCATAAAAAGTTTTTCATTTTTTGTTGAAAACTGTATTTCTGGATCACTGATAAAATGAGTGCATTTGTGACATTGATCATGAGACTCTTTGTACCAATGGTCAGATGTTAGATCTCTTTAGATCAGTTTTTACTCAAACTCATGGAGTTCATGCAGCTCATTGCTGCTGTGATTAGTGCAAAAGGGGGACGAACCAAATATTCTGAAATATTCATTATTCAATTCAAGTTTTCACTCAAATTGTTATACTGATAATATCATTTGAAAAAAGCATTACATTATAAAACTTCTCAATAGAAAATAATTTTCACTAGTGGCCTCAGACTTTTGGAGCCCACTGACTGTATGTAATAGACAATGCAAAGAAATTAGCACCTAGCATTGTAATTATTGATAATTGTTATTTTGTTATATTATTATTTCCTGTATTTTGTTGATGTTGGGGTTTATGGTCCTATATCAGGTTCTGCGGCACTACCAAGCTCTGGGTAATCCCCTGAGTAAACGTGCCAGTCTGAACGGCATGCATTCGCACTTCCTGTTAGTTGATGATGGGACTATGGGTAAATCAGGATGTCAAGTAGACCTGAGGAAGAGACTGGAAAGGCATATACACTTTCAGAAGATCCACCCTAGTAAGTGTTTTCAGTTTATGTCAACTGTTTTTGTTCATTTAAATGATATGCGCATGTGTGATGTGTATGTGTGTGTGTGTTCATTTTAAGGGCTGCCTCAGCATGTGCCTTTAGTGTGTGTTGTAGTAGAGGGGGGTCCTGCCATCCTCTCTGTGGTGCGGGAGTATGTGCACAGAAGTTCACCTGTGCCTGTGCTGGTGTTTGAGGGAACAGGCAGAGCTGCAGACCTGCTTGCATTAATACACAAACAAACAGCTGTAGACAGGTGTGTCTGACATAAATGTTTATGAATTTAATAATGTTTAGGTGCTATTATATTGAATATTTTGACTATTGTTTCTGTGTGTGTGAACATATATGTCATAGAAAGTTGGATTCCGATATTAAAGAGGATGTCCTGCTGAGGATTCAGGATATGTTTGATGTGGAGAGACCAGAATCCACTGAACTCCTAAACATACTTATGGAATGCATGGAACATAGAGAGCTTGTAAGTTAAATAGCCTTATTTTAGGTCTTTGGAATACCTACCTAATACCTAATTTACCTAATACCTAATTTTCACTTAAGTTTTTACCCTTATTCACTGGATAGATGATGATGATGATGAATTACTTGACCTTGTTGAATATGTGCTCACCATAGTCAAAATGTTCCGACTCATTAAAAAACATTTTTAAAATAAGGTGGTCAAATAAAGAAATGTACTCAGTCATTTCAAATAGTGGTTTCATCTGTCTTTGGTTTCACCACTCTCAGGAGATACCGATCTGTTTATTTGAAGATTGTAATCATCAGGTCAGGAAATGTTATTCAGTCCTAACTATCTTGAACTCATCACTCATCAGAAAAGTTCTTTTCTCTAAGCTGTGAACCTAGTGCAACACATTCCAATCTCCTGTATTTCTTTGGCTGTATCCTCTTCTTCCATCTTCTTCTTCCTCTCTCCTCCTACTTGGCGGTAAACACTGGTTGTTTTGTGTGATAAGATGCCTGCTGTGTATCGGTCTCTGTCACTACGCCGAAAGCTCTAATGCTAAGCCTCCATCAAACAGAATGTTGTAGTTTACCACACCCATCCCACATCTCTGAGCGTCTAAATTGAGAGAGAACAGAATAATTGGAATGATGGCGCATGAAACGTATTTCCATATTAATCGAGTAGAAGGGATTAATTTGGTCCCCAGGCGTACAGATTCTTTGATTGGGTATGAATCACTCTTGTGAAGACGAAATGCCAAAGGCATGTTAAGAGAAGAACATCTCCTTTGGGTGTCTTATAGAGTTACATGCATTTATATATTGGCATGGGATGCTGGTGGTTTCAGAGTAATACCAAACAAAATAAATAACTGCTGGCTGTACACGACACAACGGCAGTGGCACTAGTTTACAAATCTGTTTTAATGCTGGCCATCTGTGTTGGTTAAAATTTATTTTTTTATGTGCAACTTATGGACTCTTTTTTTAATGAGGTCAAACATTTTCATTTTAGATCACCATTTTTGACTCAGAATCTGAGGACCTTCAAGAGGCAGATGTTGCAATCCTGTATACATCACTGAGAGGTACAGCATGTAATGCATAATAATAACTATCATATTATTTAAAGGTTGGATTAATGTGGTAATTCCCCCCAAAATGAACATACAGGTACCAGAGCTTCCCCTGAGGAGCAGCTGAGTATCACGTTGGCCTGGGACAGGGCTGATATCGCAAAGGACCACATTCTGGTGTACGGACAACAGTGGCAGGTACAGTAAACAAGTTATGATTTTACAGCCAGCTTTTATGAGTTAGAACAGATGTGTATAATCCAATTTTGGATTTTGTAGGTGGGATCTCTGGAGCAGACCATGTTGGATGCACTGGTAATGGATCGTGTCAGTTTTGTGAAGCTGCTGATTGAAAATGGCATGACCATGTGCCGCTTCTTGACCATCTCTCGTCTGGAACAGCTCTACAACATAGTAAGTCTTGTTTACCACTTATATGAAGCTTTTGTCTCTGACATAAGTGAGTATCTCTGATCCTTCTTATGATAAATCTATTTGTATTTTCCAGCATAAAGGCTCATCAGATCATTTCCTTAGACACATCATTGAGGATGCCAAACAGGTTTGTGTAGGGAAAACCTTGAAAATCTGTTCTTCATTGTGAATTTCATAAGTTAAACGTTAAACAAAAATACAATATTAAAATAATAACTTAATTAACTGAGCTTTGCCATCACAGGAATACATTTTTAAAATATATTAAAATAGAAAGCAGTTATTTTTAATTATTATAATATTTGAAAATATTCCTCTTTTACTGTATTTTTGATCAAATAAATACAGCCTTGGTGAGCATAAGAGACTTCTTTCAAAAACAAAAAAATCTTACCAACCCCAAAATATATACTTTATATAGTTATGTTAATACAAAATGTAATGGCTGTACAAATTTTACATAATATAGTATGTAAATATATCAGTAGGATAATAAATGCATGTTATTATAGGCCAGGCTTAAAAAGCAACACTCAATTTTGTTCCATTTGTCAATCCACCAAGGGGCCCTTGACCTGAAAAAGTGTTTCCATAAGCATTTTCTGTGTTTTTGTAGACTCGTCTGCCTGCTGTTTATAGGATAACTTTAATTGACATTGGAATGGTGATTGAATACTTGATTGGTGGAGCTTATCGAAGCACATATACACGCAAGAGCTTCAGAGTCATGTACAGCCGCTTCCATAGCCCAGCTAAGGTCTGCCTACTCTCCAGCTGCTACATAATGACAAATATATTGTATGTTGTTTCTGTTAATTAACTCTGACATAGTATGCTTAATCTCTGATGATTCATTCGTAGTTTTAGCCTTATTATTTAGCCTAGTGCATTTCTGTGTTTGAAATCTTTTGGCCATGAATTTCCATTTCCTTTAGACATTATCAAACTTACATTTAATGAGCTATGTTGATCTGGGATAGGAGGGTGGTAAGGAGACATCCAGCCCCTTCAGCAAGGCCAGGAAAGCAGCTCAAACTCCAGAGACCTCCCAATCTCGCGCCCACTTCCACAGAACCGCTCAGCCATTCAGACACCAGGTCCTTTGTACTTCATTCTGTTTATAGACGCAACGAGTCATGCAATTACGAATATGTTCACAATCATTCCATTTATTAAAAACACCCAGAATTGTGTCTTTGCAGGAGGGTGCGGTAGCACCTCAGGACCTGCAGTCAGCCCAGAGCCCCGACTTTGTATGCACTTTTAACGACCTGTTTGTGTGGGCAGTGCTCAAGCATCGGCAAGAGATGGCGCTGTTCCTGTGGCAGCATGGAGAGCAGGCTATGGCCAGGGCGGTTGTGGCCTGCAAGCTCTACCGCGCTATGTCAGTGGAAGCCAAGGAGAGCAATATGGGTGACACCATGGCCGAGGAGCTGAAGAAGAAGTCTCTGTCAGTTTGCGTTTTTTCCTCATTCCAAAACTAATTACAAACTCCATGTGCTAAATGGTGTTTAATGGAGAACTGTATCTCAAAAGTTAAAAAAAAAGTTTAAAGATTTTGAGTTTGAAACTTTTGCAATGTGAAATTAACGCAATGTGATTGTACTGATCTCTTAGAGAGTTTGGACAGCTGGCTGTGGATCTCTTGGATCAGGCTTTCAGAGAGAACGAGCGCATGGCGATGAAGCTGCTGACCTGGGAGATGAAGGACTGGAGTAACTTCACCTGTCTGCAAATGGCTGTTTCCTCAAGACTCAGGCCCTTTGTGGCTCATAATTGCACTCAGATGCTCCTCACAGACTTGTGGATGGGCCGCCTCAATATGCGTAAGAACTCATGGTTCAAGGTGTGTTGAATTTCTTGATAACTGTGTTTGAAAAGTGTGACTTACTTCAAGGACTAACATATATAGCTTAGCAGTTGAACATTTAAAAAAACTCAAAAGTTTGAGTTACAAAGCTGCAGAAAGGGTGGATATCTGTTGAATTCGTTTGCATTTAAAGGGTTAGTATTTGGGGTGTTGTTTAATTATAAACATTACTGTTTTGTAATTTTTCGCAATAATTACACATATATGCTATTATTAGCATAAGCACTCATAGAATCATAGTGCTTATATGGAAAATGCAGGGTTAAGTCTTTCTTGCAACATGATTCAATCCCATAGCCCTCTTTTACTCCAGAAGTTGAATTTGCTGCTGTAAGCTCCATGGTTCAATGAGGCAAAAATAAAACAAAGAAATTACTCGGGCAGGTCAGCTTCCCTTGAAACAGAATGGAATTACACAAATATCATTTCAAACATTTGTCAAGCTGGCAGCCATAGATTTCAAAGATTTAGCATATCAACGGATTCATCTTATTTTCTTTCTTTTGACATTTATTATTTTACAGCACATTTATGACCCAGATCTGTTTTTTTAACGGCCGTTGTCCCAAACCACATCCTTTCATGTCCAGATTATTGCCAGTATTCTGATGCCTATGGCCATTCAGATGCTAGAGTTTAAAAGTCAGGCAGAGATGTCCCATGTTCCTCAGGCCCAGGAAGCCTTGCAGTTTGGGTGGGACTCAGGAAGTCCTGGGGCATCAGAGCAAGAAGGGGCAGCAAATGCAGTAAGTAATCTAGACAGACACTACACACTGTAACAATACACCATACACCAATTATGCTTTTGCAGCAGGGGAGCTCATTGAGTTTGTTAGACTGATTCAAACTGACCACTCTTTTTGATCAGTTTATCAAAAGAAGTAATGAGAGTCATTCATTTGTAAATCAAACTACACTGCTCATGCTGTATAAACTACAGTAAACTAACTACATTAACTTAGTTTTAAATCTAATAGATGATATTTTCACTGTAAATAGCAACTAGATTCTGATATATAAGTGAAAAGTGAAAATAGCATATTTTCTTTGCAATAAGTATAAATAGTAGTTAGATGCTATTTATACTTATAAATAGTGGTAGATATCATTTGCACCTTAGTGTTTTTGTACATTAAACGGAATGCAATAAAAATATTATATGAATTATTATATTTATTAAAATTATTAAATGGATGCCGATAATAAAGCTCTCCCAACACTTACCTCTAACCCTAACCCGATACACACTTTATTATTAAACACGTTAGACACTTTATTTCCACTTTTTGAATATTTTCTTCATTTTTATTGAAAATAAATGCCTTTCCAATCTGATATGTGATGGGAAAAGGGATTGGAACGAATTCGGCAAAAGGCGGATTCGAACTTGGGACGATTTGCGTCAAAACTTTCTGCCTCGCATATTACCCCTGCACTATTGCTACTGTTGGAATCTCAGTGTCTTCCGTTATTTTGTCTGGCCCAACCAGGCGTCAATGGGTGGAGTTAGTGTAAATAGCCTCTGCCAACAAGGCAGGCTGTTTACACTTAGTGTAAATAAACACCAATGTTTTTATCATGCAGGAGCTGGAAAAATCATTCTGAAAGTGAAAGGTTTGAACTTCGCTATTCTCATAGAATTGGGACAATTATTAAAACTTTTTAGTTATAGTTGTCATTATCCTTGGTGTGAACAACCCTTCAGATAGGATAGTTTGAGGAGTTTGTGTCTTTCCTCAGCTCACGCAGCTGTAAAACTCTTTGAGCAATACAATGGGAAATGAACACAGGAATATAGCCACATTATTACTTGCTAAAAATACAAACCCAATTCCAAAAAAGTTGGGACACTGTACAAATTGTGAATAAAAAAGGAATGCAATAATTTACAAATCTCATAAACTTATATTTTATTCACAATAGAATATAGATAACATATCAAATGTTGAAAGTGAGACATTTTGAAATGTCATGCCAAATATTGGCTCATTTTGGATTTCATGAGAGCTACACATTCCAAAAAAGTTGGGACAGGTAGCAATAAGAGGCCGGAAAAGTTAAATGTGCATATATGGAACAGCTGGAGGACCAATTTGCAACTTATTAGGTCAACTGGCAACATGATTGGGTATAAAAAGAGCCTCTCAGAGAGGCAGTGTCTCTCAGAAGTCAAGATAGGCAGAGGATCACCGATTCCCCCAATGCTGCGGCCAAAAATAGTGGAGCAATATCAGAAAGGAGTTTCTCAGAGAAAAATTGCAAAGAGTTTGAAGTTATCATCATCTACAGTGCATAATATCATCCAAAGATTCAGAGAATCTGGAACAATCTCTGTGCGTAAGGGTCAAGGCCGGAAAACCATACTGGATGCCCGTGATCTTCGGGCCCTTAGACGGCACTGCATCACATACAGGAATGCTACTGTAATGGAAATCACAACATGGGCTCAGGAATACTTCCAGAAAACATTGGCGGTGAACACAATCCACCGTGCCATTCGCCGTTGCCGACTAAAACTCTATAGGTCAAAAAAGAAGCCATATCTAAACATGATCCAGAAGCGCAGGCGTTTTCTCTGGGCCAAGGCTCATTTAAAATGGACTGTGGCAAAGTGGAAAACTGTTCTGTGGTCAGACGAATCAAAATTTGAAGTTCTTTTTGGAAAACTGGGACGCCATGTCATCCGGACTAAAGAGGACAAGGACAACCCAAGTTGTTTCAGCGCTCAGTTCAGAAGCCTGCATCTCTGATGGTATGGGGCTGCATGAGTGTGTGTGGCATGGCCAGCTTACACATCTGGAAAGGCACCATCAATGCTGAAAGGTATATCCAAGTTCTAGAACAACATATGCTCCCATCCAGACGTCGTCTCTTTCAGGGAAGACCTTGCATTTTCCAACATGACAATGCCAGACCACATACTGCATCAATTACATCATGGCTGCGTAGAAGAAGGATCCGGGTACTGAAATGGCCAGCCTGCAGTCCAGATCTTTCACCCATAGAAAACATTTGGCGCATCATAAAGAGGAAGATGCGACAAAGACCTAAGACAGTTGAGCAACTAGAAGCCTGTATTAGACAAGAATGGGACAACATTCCTATTCCTAAACTTGAGCAACTTGTCTCCTCAGTCCCCAGACGTTTGCAGACTGTTATAAAAAGAAGAGGTGATGCCACACAGTGGTAAACATGGCCTTGTCCCAACTTTTTTGAGATGTGTTGATGCCATGAAATTTAAAATCAACTTATTTTTCCCTTAAAATGATAAATTTTCTCAGTTTAAACATTTGATATGTCATCTATGTTGTATTCTGAATAAAATATTGACATTTGAAACCTCCACATCATTGCATTCTGTTTTTATTCACAATTTGTACAGTGTCCCAACTTTTTTGGAATGGGGTTTGTAACTTCTTACGGGAAAAAGCTGTATTTTGGTAAGCTGCACAAGTAAACTAGTCATGCTATATCCTCACTACTCTCACTATGTTGTGACCTCACTACTCTCAGTGAGTCACTCCCCAATACTGCTGCCAGCCTACTAACTTCCTACTCACTCTTTGACTTCTTATGGCACAGTGTGTAATTTTCATTGACAGTGGTCTTTCTCTAGATTCAGGGTGATGAGGAGAGAGGGAGCAGATGTTTTTGTCCCTGGACCAGAAAGGTGTATGACTTCTATACTGCTCCGGTAGTCAAATTCTGGTTTCACACAGTAGGTTTCTGCTTAATTCCCCAGAGCTTTCCCCATTCTTTCATTATACCCTCTCGCTCCAAAAAACCTTCCATCTCTGAAGATCTGATTTGTCCACACAGATGGCATTCTTGGGTTTCCTCATGCTGTTCTCTTATACTGTGCTGGTGAGGCTGGATGAGAAACCCAACATTCAGGAGTGCTTGGTCATAACTTACATCCTGACCATGGCAGCGGAGAAAGCTCGAGAGGTAAAAGACATGTACAGTATGACATCATCAATATCTGCTTTTGTCTGTGAATGGTTGGCTCAGTGCTCTTTGCAGCTGTTCGGGGCAATTAAAGAATAAAATGTTTCTTCGAATAGTCTTATCTTAAACGAGCTAGATTCCAAAGGTCTTCTGGAAGGTGCTATCTCTTTCTGATTAGGGTGTTTTCAAGTTGACCCTGAGAATGCCACTCTCTGACTCCTCCATCCTCTGTTATCTATGAACTCAGCAGCAGTTCATTGGTGGGAATTATTAACAGAGTTCTGCCATAAATTGTATGTTTCAGTGATTGTTTATTGTATTTTGGTTAGAAAAATACTATGTTAGAATAGTAACAAAATTATTTCCAAAATAGTGATAATACAGTACTAACACGGTATACATGTAAAATACATGCAACACTGTACCAGAATTGTTTATTATACACATGTAAACAAAATGAGGTGCATAGGCCCAACAATATGCTAAATTATTAGCATGACATATATATAAATTTAGTTGCTCAACAGCTAATCATTCACAGTAATCATCATAAACAAACCATTCCTGTATCCTTATTGTTAGTGAAACTGTATTTCAATTTGACTGGGTCATATATTATTTTTACTTGCATTAAGTTTTGTTCCTGATAATCAAGGATGCATGCCAGTTAACCTGTTAATTTGTGTCTGTCTAATTTGGCTAGCTTTTACCAAGAGACAGATGAATTTGTGCCAAAATACAGTACTGTTTGATTTCATGCATAATATTGGACATCAGTGACAACAGATATGGGAAGGTTTGATCTTTTAGATGGTTAGGAACATTTATTGTTTCCATTTAGCATTTTTTCCCCCTTGTCCTTGTCCTTGTCCTTGTCCTTGTCCTTGTCCCCGACCCTTTAGAACAAACCTGCTACTCAGTTTTGGTTCATAACCAACCAGTTGAGAGCCACTGATTGACATATTAAGTGTATTATGTTGAGAGTCACGATAATGTGTACCGTGTGTTTTCAAGGTGTGGGCTTTGGAGCCCAGGAAGTTCACTAAGAAGTTGAAGGTGTGGTTCAGTGAGTACTGGAATATCAATGACTTCCTGGGCATCCTCCTGTTCCTGGTCGGGGTCTCCCTCCGGTGGTATCAAGAAACACGCTTAGCCAGTCACATTGTCTACTCTTTGGATTTTATCTTCTGGTCTGTCAGGCTTCTGGACCTGTTTGCTCTGAATCAGCATGCAGGACCCTACCTGACCATGATCACCAAAATGGTGTGTCATTTAAATGTATTAGTACTGTTACTGTTGCGTTTTTCTTAAACTTTTATAACTTTGAGATGTATTTCACAATAATAGATAATACAGCTTAAAATGTGTATATTAAATTAATATGTCTTTCTCCCACAGATGAGCAATATGTTCTATATCGTAGTCATTATGGCGATTGTGCTGGTCAGTTTTGGCACGTCCAGGAAGTCTATCCTGTCCCCTGATGAGGATCCGTCATGGAGTCTACTCAGAGATGTAGTTTTCCAGCCCTACTGGATGATCTTTGGGGAGGTGTATGCTGGAGAAATTGATAGTGAGTACAACAAAAATACAAGACCATTCCGTCTATTCAGTTCATCTGATTTTAATAAACCTTTTCCCACAGCTTGGTTGTCAGGTTATAGTTCACTCTTCACATCTTGTATATGATTTACGCTATTATTATAAGACATTTTATTTTATATTCCATTGTGATCATCCTTTTTGTTTTTGCCAGCCTGTGATAATTCTGAAACCTGTGTCCCTGGAGCCTTCCTCACCCCCTTCCTGCAGGCCGTCTACCTTTTTATTCAGTACATCATCATGGTCAATGTACTCATTGCCTTCTTCAAGTATGCACTTCATCTTCATCTTTAAGACTTGTCATTTGCTCACATATTTTGATCTGTTTCCTGGTGTGATGAGAATTTTTTTCTGTTGTGTTGTTGAACTAATATACAGAATGGCACCCAGATTGGAAGAGCGTTGCAGCTTTGATGTATTGTTGAGTCTTGGTTGCTTTGCGATGGTTTAACCTACTTTTCCTTATTATGCACTTCACAGCAATGTTTACTTTGACATGAGCTCCATATCCCGTAAGCTGTGGAAATATAACCGCTATCGTTACATCATGACCTATCAGGAGAAACCGTGGCTGCCGCCTCCTCTCATCCTTCTCAGTCACATGACTCTGTGTCTCAGTTCAATGTGGCAAAAGCACAGCAAGGCATCCAAACGGGGAAGAACTGGTCTGAGTAAGTGTGTGTTTGGATGTAATTTTTTATTAACCATCATAGCCCTCTGTGTTGTCTTACAAAATTGACACACAGAGGTAGTACACACAAATGATAGTAGTGGATACATGGATACGTTCAGTATTACAATAAAACAAACACACAAATAAAGTACATATTGTTTATTGTGATGCAATGTAAAATATTAAATTTCACAATTCAATAGTCACAATTCAGTCCAGCTCAATTATTTCGGAGAGGTTCAAAAGTATTTTTAAAAAATGTGCTGAAGAAATAAATTAAACAGTTTTCACTATAGTCAAAATAATCTACAAAATAATGAGGCTTTACTTTCACTGTCTCAAATTGATTCTTGCACAAAAATATGTATGTACATTTGTTATTGATCCAGTACAAAAATAGAGCATGCTGTTGTTTCTTAGAATCCCATTTTTATACAGGATATTATCACTAGTTAAGTGTATTGGTGGTACTGTATGTTTACAGAATTAATCCTGGCCCCCAATGATCTGAAGAAGTTGCATGAGTTTGAGGAGAAGTGTGTCGCTGGATATTTCAGAGACGAAAAGGAGAGTCAACAAAGCAGCCAAATCAACCGGATTCGCTCTGCAGCTGACAAGTGAGTGCATCTCTCAGGAAATTACATCAGTTTTTCAGTTTTGTTTTAGTTAATCTATCAGTTGATTGAACATTGTACTGTATATGAAGTTATGCTTCTGAATACCTATTTTAAATTATTTTGAGTTTGAGTTTGTTTTCTTATAAAGCAATTCAAGTATTTTCTTGTAAAGCCCAAAGTGCTGTACAATACAATCATAAAACCTAACGTAACATTAGATCACAGTGCATCCGGAAAGTATCCACAGCGCTTCATTTTTACCAAATTTTGTTACATTACAGTTTTATTCCAAAATGGATTAAATTCATTATTTCCTGCAAACATTCTACAAACAAGACCCCATAATGACAATGTGAAAGAAGTTTGTTTGAAATCTTTGCAAATTTAATAAAATTAAATTTTATTAAAATTTCCACTGATCATCCTCGAGATATTTCTACAACTTGATTGGAGTCCACCTGTGGTAAATTCAGTTGATTGGACATGATTTGGAAAGGCACACACCTGTCAATATAAGGTCCCACAGTTAACAGTGCATATCAGAGCACAAACCAAGCAATGAAGTCCAAGGAATTGTCTGTAGACCTCCAAGACAGGATTATTTCGAGGCACAGTTCTGGGGAAAGGTACAGAAAAAATTCTGCAGCATTGAAGGTCCCAGTGAGCACAGTGGCCTCCATCATCCGTAAATGGAAGAAGTTTGGAACCACCAGGACTCTTCCTATAGCTGGCCACCCAACCAAACTAAGGGCTCAAGGGGGAGAAGGGCCCAAGAATCCGATGGTCACTCTGACAGAGAGTATTCTGTGTATTGTGTCTGACAGAGAGTTCTCTGTATTGTAGAGTGGCCAGATGGAAGCCACTCCTCAGTAAAAGGCACATTACAGCCCACCTGGAGTTTGCCAAAAGGCACCTGAAGGATTCTCAGACCATGAGACACAAAATTCTCTGGTCTGATGAAACAAAGATTGAATGTCTGGAGGAAATCGGGCACCGCTCATCACCTGGCCAATACCATCCCTACAGTGAAGCATGGTGGTGGCAGCATCATGCTGTGGGGATGTTTTTCGATGGCAGGAACTGGGAGACTAGTCAGGATTGAGGGAAAGATGAATGCAGCAATATACAGAGACATCCTTGATGAAAGCCTGCTCCAGAGCACTGGACCTCAGACTGGGGCGAAGGTCATCTTCCAACAGGACAACGACCCTAAGTACACACCCAAGATAACAAAGGAGTGGCTATGGGACAACTCTGTGAATGTCCTTGAGTGGCCCAGCCAGAGCTCAGACTTGAACCCAATTGAACATCTCTGGAGAGATCTGAAAATGGCTGTGCACAAATGCTCCCCATCCAACCTGATGGAGCTTGAGAGATCCTGCAAAGGAGAATGGGACAAACTTCCCAAAATAGAAGTGCCAAGCTTGTAGCATCATACTCAAAAAAACTTGAGGCTGTAATTGGTGCCAAAGGTGCTTCAACAAAGTATTGAGCAAAAGCTGTGAATACTTATGTACATGTGATTTTTTTTATTTGTCATAAATTTGCAAAGATTATGGGGTATTGTTTGTAGAATTTTGAGGAAAATAATGAATGTAATAAATTTTGGAATGTGAAGCACTGTGAATACTTTCCAGATGCACTGTACCAGTGAATAGAAGTAGTAGAATAGTTTGTTTACTACAGTGTTTGTTTCTAGGACTGAAGAGATGGCTGGAATATTAGTTGAGGTTGCTGAGAAGGTCAATATCATCCAGGACGATCTGCGCACTTTAGATGGTCACTTGGGTCAGTTGCAGGACCTGTCTGCTTTAGCAGTGGACACTCTAAACCTTCTCTCAGCCACAGACAATCAGCAGCTAGAAGTGGCCCGTCTTGGTCAGAGCCAACCAGTTACATGCCGCCATGAGCAACTGTCCCATAGCTGTTGTCTCCGCATTGGTGGCAGTGTCGCACACAGCCAAGCACTTCCGTCTCCGAAGCACTACCGCAGTATGCCACCTTCCCTGCTCCGAGGTTTGGGGCCAGGCCGGCAGCGTCCTTCCCTGGAGTTGCCACTAGGGACGAGCGTCGGACCTTTTGAGGTCAGGAGCAAATGCGTGTTGCCAAACCCTGAGGAAAAAGATTATAGTTTTAGGTGGCCCCTACAGCATGGTGATTCAAGAGAAGGTGTATCAGTGGAATGCCATCTTTCTTTACCTCACCTATGTGCTGGATGGAGGGACAAGGGAATGTATGGATCTGGGGAACCGTCACGTGCCAGTTCTCCCACGATGCCTTTGATGAGGGACTTTCAGCTTCAACCGAGCCATGAGGAGTCTATGGAGGAAGAGGATGATGAGGACAACTTGCATGCAATATCCAGAGCCTCCAGCCACACGTTCCTCCTCGCGGATTCCCAGAGTGATGGAGACCGAGCAGTTGGGATCAGAAACCCAGCATTCTACAGGCTTGATGATGGTGAACACTTCACAAGACCTCAAGGACTTTTAGGCAGTAAATTTGATCTGGAGCAGAGCCGCTCACTCTCAGCTAGTGTGGAGACTATGGCCATGCCTGATACAGCAGCATCAGAGCACGGCAGACAAACTCCTCTGATGCCTCTCCACCACAGCCATGACCAGAGAGGTATAATGGATGGATGCATATCATAACAATATACTACGTAACAACCTCGGTATCTGTTTAATAACCAATTTATGTCTATCTGTGATCTATAGGATTATCTAAGATCTTTAAGAAGCAAAAGTCATTTGGGAAAAAGTCCATAAAGACCAAAGCAGGAACTCCTGAGAATGTAAGCCATCCTGCAATGTCTGTTTTACTTCATTGCATGTTGTCTACTAGTGGTGGTCTTCCATGTAGCACTAGTGATGGCTATATCGTCAAGTGATGCCTCTGTCTCCTTTTAGGTAAAACTAGATGAAATGCGGGGATGCACGCATGAGTTTGATCTACGCAGAAAAAGGAAGAGGAAAGTAAAAGGCCTGTCTGACCGGAGATTCAGAACCTCAGTCAGTCTAACCCAGCTGAGTATGTTTTTTTTAATACATTTACAGTTTACAGTTATTTTATTATTTTTTATTTTATATGAGTTTTCATGTCCTATTTCTGGAATTACACTGGGATCATTTTTATTTTATTTACTAGATGTTGACCAAGTGGATTCCACAAAACTGGCCCCATCATGGCTGGTAAGTTCACCTGTAGTGCTCATATCATGAAGGTGATTTGATTTCTTTCCTGTTTGATTTGATTTGGCCATTTGATTTGGCTCTGTGTTATGATATCTCCTCAGAGTCCTGGGCAGCCACTTCTAAGCAGCTGGGCCAGGTCGATCAGTCAAAGACCCTCGTAAGATAAGTTTTTGATTTGTTGAGACATTTTAAGTAATCACAAGAAACAATTCTAACCGTTCACCTAATTTATCTACTTCTTGTAGGGTAAGCAGTATGACACAAGAAGGTAATTGTACTTTATATTATAAGTCTGTTTATGATGCGATCCAATTGCATTGGATTAATTTGGTGAAGGACATGTTTTTTTGTGCTCTCTCTTTGTCTGATGTTAGTAAGGAGCTCTACATTTAAATTGACAGAAGATTTAGGCCAGCATTACTCAGGTGAGTAAGAACTATAATAATCACCTCAAATTTTTTAAATATTTTTTTTATGGTTGATCTCTTTTGGTGATGTTTTTATTCTTCCAGCAATGGAGAGGAACAACCTAATGAGACTTGCTCACTCTATACCATTCACCCCTGTGTCATTATTGGGTAAATAATCAAACTATGGTTGTTATTTAATCAGTGATAGACAGATTTGGCTCTTTTCATAAATGTCCTCTGCTCTATTCAGGTGGTGTTGAGGTCTGTATATATACACTAGAGGAGTCAGAAGCAGGGTCTTCACTTGGAGATCAGTCCTCTAGCATCTCCACCTGGCTTCAGCACGGACGTACAGCTGTTCTTCAACCGTTAGCCCACCAGGAGGTGTTGGATGGGGGTCTGCGCAGGGCCACCAAGGTGGTGTGTACCTGGGCTGAGGGTAATGTGCTGAAGCTGGGCTCAGTGTATGTGGTGAAAGCCTTTAGGCCTGAGGTGGTTCGCATCTGGCAGAAAGTGTTCCCAATCAGCACTTCACTTCATCTCTGTCTGCGGGTAAATCTTTGACATTTTGAAAGATTATGAACAGTAATGTAAATAAACTATAAATTCTTCAATTTAGTATATTTACAGAACTTTCATTGTCAGATCATTTTATTGGTCTATTGATAATCACCTATTTTAACCATACAATAAAATAACGTTTTTATTTAATTTATTTTAAAATGTTATTTATTCCTGTGATGGCAAAGGTGAATTTTCACCAGCCATTACTCCAGTCAAAAATCATTCTAATATGCTAATTTGGTGCTCAAGAAATATTTCTTATTATTATCAATGTTAAAAAACATTTGGTTAATTTCTGTGGAAATAAACCATAATAGACTACCTTTCAAATGTTTGAGTAAGATTAAAAAAATTAATTAATACTTTAATGTTCTATGTAAAAAAGTATCAGTTTCAACATTGGTAAGAAGAACCATTATTAACAATTGATCTCCATTAATAATTGATAATAACTGAGCACCAAATCAGCATATTAGAATGATTTCTGATTTTCTCTCTCTCTCTATACATATATACACACCGATCAGGCACAACATTATGACCACTGACAGGTGAAGTGAATAACACTGATTATCTCTTCATCATGGCATCTGTTAGTGGGTGGGATATATTAGGCAGCAAGTTAATTAATTTTATATTGTCCTCAAGGTTGATGTGTTAGAAGCAGGAGAAATGTAAAACGTAAGGATATGAGCGAGTTTGAGCTATGCTCTTGTGGGGTGTTCCTGGTCTGCAGTGGTCAGTATCTATCAAAAGTGCTCCATGGAAGGAACAGTGGTAAACCGGCAACAGGGTCATGGGCAGCCAAGGCTTACTGATGCACATAGGGAGCGAAGGCTGGCCTCGAAAACACCAACAGTGGGCACGTGAGCATCAGAACTGGACCACAGAGCAATGGAAGAAGGTGGCCTGGACTGATGAATCACATTTTCTTTCACATCATCAAAAGGGGGACCAGCACAATATTAGGATGGTCATAATGTTATGCCTAATCGGTGTATATATATATATAAAATACCCATTTATACTGTGTGAGGAAAAATAGTAAGTATATATATTTTTTAATTAAAAAGCAATATTTATTATTACATATTTATTTTTTGTTAATTATTTATAAATGTTTATATATATATATATATATATATATATATATATATATATATATATATATATAATTAATATGTTGTTGATAATAATAATAATTATTATTCTCTCTGCTTATCTATTGAATATTTCCTCTCCAACCTTTAGAAATCCAACAACAAAGAGCAGCACAAAAACTCATGCAGCGATTCAACCAAGTTAAACCGAGCAGTGTTCCCTACAGCCCTAGGTCAGCATTATGAAGATAAGAAGTTGATTTCTCCATGACTATGGATATATAAGTCCACATAAGTATACATAAGTCCAAGAATGTGTATGTGTGCAGGTTTCTGGATGTCTCCTTGCTGCACTGGCGCTCCGACGGCCAGTGGTTGACTGTTGAGAAGAACATGAGTGGTCATTTCAGGAAATACAACAATAATACAGGAGAGGAGATCTCGCCCTCCTCTGGTCTGGAGGAAGCAATTCTAGCATTCTCTCACTGGACATACGAGTACACCAACAAGGAACTGCTAGTGCTGGATCTACAAGGTATAGCTTGTATAATTATTATTATTGGAAAATGTATTCTGTTGGAAAGCTGATGAAGTGAATCTTTATTTTTGGTTGAAGGTGTGGGAGTGGACCTCACTGATCCCTCATTGATCAGAGTAGACGATAAAAGGTAAATAAGCACAACAAATATGTAGCATCAACATAAATGTTCAAATATATTTACTAAAATGGTAAATTTGTTTTGGGAAATTTGCACATGCATTTGTTTACTCTGCAACTAAGTAAAGTTTGCTCCTGTTGTAGCTCCTCTGGAGAGATGGCGTTTGGACCTGCCAATTTGGGTGATGATGCAATCCAGAGCTTTGTTCTCAAGCACACCTGCAACTCCTGCTGCAAGAAGCTCGGTCTCTCAGGTGAGGTAACACTCATGTCACAGGTTGAGGGCTGAACGTACAGTACTCTTTTATTTTTTATTTCCTGCTGTGGCAGATCTCGCAAATACGTCCACATGGCACACCTCCGTGTTTTCAACTTTAGAAGTGATTTGATAGTTCGTTTGAAAAGAGCAAACTTCAAAATGAACAGGAAAAGCTGTCTAATTAAGCCTGAAGGTTTAGAAAAAATTCTAATGAGGCAGAAATTATTTCATTTCCATGACAGCAAAGGCATGCAGAAGAGGGGCGTGGTTTCCTTTGTGGCATGTGGAGTGTTCTCTTTGATTACATATTTAATAGTTCTTTGTGCGTTGGAGAGTGTTGACTTTGATTAGATATTAATTACTGTCTCATGGAAGACATATGAGAAGCCTGTTGTTTGTATCAAGAGGGAGGCTTTGCTTCAGAAGTACAGGGATAAAAAATAAACAAACAAACGAAAACCACTCCGCCACATTTGTTTGATATTTCAAAGGTGCTTTGTTTTTTATTCGTCTTGCGTCCTCTCCAAGAACCACATCAAATCAAAACAAATTATTCATGTACAATCCACAAATTTCATTTCGGATCTTAATAAAAGCATCTCTCTGTGATAAATTATGGATATGCGTTGCAATTGTGTATATTGTGTTTGGCTTTTTAGATTTGAAGAGTTGAGGCAGCCAAAGGAAGTTGGTTCCTGCCTTTGATGAGGCGAGCAGCACAGTTTAACCTATGACCTGGGAGTACTTGATCATACCCACAGAGGGTACGCAAAGACTTTCCAATACACAGATCAGTTTCCAGTGGAACATCCTGTTTCATTCTCTAATCTATATTTGCAGTTTTTAAAGACTGAATATATATATGTATATAGTAGTAAAAAGCTGCTCAAGGTGACAACACATTTTTATTTGTGTTGTTTTTAGCTGATAAACAGTAACGTGTGCAACAGTTGACGTCACGTGTCAAAGATCTGACCTGACACTTTTCCATGTCACCTATTTGTTCATGTCAATACCTACAGTATATTGCTTTAAACACTGTTTAAAATGCTTTTACCTTTAAAGAGAAATACATATAAATATAATATACAATGCCTTGAAACACTAAATAAAACACAATAAAATAAAATAAAAATTCTAGTGAAATATGGAATATTTTTGCTCAGCTATGCTCAGCTGTAAAATATTATTTCACTCTTAGTTGTTTTCAAATAGCCTTTCTGAATAGTTGAGGTCACAAGTTTACATACACCATCTTCTAAATGTTGTTAGGTATCATAAATTGCATATTGCTTTTTATGTAGTACTGTACTCTTTTTTTTTTTACTGAACATATAGTCCACAAAACAAAATAATAGTTGAATTGCCCAAATAAACCATGTATGTTTTGTGACAGTTGTTCGAGCAGTTAACTGCCCACTGTTTTTCAGAAAAGTCCTTCACTAACCCTTTCCAACAGTGACTATAATATTTAGATTCAAGGGACTCATACACAACTATTACTAAAGGTGCAAACATTCATTGCTACTCAAGAACCTTCTGATCATCCAAGTGACGACACACACATTACCGGTATTAAGAATCAAGCTTGTAAAATTCTGAACTGGGTCTTTTGTGTAAATTCAGTTATTATTTGGTCCTGTGGTCTATATAAACATCAGTTATATGAAATAACTTAAATTTACTTTTAACTTAAATAATTTAAAACAGCAGTTAATAACACTAAAATAAATAGTTGACCTCAACAGTACATACGTATATATTTAATGTTACCACTGACTTTGGTGCAATGAAACAGTTACATATTTGAGAAAGTAATACAAATATTTTAAATGCATTTTATTCAAATCTAATACAATTTTGTTATGATTTGAAGTGAAAAATTGCTTCACCAAAAATTGCTTGTGAATTCAATCAAAAATCTATGAATCAAGTCTAACCAACCCCGCATTCCTAGAACTGGGCCTGCCCATGAGTACAAAATATATTTCAGTATTTATGTCTTGTTTTACAAAGACAATTTTTAATAATTAAACATCCTTAAAACAAGATTTATTTATTTATTTTACAAGAGGATAAGAGAATGTATCTTGAAGTTTATTTTTCTTAGCCCACTGGCAGAAGTCTTTATCTAATGTTTTTTCCCTTCTTTTTACTTCCAAAGTCAATGTATTCCATACAGTAACCACATAAGGTAATAAGACTTGTTCTCTGAAACAAAGACAAAATTTTTATTTTTCCTAACAAACTGGCAATTTTTAAAAGAATTCTTTAAGCATAAGTCTAAACAGGTTTATGATTACAAGAGGAAAATTTGCAAAAAGGGTAAACAACTTTATACGTTATATTCTCTTATATTTACTCACCCTTAAAACAATATACATTTACTTAGCAAAAGTATTTCATTTTCTGGAACACAAGAAATGAAGACAAGATTGCATCCATAAAATGTTCTTTATTTTTTTATCCCACAAAGAAATGTCTACAAAAGCCATAAAATATAGAATTTAACAAAAATCACGTAAGTCCTTCGCTTAGTATATACAACATGGAGGAGACACTTTAAGGTCTTGATTAATCAGTACTTTTGCATGTCCATTCCACAATGCTTGCACCTCAAGCTTAACACCCCCCCACACACACACACACACACTCCACCCCCATTCAAACAAGTACAAGCAGACATATTCAGTCCATCACACAAAGTGCTATTCACCCTTCACTTATATACTGTTTTACAATCCAACTCACATATATACATACACACATATGCACACACTCACACTGTTGGCAAGTTAACAGAACCCCCCCCCAACCTCCCATGCTACATGTGCTTTACTTGTATTGTGGACATCTGCTAAAGTTCTGTCAATCACAGCCCGTTCTCCATGAACAACAAACAGTTGGTTGTCTGAATATTCACACTTGCATCTGAATTCCACTTTTTGATTGCTTCTCAAGTAAACAACTTGTACAGTAAAGCATCTACCCCGTATGCCATTCAGCTTCACTTCACACTAGCTATGGCACTTGAAAACAAAAATGTTTCGTTTACATTTAGTACATAAAAAGGTTCTGCACGCTAAGTACAGTCTTAAGGGTTTTGGTAACAGATGCTACCTTTGTTTGTTGTTTTAGTTTTTTTTCATCCAGGGAGACAGACACATTCTGATTTATTAATTAACAAAAAAAAAAAAAAAAAGAAAAGAAAAGAAAAGAAATGAAATGAAAAAAGAAAAAGAATGAAAGAAAAGAAAAGAAAAAGAAAAAACAGAAATGTGTAGTATGCATCAGTACTTCAGTAGAACATACTATAGCCGTCTGTGGTAGCACATGAGTTTATAACTCAAAAACACACAGACATCAGTTATTTCCTTCATGTTAAGTGTAGGACTAGCTTATGCCTAACTGATATATTCATACTGGACTAGCGGCATACAGTGTAGGAGGCTTAAAGGGTTAGTTCACCCATAAAATAAATTATGTCATCATTTGCTCACTTATATGTTGTTCCAAACCTGTACAAGTTTCTTTCTTCTGTTGAACTAAAAAGAAGATATTTTAAAGAATGTTGGTAACCAGACAGTTGACGGTAGCCATTGACTTCCATTGTACTATGGAATACTATGGAAGTCAATGGCTACCGTAAACTCTCTGGTTACCAACATTCCTCAAAATATAATTTGTTTTCAAAAGAAGAAAGAAACTCGTACAGGTTTGGAACAACATACGGGTGTTTTTTTGGGTGAACTATCGCTTTAAATCAGTCTTCAGCAAACTTTTTAGGACCGAAACATTTAAGGTACACATGCGCAGATGTAAGTGCTTGGTCAACGCACTGACAGCTTTAGCTCTTCGGCGGTAACAATCCTCAAGGGGGAGATAGAGTTACATTCAGGTAAGTTGCCACAAACAAACAGACTTTCCTTAACTGTAGCTCAGCCATGACAGTAATTAACCTAAAAGAGAGAACAGACCGCAATAGAATATATTTTCGCGCCACAACACCCCATGGGGCAATGACCAGTGGAGCTTGCGTCTGCGTTCACATACTTGCGTAGTGCATGTTTTGACCTTTAGTGCCCTTATATTGTTTTACCCCTACACAGTAAGAAATACGTTGTGCTTATGTCAGTGTGTGCGAACAGAATGAAGAGGGTGTGGTGTTATCAGTCAACATCAACCCAGAAACATTCAGATTAAAAACGAGCCCGAAACCAACCCCCCCGACCCCTGTTGCCCACCCCCTCTCAGCAATACATAAGAAAACACAAAAGCCCAAAGGTTTCATTATTATGAACCAGCATGCAAGAATAACTGAACAACAATAGGCTAATAATAATAATAATATAATTATAATAAAATAAAAATAATCTTAGAATGCAAAGATGACTGTAGTAAATGCTTCCAGTTATTGCTACAGTACCTAACAGTGTTGAACCTCTCATATAGATACAAATTCATCTCGCCCTCAATTCACAGTCTAATACAAAAAGCCTTCATCATATGTTTAAAATGATTTCTGACAATCCATTTTCTGTAATGAGCATAGAAATAGATAGAGAGCAGCTTATTCATGCTCTGTATAAATAATCTAACTTACATAAAATCCATTTAATTTCAGGAGATGCTTAATAATTACAACATTTTAATTTGGAGCTCAGAACTGGCACCATTGCTGGTACACTGCTGCACATTGATATTTACACAGAGAAAGAGAGCTGTTTGCTGGGACGTGCAACATGCGGTGCAGTGTGGCAATCGAGCCTGTTTCACCCCTCACTGATGGGTACACGCTTCACACACACACACACACACACACACACACACACACACACACACACACACACACACACACACACACACACACACACACACACACACACACACACACACACACACACCAAAGCCTTGTCTGGGTAGGTTTTGTATGTGAAGAAACCGCTGTGATTGTATTTAATTCCCTAAAAATGTCCATATTTTAAAATAGTACTCTCTTTCTATTGAAAACATTAAAAGAGAAGTCCCTGAGATGGGTGCCAAGAAAAAAATGCACCCAGAAATGATTGTCTTGAACAGGACACTAACGTTGAAGGAATTGGAAACATTCCCTTGAAGTTGGGCTGAGAGCGTTTGGTTCAGTAGGAGGACTTGAACAGGTAGTATGATTGCTTCTCAGCTGACAACATTTGTGCATGTATCTAATACCATGTATCTGTAGTTAACAAGTGCTTTCAAGTGCATTTCACAATATAAATGCATCAAGATGTACTAAAAATTCACTGATCGGTGTAACCGAATGTCCTAGCTTGTGTATTTGTTTTTTTCCTTCAGAAACTGACATATGGCTTTACATCCTGTGAGTACAGGCCAAGAGAAGGGGAAAAGCGCTCTCAGTATCTCCACCTGGTGGCATGGGATGGTACTTTATGAGATTTATCTTTAGACCAAAATGGTCCAAACCCAAACTGCCCTTTTAGAATTCCTCCAGTTGAACGACTAGTCTTTCTACAGTAGCATAGCTGTATTTGTGGTTCTATACGGCAATGTGAGTACTCAAAGATGATTGTCATTACCACTTGCATTAAGCTTTTACAAAGTCTTTTAACAGTGGATTACAGCAATTCATGGATGCTCAGTGTATTGAGTGACAGGAAACATCTCTGTGCTTAAGAAGGACTGTTAATGCAATCATATTTAAATGTAATATTTAAATCTGCTTTCCTAAAACGGTTAAATGACTTTAACCAGCTAAATTCCAAGACAATCACCTAGATCTGAATTATTTTTCTTTTTATTCCCAATTAAGCAGTTTTCTCCAATAAAAATAAAATAAATACATAAATAAAAACATTGCAAAAATAGGGGTTTACATTTTTTTTAAAGAATTTCTATTTGATTAGGATAAAATAGGATTAAAATTAAAAATTCCAATGGAATTCCTGAAAGAATGTCTTTGAATTTAACACTGTTCCAATTGATTTTTTCTTAATTGAATAGTAATAGTAATAGAATGACTAATTGTAAATGTCTTCAGATATTCACTTTAAATTAAGTATTGCCAAACACAGAACATTATTTTATCTAATGAAAGATGTTCAAAATAAGGATGAGTACTTTACAATTAGCATTATGGTTCAGAATACCACAGACCAAGCCTGACCTGGGCACGTAATGACAGATTAGAAATTATTGCTCAAGTCAGAGAATCTACAATAAAGGCAGCAGAAAAGAGTTCATATCAGTGGCAGTACATTTTGTAGAGCTAATTTTGTTTTAGCTATTTATGCCTTCACAGAGAGAGGGCTGCAGCTTCACATATGCTAGTGCTGTATTATTTTTGGCAGTAAGAACAGCATTTTGAGGCATTTAGAGCAAACAGGATTATAGATTTGAAGTAGTTCTGAGGGCTTTTCATAATGTCACATTTGGCTGGATTGTTTTTCAGCAGTTACAGAAACTGTTATTGCAGCTATGACTGACAAGATGGTAATCGGCCTTACAATTTTTGTAAAATATATATCTCTATACTTTCGTATGGAAAAGTACCCATTATCAATTATTTTTCCACTTCAAAAATCCTTAGTGGCAGGATTAATGTTGTGGTGCTGTTTATACATATCTACATAGCCCAGACAAGGCTTTTAAACGTGGTCAAACAAAGTTAGTCCCCCGTTAACCTTATACCAGTTTCAACTTCACATATTATGTACAGGTAAAACTACAAAACAAATACGAAAAATTACATAGACAAGGTACGGGCCTTTCAGGCCACTGTTGTTTTTAAATTATGACTAAAATATTAACAGAACAAAATTTAATACTGGAATACCGCTTTGTACTAGAGAAATAACTACATTATCATTTTTGAATGCACTCCCCACCTTCTCGTTTCAATATAACAATATTTTATATAAAAAAGAGAGAAGTCAAACAAACAAATTAACTTACCCAATTTAAAGACAGCTTAAATTGTCCTAAAGTCTGTACATTTCTTGTCAAACTGAAGGCGCCTTTTGCTGCTGCCGCATATATACATTCTTATGACTGTACCGGTGAAATTGAGTTGGATTTTTGAAGTGCAGGACATTCCTAGAGAGTTTTTGTTGTTGTTGTTGTTGTTGTTGTTGTTGTTGTTGTTATGGCTGCAAAATCTGCAGATGCTGCAACACAGTGTTCATTCTCTGCAACACCTCCCAGGGACAGCCGGTCGATTGTTGAATGAAAGACTTAGAAGAGTGTGGGTAAACGTGTGTGGTCATTTGGGCATGACGCCAGCTGCATCAGGATTGAAGAGCTCCTTATAAAGAGGAGGAAAGAGCATGTTAACGGTCTCTGGGTGGAGCTGCTGGAAGGCCTGAAGCTCCTCCGTGTGGAGAGTGCACAGAGCCGACAGCGTGGGGATCCGGCTTATCAGCTGCGAAAACAAATACGGGTACAGTGGAATAAGGGTCACGTGCCTAAACATGATCAAACGGAATCTATTTAAGTTCAATCAGTCGTGGTCAATTCCTGTCTGAACTGTGTCATGGTCACTTGAGACGTCCTACCTTGGCCAGGGCATCCTCGTCCAGATGGTTCTTTTGCATGATGTGCTGCAGGGCAAAGTAGATTTTCTCTTGTAGCTTCTGCACTTTCCTTGGCTCCATTAACCACGGCCGGTCTAGAAAGAGAATTATCTATTAATATCTGCTGGTGTGGAGCAGATATAGCATAGCATATGCTATGTAGGTCAGTAATATTAATAAACAAACAAGTACTAAATGTTGATTTGACCACATTAATACTCAATGAACACATATTTATGTTCCAACTAAGATACTTGACAGGTTTGTGGTGAGGTCTGACCTGTAGAAATGAGCACTGCAGCAGAAAAAAGGGCAATCTCCTCTTCTGTTAATTGCAGTGAACATAAACTCTTGGCAAAGTCAAACACCGCACTGACCAGGTCGTCACAGCCTGCAGGAGGTAAATATGTCAGAATTCATGCTTAAATTATCACTAGCAGTGATATTAACATGATGTTAAAACTGTATTTATAGCACGTACATTTTGTAATGCAGAAATTGTAATATTAATGATTGAGCATGGGAAGTTGTACCTAGAGCTTTAAATATCTGCATGCCTCCATATTTTCCCTCAAACAGAACCATGTTGTTGAGAGGATTGAATGCCCGGCACATTCTGACCAGCACTACCTCCAGACAACCTGAGTTTGAGAGAAAAGTGTTAAGCAGGCTAATTTGAATCACAAAATATATATTTAGAGTACAGTCTTAATCAGTGTGTAATAGCAATAGAGTATATATCATGGTCATTCAGATTCATAGTGTGTATCTAAGAAAAAGTCAATCAGAGGCTGTTCTTTACCTGATTTCAGTAGCAATATCTGGTCGTTCTGGCAAAGCTCCATGAAGCCAGTGATGCGCTTAGCAAACTCTACCACATACTGAATGGCATGAGTTATCTGTATAGCACACTGCTGCCACAACACGTCCCGTGTCTGAAACACACACACACATAGGCCTCATAGGTAAGCTTGACATCTGTTTTGTTCTGGAGAAATGATTGCATGCTTCTGGGAAACTTTTTTTTCTCTGTTAATATTTTGCAGTAATTGCTCATTTTAAAGGCTCTAATGCTCACCAAAGTTGCATTTATTTGATCAAAAATACAGTAAAAACAGTATATTTTCAGTATTATATTTGAAATATTATTGCATTTTTTTTCTATTTTAATATACTGTAAAATGGAATTTATTCCTGTGATGGCAATGCAGATTTTTACCATTACGCCATTACAGTCTTCCAGTTGGTGAGATGAAAAAAGAAAAAAACAATACATAGAATTTTCTGCACTCCTCTGTATAAAAGCTAAATTAAACAGCTAGAGTACACTTTTACTCTTTAATTTAGTTAAAAAAAGTAATGATTGAAATTTCCAGTGCTCATCATGAAAAATCACAACAAAAAAGGCAGAATCTGTAGTTTCCCATTTATGAAACATCCTTACAGAGCACATAGAATACTGAAAATGTGATATCAGCAAATTGCTTTTGTGAGCTCTGCAATTCTCTCCCTGTATAGCGAATCTTCATAGGCACTATTTCAAAGGGCTTCTCGGTAATTACCCATAATCCATTTGACACAGGGAAATGAAGAGGGCTTGTGGTACGTCTGGCACCCTCCCCTATTGTGCTTTGAGTGTTCGTTAGCTAAATCCGTTAGCTCTCTCGCTTTCTCTTTTTCTCCATATCAGTGCAAAAGCTGGATAGGATCAGCTCCAGGGGGCTGAGATACTCTAATGAACTCTGATCTCAAGCGTGCAATCTGACTATGAAGAGGGAACGAAGTATGAGCAAAGAGGGCTGAAAGGGTGAGAGATGAGAGTCAGCACCAGGTGTAAAAGCATGTCAATGAATGTACGAACTTGGTGGGGACAGGGGAAGTGTTTGGCACTGTAAACTGAGCTCTTTGCTCATTGAGGGAGTGACCTCGCACCTTGCTTTGGTACATCTTGACTTCTTCGTAGGAGTGCGTCTGCCAGGCTAGCTGCTGAAGCTCTTCTGCTGTGTACTGACACGTCTCCAGGTGGGACTTTATGATGTTCTGTGCAATTCGGTCTGGTAAAGAGAAAAACAGAAAGGAATGACTGCAGTTGAGTCTTAAATACAGTGCAATGAAGGGAAAATCAAATATTGGACCACGATTTCAAGGGACCAAGGAACCAAGGTAAATATGTTTGCTAGAACTCTTGTCATACATCCATGAACCATGCAACTTGAGGGCCAAATGTAATCTTTTCCAGCTGGCTTTACTATTAGTCATACCTAATTCCCCCATAGACACTCCAGGTGCTAGCTGGCTATCTTGATAGGAGCCGTAGGTGAAAAGGTTGGGAACAGGGGTGAGATCATATATGGGTTCCTGTTTGATCTGCTTCATTCCAGTCATGTCCAGTCCAGACTGATCCGGGCTGGCCTGTGTGGAGTCCATGCCATAGTAACCTCCAGGAGCACCGTTCGGCTGACCCTTGGGCATGTCTATAATGTGACCATTGGCGTATGTCCCTCCAATCTCGTGGTTGAGGGTGCTGAGGCCGTTGGTGAGGCTGGAGGAATAAACACGAGCGAGGGCCTCCGCTTCGCCCGTCTGCTGCTGCCGCTGCTCCTGCAGCCTCTGCTGGTGTTTCTGAACCTCTGCGTACAAGGAGTCTCTCTGTTTCTTGGACATGCGGCCAAACTTAACAGCTGATGGGGGAAGGTGAAAGAAAACAAATGAGATTAGCGTAGGTTTTTAAAGCTATCAATAAGATCAATCCAGCTTGTCGACAAGCAGATGATTAGTGATTAATGTTACAGGGTTCCTACGCAGTTTGGAAAAGTATGGAATTTTACTTGATTCATTTCCAGGAATGCAGGAATATATATATATTATTATTATTATTTTTATTTTTAAATAAGTATTTTCATGGTAAAAGTTTAGAGATTATATAGCAAGTGATTGTAGAACATAATGAATTTGAGGCGCATGTTTTCATTATGCAATGCTGTTTGTCTTTACCATAAGCAAGTCTCTTTTGAACTTCACTAAAAGAATGTTTACTCAGTTGCTAATTAAACCAGCAACAGATAAAGGAGCGAACAGTCATTTAATTCAGACTGTACTTTGTTGTTTAATGATCATGCAACATCAAACCATGTTTACAGTATCAAACCAGTGTGTCAGAGGTGAATATATGCAGGTTATTTGATGTTATTACATTTTATCAAGTGCATTTTATCACTTTGAGAAAAAAAAAAAAAAATATTTACAGATGGCTGTACTGAAAATAATGCTGTATGGACCATTTATGGTCTACAGAGAAGTTTGGAAAATTAGAGTCTGGAAAACTATGGAATTTTGAAATGGAAAATGTGTAGGAACACTGATGTTTTATCTCTCACCATCCCGGGACATGCCCAAAGCCAGACACTTCTGGAGCCGACAGTGCTGGCAGCGGTTGCGGTTTGTTCGGTCAATTAGGCAGTTGCGCTGACGAGGACAGGAGTAGGAGGCATTGTTCTGTTGGCTGCGCCTGAAGAAACCCTACAGAGGACACAACAGAAGATTTAGATACGTTACATGCAGAAAAATCATATCTATACTGTCTAAAACAAAAAGAGTGGCAGAAATGATTGCGTTGCAAAAATTATGAAATGAATCAACACTAAACTGACTTCAGCCGATAAATTACACTATTGTTTTTATTTTACAGCAGAATTGAATTCTGTTTGCATTATTGATCATTATTTTTCTGTTTCTCAATGTAAAGCTGCTTTAAAAACAGAGCGCTATATAAATAAAGGTGACGACTTGATTTCTTAATTTTTCTATTCAGTAAAAATGTACAAAAAAAATTATAAATGAAATTTGTTATTGTTAATCATTAATTCTCTGAAAACAAGTCTTAGGATCCAATTTATTTCTCAGTAAGTTTATCTTGATTTAAGAATATTAAATATAAAATATTGATTCGTGTATATTTTTGCAGTGTACAACGTTCTGGAGAAGTCCATGGATGGCTGAATCACATAGATGACTAATAAATTCATAGGAGAAAAGGCACATCTTTCACTGACCTTACAGCCTTCACATGTGATGACTCCATAGTGGATGCCTGATGACTTGTCACCACAGATTTTGCATGGTATGACTTCAATTTGGGCTGAAAACAGACAAAAATGAACAAAAAAATACAGTTACATAACCATATGCCTTTGTTTGCATGTATCAGGGCTCCTCTCTTGACCACCTTGATTCTAAGAGTGATCACTTTTAAAATGGACCGGGATGTGCCTTTTACATATTTGTCAAGACACTTTTGTAACGTGCGGTTCTCGGTAGACGGACAGAGAAACATGAGAGTCCAGCTGAGAGAGGCGATTCAAAGTCTGAAACCTCAGTATTCTCTCAGGTTCCGCAGTAATCCAGAATGGATTCTCACTTGTACCTTTGTCATAAACTCTTCTTCCATTATACATTTTAAGCATAAAGTTTGAGAGATTGCTTTTATGAAAACAACCTTGCACATGTACAAGGCAAGCTACAGTACACACTGAATTATGTAATCAGAATAGCCAAGTTGTTTAATGAGGAACCAAATACAAATACATGGCTGCTCCAACCTTGCTGTCTCTTGCACGTGTCACTGGGAAATGTAAAAGAGAAGATAAAAGGGGACAGAAAACCTTTAAGAGAGAGAAAGAGAGCAAGGGAGAAGAAGACAGAGCGAGAAACCCATCTCCCTGCTGAGACTGCACACTCACAATAAAGAGATTAGCCACCCAATCTAATCCTAAATTATTTCTACACATGCTTGTTCCCCTGCTCTCAACTGGCTTATCTGATGCAGCAATTCTCAATTAATCTTTCCTGCACTCAAACGCAAATTCACATTTGCCTATAATGATAAATGTACAAAAAGAACAAATGCTATATTTATCTCCCACTCTTATGGGCCATTTTATTCTTGTACATTTGAATTTATATATATACATATCTATTTTTTCCCTTTAGGAACTCCCAATTAGTATAAGCATTTAGCTATATTAAACAGATGCAAGATGCAATTTTGACAGTCTCAGATGCAATTTTGATACGGTTTAGAAACAGGGACCATTGCAAAGTGAGTTCCATGCTAGATCCATCACTATGTACATTAATATGACTCACCAAAAATGACCACAATATTAAAAATGTCAATAATGAGCAGTTTGAGCTATATCACTGCAGTATTAGTTTACACACATTATTGCTTAGATCAAAGTTATAACATTTTTTCCTCACTTGTGAGTTGTTTATTTCCGTCTCTGCATCACAGTTTACAGGGCACTGAATTAAAGAATAAGACAATACGTAAAAACAAAACCAAGCAATATGATATTTAGAAATCAAAATGTTACAAAATACATAAAACACACAGGCTATTTTTGTTACCTGCCAAATTCATTAAGAGTAGCAAGTTGCTTTAGATAAACGTGCTAAATTAAATATTGCTGTACTTGCTTGAACGTGAAGTGAACGTTCTAAACTGCAAAACAAACTAAGATCTTTTAAACCTGAAATGTTGTCTTACCTACAACATCTGTCTTCATTTTTAGACAGAAGCACTGTTGATGCAAGCACACACCTGACTTGAGACCGCAGTGTGAAGCTCAGAGGTTTGGAAGTGTGAGTGCATATCTAGTTATGTGTGTGTGTGTGTGTCTGTGTCTGTGTGCGAGTGTGTGCGCTGCTAATCTGACTGTGAGAATATAACTCAGAGAGACTGACTAGTCTATATATTATATGTTGGCTAGTTTGTATCTTGTATTCATACTGTAAATATGTATTCATGTTTTAAGAATAAATATGTAGACCTGCTTTTGTACAAAATGTATTAATATATGAAAAGTTTGTTTGTTGTAATAGTATATACACACTGTGAGCAATGTAATGGGATTAACACGCACATATACATTAACTAGTCTGGGCTGTAGTAGCTCTTCTCAGTCTAGCCCACTAGACTTAAGCCACAGTGTCTGTGGGTTTGGTGGTTATGGGGTGGGTGTGTTTGCCCCAATGACCCTCAGCTACAGGAAACACACGCAAGGTCGTTTCCATGACAATGTCACCTTGAGTTTACTCCTCTATATAAAAATTTAAGCAGTATTGACAACTACAGGAAAAAATACTAGAAGGAACATTTTAGTTTTCTACTGGGATAGGTTAATGCTGATTGGATGCAAAATATGAAAACAAACAAATTTAAGTGAACCTATAGATAGATAGATAGATAGATAGATAGATAGATAGGATAGATAGATAGATAGATAGATATAGATAGATAGATAGATAGATAGATAGATAGATAGATAGATAGATAGAGATAGATAGATAGATAGATTATTTTAATACATTTCAGTGTCTTTTTTTGGCAAAATAAAGAAATATTCCTGACTGTTCCAATTCCACATATATGTCCTTTACCTGCTTTGCATCAAAACTGAAACCATTCTGCTTAGTAACTTATGAATGCTCCTGGGTGTTTTAATTTGACTCCATTACAGAATGAGTTATGTACACGTTAAGGGCTCCTCAGATAGATCAATTACTCTGTAATCACTGCATTTCATCTTGAGGCACTAATACTATCATCTGCAGGGACTGTGGTTCACATTAAAACATGTGAAATAGTTTTTCAAAAAGAAAAACTAGCACACCCTGTCCTTGCTTTTAAGGTCAAATAATACAGAATGGTGTTTTATGCCCGGGTACTTAAATCTTCAGGCTTTGTGTGTGGTAACGAGGGCTGTGAGTTCTGTGCGATTGGCCCCAGACTCAGAACACTGGACCGGTTCCTCTCATGACCCACTTTGACCAGTGCCAGAGCCAAAGTGGGTCAAACAAGCACAGAGACTTGAACCTGTTGTGAACACAAAACGGTGTTGTAAAATACTCTTTTAACTTTAAACTGCACACAACAGACATCAAGTTATTTATAGCCCTTTAAAGGCAGGGCTCTGGATCGCTAGGCCATGGCAGTATTGACCACCAATAAAATATGCCATGCTGTGCATGTTTATGTTGTGTTAGAACTAGTTTAGCTACTATTATCAAATAAAAATTTGGATCTACATGCTAGCTAAACGAATGTATTACAGATGAAACTTGAGAAATATTCAGTTTATGTGTGTTTAAATGCTTTGTGTGTTGCATATGACAGTATTTTGGTCTGAATGAATATATTGGATATGTCTGTTTGTGTGAGAATGGCCACAGGGCCTCTGTGTGTAGACCTGTCATATGAAATAAGGAGACGTCCGTGTCTGTGTCACTGTTGCCAGGACGACCACAGCCTCCCTGGGTTTGTGGGTAGGAGGCCTGTATAGTCTGCCTGTCAGAGCAATCATCCACACCACCATGACATTCCAACAGGACATGATGTCATCGCCATCCCTACCAATACAACAACGCTGCACATTTGTCATTGTGGTACATATACTGATTTTACTTCCTTAAAGGATTAAAAACCTAAAAGGACGAGATGAAATATGTAAATAGTAAAACCTAGAGGGATGTTAGCGCCGGATTTAACTACCTCTTTTAATGTTAACATCTTAGTGTTGCTAAAACCATTATAGATGTGCAAATTCGTTTTCTATTTAACATCAAGATGCGTGCATTTTGCATCTGTCAAAATGTATCTGTGCAGAACCAAGGAATCAGAATTAGTGTACACACGTTATACATTCAAAAACGACACTATTATTGAACAAAAACAAGCATGTGCTAGGCTCCTTGCACCTGTCCGCTGTTACGCATAAGGGTTAGGCCTATCAGAGGGTTACGTAAGAGAGGGAGTGCAGCGCTGGCGATTCCATGGTTAAGAGGAGCTCAGCCCTGCAGGCTTAACCGAGGACAGACAGGAGCTGCGGAATACCGCACACATGCTAGTCTCACAGCTAGCGACAGAAGCTTAGCACACTCTGAGTGGGAACTCAAAGATTCATAAGGATAAAATCTTTTATGTCTATATTATGTGTAATAATGTTGCTATATACTGTACATCTGAAAAATTAATGTTCTGTCACTGTTTCCTCACCCTCACTTATATATATATATACTGTTCTTACAATCATTTTTATGGCTTCAAATGTACTATATGAATCATTTGAAGCACCTTTATGATACTTTGGTGCTTTTTTGTGGAGCTTGACAACCTTATTCACTTTCATTACACTCTTAAAATATATAAATATAACCTTTAATATTCATGGAACCTTTACGTTAATTTAAAATGTAAATGAAATGTTCTTCACAATAAGAAAAACTGAAAGGTTCTTCTGGAAAAAAAAAAAAAGAGTATATGGAGAAGAGTGGCCAGGATATTCTTCAATATTTACTTTTTACTGTATGTTTAACAGAAGAAAGTAAGTCTTATAGGTTTGTAACAACGTTAGGGTATTTTCGGGGGGTTTTTTGCCAACGATTACATTCATTTGTGTGTGAGTAAAAAGAGAGCCACACACACACACACACACACACACACACACACACACACACACACACACACACACACACACACACACACACACACACACACACAGACACGCACACACACACACACACACACACACGTGGATTGTATAATTGATTCCTAATGATATGAAGCTCTTTTCTGTCCCAGGAGTAGTTCCCTCTCTCTCTAAATAGTTATTTAATTAGCTTCATTAAAGTGGATATGAGCACCCCTGCAACTTAATTTATCATCACGCATGCACACCCGTACACGCTGGAGAACATTGATAAATATTTGCTGTTGATACCAGCTGTTTGGGTAACAGATGTCTACCAACATGGCCAACAACGCAATCATTTTGTAATTCATAATTTAAATGATAATACCATCACTTGTGCTAAGTGATGGCAATATAACTTAACAGTAATGTACCAACAGCTTACTTCTGATTTCTGCCTGTGTGCGTTCAACTATTTTTGTGTATTAGTTTGATGAGATGATGATCATATTTGGCAGTCGTCTCAATGATATCCGCAAACCTTGTTTGCAGCATTCCTTCAGGTGAATATACTGATAATGTCGCCGTCTTTTAATTTTAGCCTGCAGATGGAAGGCCATTTGAAGTCTTTGTTGTAAATCTTGCCTGTATGCATATGATAAGATGTTGTTTTGTCATTTGGCATCTGGCCCAATGATATTCCAAAGCCTTTTTGGGATATGCTAAACAGTGATACTAATACATCGTGTAGGTGGGAGATTATCTTCAGCACTCACACTTGTGAGCATGTCAACAATCCACGTCTCTTTAATACAGACAAACATTAGAGGACGCAATCATACTCAGAATGCCTGAGATTGTCCGTCGCAGACAAATGTGCATGTGTTTTTGAAGGTTTAGGGGTGAGCTGGGGTGAGAAGGAAGCTGTAATGGCAGCTTGTCACCATTAGGTGGCACATTGTCCAGATTGACAGGGGCCTAGGGGGAAGTGGTTGCAGAGGGGCAGCCTGCGACAGCATGTGGTGTTCATCCATGTTTTACATCATTTCCTTCAGGGAAGGACTCTGAGATGAAGGCCCTGGGCACTTAGATACTAAACAGCTTTCACTGTCAGCAACATTAGCATTCTGATTCTAACATTGATCCCACTGTGTATTGCTAAGAAAATAATTAGGCCAATTCCACAGGGAAATAGAAGAGATATTCCACTCAGTGCTTTAAAATATTCAGATATATGTATCTGACCACCTGAATTATCCTTACTTAAATATCACTTATAAAGTCTTCAAGTTTCCAAGAGCTCAGCTTCTGCCAAACTTCCCACTCCATCCGTATAAAACCCCTACAGCATAACTAATCTTCCGGACAGTCTCTTGGCTCATTGATATAATCCTTGACATGAAATCCTTAGCATTTGGGTTCAAGCAAGTCACGTTAAATGAGCTAATAGTTAGTGTATATTGTTGTGAAACCCAGGATTGTTTAATGTTCCATCAGAATGCAATTGCTCTGCATCTCCTTAATTAACAAATAAAAGAGTCCTGATATTCAGATACTTTTTCTGTCCCAGCACATCTGTTTAACTTGACATTTATTCAAATGAATGTATATGGCTATATGCTAACATATACTAATTGGGTTAAATTTTGCAGTACATTTCAGGTCATTTTGGTGAAGCCATCTGTGCTTGCACTGTAGATATTTTTAGTCTGCTGTGTAAAACTTTTTACGATAGTACAGGCTAACTTTATCACTGACCTCTCAGCTTCAGATGCCCCTTTGACACCTTCATTTATGTTTTCAAATAAACATGGTTGAATTATGGGTAATAATACCCGTACCCCCATTCAGGGTTATTACATTTAACCAAAACTAAAACCAGCGTGGTTTAAAAAAAATTGGGTAACACTTTACAATAAGGTTCATTAGTTAACTACATTAGTAAACATGAACTATACTGAACTGCAGTTTGTTAGCAAAAATTAACAAATACAGTAACAAATGTACTGCTCATGGTTAGTTCATGTTAGTTAATACATTAACTAATGTTAACTAATGAAACCTTATTGTAAAGTGTTACCAAAAATTGTTACTTGAAATAAAATGAAGTAGAAGTGTGACCTGTGTTAGCAAGGTCCCAGGGCATGCTCCCTCATGAGATTTCTTTTGTGGTACCATCCACATATGCAAAGTTGGTTGATAACATAACTGCAAAAAAAGTAATAACCTAGTAAACAACTGCTTGTGTACATAGGATATATTATGCATTTTATATTATTTAAGCACCTGGAACCTTATAATTTTGAAAGGAATTGTCAAAGTCTAACTTTTACATAACATTTTCTTATATTGTTTATTTCTTACTCCTTAATGGCTCTTAATGATTTCAGTTACATCATCTCTTGGAATATCTGAAGCTCAGGTTTTTTCTGTCAGTCATCATTAGAACAGAACACATTTTACACATGGGGAAAACTATTCATTTTCAATAATTCAAGAAGGTCCAGACTTTAAAGCTCTTGGTTACTTGCCCTTATTTACAATTTCTTGTAATTGTTTAACTGTTGCATTTGTTACAATAAGGATATAATTTGATAGCTCTTCATTTACCATGCTTAGTCCAATGTATTTATTCTTTTAATCTATACCATTTATGAAAAATTGCAACCTACACATTTAGAAACTATAACACGTTGTAATATAAATCTATAGTGAAAATATATTCCCTTAACAGACTATCTATTATAAAATTCTACGACAACAAAATGTGCAACAATAAATAGCTACAATAAAACGTGATACATTCTAGAAAGAGTGGTCATGGGTTGTTGGTGATGTTTTCCCCTCTTTTCATCAGTGTTTTAGTTTATGTGGCCATTTCAGATCACGTTTGACTTTCTCCATAGCATTTTAAAGTTGTAAATTCTCAATATTATATCTGAATATAATTCAAATGGGTCGTGATAGAAGAGGCTCCCACAAATCTTATCACACATTTGGCACACTGGCGAATGCATGCACAGTACACAGATTAAGTCATATTGTGCTAATAATTGGTCTGTTCAGACGGGAACTTAGCGCTTATAAAAGCTCTGAATGTACAATGTATACATTCGGGGGTACCTCACAAAGACTGTTAGAAAGTGCTCTCTACAGTATGTGCAACATTCCCAAATCATCTTGCTCCGCCATAGTGTGTGTGAGAGTTTGCTGGGATTATATCTCTAATAAGTATTTGTTGATGAGGCTGCAGGCATTTCCCCATTGGCTTGTCATCAGCTGTGCCAGACTCAGGCATCTTTGATCTGAGATGTGATTGGCCGCCTCAATGAGGCTACAGAAGGGGACACGCTGGCATGCATCCAACATTTGAACAATATAAAACAACATATATCTGAACCTACAGAACTCATACTCTGAGTGTTAACCAGTCAATGTATGCTACAATACTCAATTTAACTATTGCAGTTAGTTACAGAAAGTGTAAGGAAGAGACCAATAAAACTACACTACTGAAAGAAAGTCTCTTATGGTCACTGAGGCTGCATTCATTTGATTAAAAATACAGTAATGACTGTGAATTATAATTACAGTTATAAAATTCAGCATCACATATGATTCTAATATGCAGATTTGGCTGACTTCTTATCAATGTTAAAAAAGTTGTTCTGCTTAATATTTGTGTGGCAACCACAATACTTTTTTGAGGATTCTTCGATAAATAGAAAGTTTAAAAGGACAGCATTTATCTGAAATGGAAATATTTTGTAACCATTTTAAATGTCTTTACTGTCACTTTTAATCAATTTAATACATTCTTGTTGAATAAAAGTATTCATTTATTTAAAAACAAACAAACAAAAAATACTGGGTTGTTTCAAACCATGTCTGGGTCAAATATGGACAAACCCAACTGCTGGATAAATTTTTTAACCCAATGGTTTGTCCATATTTGACCCAAACATGGGTTGGAACAACTCAGCATTTTTTTGTGTGTGTACAGTTCATATTTTATTATATGTCCTCAGTATACATCAGGAAAATTATGGAATTTTAACTTAACTTTTTTGGAAATTTAAATTTAAAGAAATTTCACTAACATTTATGAAATAAAATGCTGAAAAAGGTATGTTGAATTTATGTTCTATTTTTGCACATGTATGAATTAACAGTGCTTGTACTTAAAAATTAGACCAAAATGAGTGTTTTTAGCATTTTGACATCTAAGCTTCCACTAAACAACTTTGCATACAGGTTCTCCAATATTATGGAGAGAGAAAGAGATTGATTTATTTAATATTTAGTTCTCTCATTCTTACACATTGTACACGATGTGTAAACATCGCAAAAAAAAAAAAAAAAAAAAAAATTTTAAATACTGTCTAATATTTTTAAATAACATATTTTGGAGCAATTTGTTATCAAAAATTATAGTGATGCAATAAAATGGAAAAGTTTCATAGCAATATCTCGTATTTCGTTGAAATATTATTTTGTTGTTACCCTATTCACCTGTTGTGTCTCCCAAATAGTGAAAAGCGCATGCACTAAAACAGTGAGATACAGCAGTCAAGAAGGAACACCTACTCTACCATCTGTGATTGTATCGCTGTCAGTGTGAACAGCTGCATCTTGCTTTATCTTAGAAGATTTCACAAAACCGAATTACTGGAATCCAGAAAAAAGAAACAGAATTAAGAAACTGCATGGAAGTCAGTTCTGATCCTGCGGGTGTAACCATTTACTAGCCACAAAAGGGCTGGTGCTCCATAAGTCTGACCTTTATGACCTGCCCGGCCTCTACCAACACAAACTCACTGACCTCATCAACCTTTGAGCTTTTCTTTAAGACACTGTGTGTTTGTGTCTGCGTGTGCAAAGCTGGAAGGAATAAGTTCAAATGTTTTCACTCTGACAAGCCATCAGATAGACATAATCGTCACTGCTCCTAAGTGCAGTCTATAGACAATATATATAATCATAAAACATTTCCATAATTTGAAATAAAAGTTGAAGGTTTTTTTGGGGGGGTTTTTTACAGTTTATTTCAGTTAATGTTTATTTATAGGTACTTATTACATCTTTTTACATGTTTTTGATAACCATTTCTAGTCTGTTTCTAGTTGAAAACTACAGTATACTGGAGCTTCATAGAGTGAGGTCTGTCACTGTGACCCAATGGGTTGTGTGTGTGTGTGTGTGTGTGTGTGTGTGTGTGTGTGTGTGTGTGTGTGTGTGTGTGTGTGTAAACTGTTAAAATGGGTTAGTAAGTCACTCAGCCTAAGGGTAGCATAGCCGTGTCATATCTGGGTGTTTGGACAGTGTCCTCTCTCACTCTTCCCTCTTCAGAATTACATAATCCTACATGATTGGTAAAAAGAAGTATATGGATGCACTGTAATGCAAAAGAGATGACTTTGGATAAGGAGCTATCTAATTTAATGAATCAGAAACAATACACTGTGAAAAAAAGTTTTGCTGGGTAACTTTATAAAATGCTTAATATTGAAGGTGTTACAATCAAATGTGAAAATAGCAAAAGTAATAGAATATTAATATTAGATAAAATTCATGGTAATCCTTGAGTGCCTCTCGTAGCTGACCTGCCTCTGCCTCTGCCTCTGTAGCTGACCATTTTAAAATATCTCTACATATATATTTATTGGTTTATGGCATTTTGGTAACGCATTACATCCAATGGAAAAGGCAGGTGCTGTCAGCAGCTAAATATAGATTTATAGTTATAAATTGCCCTGATAATCATCTAAATGAGTTCTCTAAATGTTGGTATCTCTTAGTGTGTGTGTGTGTGTGTGTGTGTGTGTGTGTGTGTGTGTGTGTGTGTGTGTGTGTGTGTGTGTGTGTGTGTGTTCTGCATGCCTCTTTATGGCTTCCCTCTCAGGACGGGATGGTAATAGCTTGCCTTAGGCCACAATTTAATTCCATGTAACGAGGTCCTTCCCCAAAGTGGCCCCAGGAGCCCCTCTCTGTAAGAAGCAAATTGATCACAATCTAAGGGCCTCTCTTCACCTGAGAGCGCAGTCTCTCTCTTTCTCTCTGTCTCGTTCACCTCCCTTGAACACTCCATCTCAGTATCCTTATCTGTCTTAAGCTTTCTCTAAGATCACTCTTGCTCTTCATCTAAATCTCCTTACAGCCCTTTGTTTCAAAAGCTTGCACAAACAGTTCTTCTGTTACACACCTTTTGTTCGACATTTCCTCTTTACACTCAATGCCGTTCCTAATGTAATTTTCCTAGAGGCTTCCTAAAACAGATATAATCACATTAGCATGCTTTAAAAATCTGGTTCAAAGAGTTCACTGTGTAAGCGCATGCATGCAGTCAGGAGTCTTTAAGCACACAGGAGGACTGAAGGTGCAATGGATCTAAGCTAATGAGATTTCTATGTATATATAGTGAGTGAGGTTTAAAAGTCCCCACTGAAAATGAAAAGAAAAAAAAATGAGCAGGAAATATTTAAGATTCTGCACTAACAGGTATTTGCACTATTCATGCTTCCACTGAAGCACAAGATGCTCCTTGATCATGCTGGAGAACATGGTCATCAGTTTTCACACAAACTTGTGAAGTTCATACAGTCTGAGTGCTGCTGCAATTAAAGTAAAAGTAAAGTAAAATTTCCCAAATACTTAGAAATTCAAATTGTCACACAAATTATGTTAATAATTATATATTTTGTATTAAATTAGGAAAAAATAAAAAATAAAATTGCTGTGGTTTCTTCTATAGACATCTATTCTATCTCCGTGGACAGATTTGTCTGTCTTGACATGTATGACCAAACAAGTCTGTGCAAACTACTTTTCTGATGCAACTGAAAGTGAAAAAAGTGAAAACTAACTGTGAGCAGTGGGCACACAACCCTATATACTATAGGAGAGAGAGAGCTTCGATCTAGATCTGATTTCTGCGTTACATAAAGCAAAAGACAAAGTTTCTCCTCCCTCCGTGCCTGAGGTAGAACAGTAAGCCTTTCAGCGGAAAGTTGCTTTCTGGACAGTATATATCCCGGTGAACTGACTGTGGGATAAAACCAGGACCATTTTACAAACCTTACAGAACCCCCATCCCCTTTTCGCCCCCCATAATCGTAAGTTCAGGATGCAACATCACTGTCATGTGGAACGGTCCCAGTGGTGTCAGCTTCCCTTCTGCACCATATCAAAAGCCCCAGGTGCCACTCTCCAAAGCACACATTACTGAATGAATGAACACTTAGTGAAGGGTGAGACCAGTCGAAGAGAACTAATAAAACTGAAATGCAGCAAAGCAGAGAAAACATGCAGAAATACCGCAGGGAGGGCAAAATGAAAACATTAAACAGACATATTTAGCCTTACAATTCAGCCACTCTCGGAGCTTCTCTCTCATACAAACTCAACAATCTCAAACAAGGGCTCTGCAAACAGATGACACACTAGTCTACACATTCTCAGTCGATACCACGACGTGTTCACAAAAACACTACAGGGGACAAGAGCCGACATGGTCACACTCGGAAATATAGATGTCAAGACACTATCTGGTTGGTGTTATGTAGTCACCTAGAAAGTAAAGTACTACTACTACTGTAGAATACAATCCAGAATTTATTATATAAGTGTAAATAAAAGTGCAGAATGATACAAATGAGAGTAAAATAGATTGAATAAAGAACGCAACATACTGAATGGATTAGTTTTGTGCTGGCTGTGCAACTCACTTTTGGGGATTACATATCTTGGTTTTCTTTGTGTAATCTTTCTCAGGTTACATAAGAGCAAGCCATTAGTCAACCAAGCAGAGACTAGCAGCTACTATAAACAACTGACCAGATGATATTAGTACTGATACAAACCTGGGCTTCAAACTGAAAGTAAGTAACAGTAATGGCTGGTTATTGATAGTTTTACTTAGTTATTGTTGGCCTATTGCCTGGTTAGAGATTTGGAGTAGTGTGCAACGCGTAATCCATTTCTGTGATGTCGACATGTGTATGGTGTCAGTCAAACAAACAATGCTGTGCTTATTGATCTGCCTCCCAACTGCAATATGAAAAACATATTTAAATGAACAAAAAACAACACGTTGGTAATATATATATATATATATATATATATATATATATATATATATATATATATATATATATATATATATATATATATAGATAGATAGATAGATAGATAGATAGATAGATAGATAGATAGATAGATAGATAGATAGATAGATAGATAGATAGATAGATATAGATACACACACACACACACACACACACACACACACACACATACAGTACATTCATGGGACAAAAGATCTGTCAACTGGATCCTGTACTTCACACAGCTATAATATCTATACACACAATTTATGCTCATTTACAGTAGAAATAAAGCTCATGGTTGAGCGGACCATGCATATTGATCCTGCTCTTCAGCGAGCTGAGACACGCAACATCAAGCAGGTCGATGGAGAGATGGCCTCACACTCTGGAAGCCAATGTGATGCTAAAAGCTATTGGCATTAGCAGTTCATGCGTAACTGTCTCTCTTTGTGTCTGTGGCTCAGAGTTTCAGGGGTGCAACAAGGACTGAAATGAGCATGAACAAAGCAACGTCAGAGACATTTGTGAAAATCATGGTCAGATATGAAGTAAACACAGGCCAGATCACGGATCAAACACTTGAGACTTCTTGTGCTGTATATGTGAGTGTGTGTGTGTGTGTGTGCGTGTGTTTTTGTGACATATCAGGACACAAATGTGTATAATGACATGGGTATGACATAGGTATTACAAGGAGAGGGTGACTTATGAGGACATTACCCATGTCCCCATTTTTCAAAAGGCTTATAAATCATACAGAATGAGTTTTTTTGGGAGAAAGTAAAAATGTGCAGTTTCCTGTGATGGGTAGGTTTAGTGGTAGGGCTAGTGTAGGGGGATGGAAAATACGGTTTGTACGGTATAAAAACCATTACGCCTATGGAATGTCCCCACAATTCACAAAAACAAACGTGTGTGTGTGTGTGTGTGTGTGTGTGTGCAAACAGAGTTTTAACGTGATCTGCGTGTGACAGAGTTGTGGGAAAACTAACACCAGCCCTGAAGCAGCTCTGCGCACTGTAATGGAGAAGACGAGGTTTGGAGCGGATGTAGAGCTAGAGTTACTAGATTGGGTACCACAGTCCATCAGATATATGCATTGGAAGACACTGCAAGTTCATCTCTGATCAATGAAGCAAACTGATAAATGTTTTGACCAATAGGACACATATCTGTGTACACAAATGACACCCTCAAACACATAAACAACAAAAAATGCACTAATGATGTTAGTTACCATAAAGAGTTTCAGTGCTTAATCATTTTCTACCTCTTATAAAAACTTTTTTTTGTATATTTATTATATATCTATTTTTTGTATTATATATTTTTAATATATAATATTCACAAAGAAATCAGTAAATATGAAAAATGTTTTAAGATTATATATATATCATAGCTGTTCCCAACACTTAAAAGTTTCCCAAAAAGGAAAATTCCTTCATGGCATACACCATGACTTTATTTATTGCATGACAAGAGATGTTATGTAAAAAATAAGTCTCAGTCACCATTACTTTGATTGTATGGAAAAAATATGCAAAAAAAGTAATTTAGGTTTGGAAACTAAATTAACTTTTTTAATTTATTTATGAACTGGCCCTTTAAGAAAAAGCTTGCGGCCTAACAGTGATGCACGTCTATTATCAGTTCAAACGTGGAATCAACAGACAGATACATTAATTATAAAGAAACATACGCATTCAGTGTGTGGTAATCACCCACCATTAACTAGAAATAATAACTAAACATTTCGCTTTTACTACCTATATCAACGATTTAATTTTCTCATTATATCGACTAAAATGTTTCTCTGTCGGGCGATTGAGCCACACAAAATGTAGGGTAAATGCAAAAAGTAGTTTAAAAAAAAGTTTCAATTGATTAATCCCATCACCAGTTAAAACAAATAGGCCTAGCAATTATTCCCGTCCTGTCACTGACATTGAAAGACAAGTTGGTCTTCTAAACACAAAGCAACACAAAATTACGTGATATTATATACGTTTGTAAGAAGATTTCGTCTGTATATCAGATTACCTCACAATGAAGTAATTGAACAGTTATTTTAAAATCATGAAGCCCGCGCTATGCTGATGTCAAAGTCGGAGACTTGGGCTCCGTGAGAGGCCCCAGATACTGATGTGATTCTTTCTGACACGGTCCTTTGGGGCACAGAAAGAGAGACGCAGAGAGGTGCTCGGGGAGCGTAGGTTGTGACAGAGATGGAGAAGCCGAGTTTCTGGTGTTTCCCAGTGCACGCGCGTTCAACTTTCCCCCCTTGCAACAAAGAAGCAGGAAAAAGCTGCCTATAATTTACAGATTTTAGAAAAAAATCACGACTCGGCATATTGGAAAGAAACCCGAATGTGTGCTGTATTTGTTTTTATATTTGACTATGAAACGAAAATCGAATAACGAAACAGCAGAAGAGCTGAATCAATCAGAACGCGCAAAATCTTTTAATCTATTTTAATTAGGCTAGTAGTTCAACATCTGTATTATTATTATTATTATTATTATTTTAATAATCTGAATATAGCCCATTTATCAATGATAACAATGATAGCGACCTTCGAACTGTAAATATTTCATACATCTTTAAATGCTTAGAAAATGTTGGCTTTTTCAAAATATAGGAATTTAAACATCTTTCCAGGATTATGACAAATATGGCAGAGCACGTAGGTTACACTTTAAGCCATAAAACACGCAATAACTGAAGTGTTCTGACTACAATTGAAGTGAGGAATTTAAATTACAAGACACATTCTTCTGTCCTTTTTGTACTTTATTATTGCCGTTTTTCTTTACGAAAGGTCCACACGCACTTTTGCGTTCTTCCATTCAGGTGTCCGAGAAGAGCGCGTGGGATGGGCAAAGCGCGCGCTGCTCCACGCTTGTCTTGCGCGAGAGAACCCGGCTCGCGCGGACATTGCCGCTGCACTTCGACGCTTTCAGCGCGCAGCGGCGCCTGACTGACGGAAATGGGTCAGTAGAACGCATGACACTAACTCCACTTTACCCACACAGTGGTGGTCCGACCGTCTGCCTCAAAATACTACACCACCTCACTTACAAAAACAACACGAGTAAGTTTTGACGCAACTGTTTCCCAAATGTGATAACCTGCAACAGTCTTAAAAAAAGCAACAATTTCTCACACGTCCATAAATGAAACACAAAGAGCAAGGCTATGAGTAAGATACATAACTGTGCATTTTCAGTGCCAAGTCTTTATAGGCTCATAAATACATTTCCAGTCTTTAGGAAAGTTGGAGTGAAGTTGTCTCAGATGAGCTGTCTGAGGAAGTCGCGTGCACTCATAAACACGAGACTCGGAACGATGTGCGGTTTATTTCTCTTCGGATGCCTTAAGCTCGTCTGAATATAAAATACAGCCGACCAAAAACACGTTTTTTTTATTTTTTTATTCATGTGTTCATGAATCTGGCAGAGCTCTGTGTCTTAGACCGCACTAAAGTATTACTTTATGAAACAGACAGAACCAGGAAAGATGGACAGACTCTGGGATGAGAATAAAAAGACACCCTGTATTATTCAAATGAGCTGTCACAAACAGTTGTATTCCTACCTCGCATAGTGGTGGCGACTCGCTCCCGAACGCGTCAGTCATGAAGAAACAAACATAAACCAGAGTAAAAAAACAAAATCCTCGGTGGTGAAGTTTGGTCTCGTCAAAGTGGGAGACTACTGTGCAAAACCATTCCAGAGGTGAGTGAAGCGGTGCTCGAACTCTTCAGTTGTGCGGTAAGGCCAGCATGCGGGTTTTCACATGACATCTGCGAGCGCATATACCCAACGGAGGTTTTCACTGCCTCCGTGAGCGCAGGGGAGAGCGCACAACAGGCTTACGGCGGCCCGGATTGGGTTGACACTTTTCGCTCCGCCCACTTTCTAGCGTCTTCAGAGGCATGGAGCAGATACGGACACTGCGCGGTCTGCGCGTACGCGAGCGCGGGGCTTTGAGTTCATACACAGACTTCGCTTTACAGAAAAAAAAGTAAAACCTTTTTCTCGTACCTATCATGTTAATTTTTTTTTTTTTTTTTTTTGCTTTTCCCTTTTACGGGTTGCTTGCTGTTACTGTTAGTAGCCTAGTAGTCGTAGAAATATCTTTTACTAGGACTAGTCTGAATATCACACATTAATCGTGTTATACATGGTTGGTCATAACGGAGTAAAAAATATGTGCATGCTTTTTTAGTTTCTTTATGTATTTAAGTTTACAAACTTTCAAGATCTATATGGCAGTAAGTCCATATTAAACACTAGTTATTGTGAGATGTATGTTTTATCATTTAGAAATGTTGCCTGCCAGAGAGAGCAAACACCATAAAAGGCACAATATATGACCCTGGACCACAAAACCAGTCATAAGGGTCAACAGTTTTTTAAAATTGAGATTTATACATCACATGAAAGCTGAATAAATAAGCTTTCCATTGATGTATGGTTTGTTAGGATAGGAAAATCGCCTTCAAAGTTGTCCATATGAAGTCCTTAGCAATACATATTACTACTAATAATACATTTTGTATATAAAATAACATAAAAAGAAAAAGAAATGTACATAAATGAAAAATCAATCATTTTGACCCATACAATGTATTGTTGGCTATTGCCACAAATTATGACTTATGACTGGTTTTGTGGTCCAGGGTCACATATCCCCCTCCCACAAATGCATGGGCTACTTTGTATGTCCTGTCGTAAAAAAACTAAAAAAAACTAATGTTTTTTTGATATCTGGTGTTTTAATGATGGACATTTGACTCTCAAATACAATGTATAATAGAATTTATAGCCACTATGCATATGAAGACTTCCAATGCAAAAGCCTCTAAAAGCCACCTGGGTCAAAAATGAGATAACGATACTGAGTGAATGCTCTCCGCACATAGTATACATTCATCAAATACTTTCGCTTCAAACCCACTAAATCCCAGCCTCAGCCCATTCAGAAGTACCGGTACTTAGGTAGAAACCTATACATAAGAGCCTGACAAAAATGCTAATTTTAAAGAAAAACATCAGACGGACTTAGAGGCTTTTGCATCTCAAGTCTTCATATCATAGTAATCCACTGATGTTTTCTTTGAGAAGTCCACATGAGCAGATGTTTTTTCAGTGTGTATTGTAGACTAATGTGCCAAATCAGACAAGAGCAGTGTGTAAAAAAGAAAAATCAATGGTGCAAATAAATATATATTTTTTAAAATTGTCTTTTTTTAAAAATTGCATAATATGGCTTAATGTTTCTATAAATCTGGCTGATGAACCAATAAGTATACTTAATGTTATATCACCTATTCATTAAGGTTCATCTACGAGCCATCAATTTAAACAAGCAAATAGGAGAGTGTGAAATTGCCCATTGCCTGTGTGTTTATGGGGGAGGTGGAGACAGAGACTGAGCTACAGACCCATCCAGGGAAAGGCAGAGACTAACTGCCCAGAGCACATCACCACTGACCTACATTTCTTTCCCCCCTTTTTTTATTTTCCATTTCCACTATATGAACAAACTCATAATTGTGATGTAATGACAAAAAGCAAGCATGACAATAAAACCTGACCAGTCCATTGGAGATTGTAAAGCACTGTCCTGGAGTGACAGCACTGTTGTTGAACAAAAAGCTTTTTCTGGCTATTCAGGAAAGGGCTGAGTGTTGCAAAAAGAAATACATGTAACCTGTGAAGTGGAATAGATAGGTTAAAGTGCGTGTCTTTTGTGAAATCAACATGCAATAAGTTTATCATAAACAGAATTAAAAGACACACAATCACATTATGAACCGTATTATATTTTTACAGGGCTGCAGATTTACACTTACAGCAGACCTACAGGAATAAATTAACGATCCAAAGACGGATGCAGCCATATGGCGTCTACAAACCAATCAAAGTAAAGGTAAACATTTTTGGCACTGTACAAAGGCTTAAGAAAGAGTTGCACTATATTCATGCTTGTTTTGAAAAGCTTGTATTCTCTTCTGTTTATTCCATTGCATTTGTCTACTTTTATGACATACTGCTGTCAAACAGAATAGCTCAAGAACGTCTAAATTGTGATGTTATTTCACATAAGTGCATAGTTCTCCTCTAACTGGACTGTTGGTCAGGCCACTTCACTGTTAGTCATTATTTTTGAGAGAAGACAAGACTGAGGTCTAAAGATAGAAGCATTAAATGAGTTGATAGATCTCCGTGGTTTTAAGGTTAAAGCATATTTGTGCAACTCCTTTGTCCTTGAATCGACCATCAGGAAGTTAACTTAAACATAATTAGATAACTTTCCATTGAAAATAAAAATTAGGGCACCATTTCTCAAAGGGATTCCCCTTAACTCTCAAATGACACATGCCTTCATATTGTACTCTGGAAACAAGCAGGTGTTTTTGAATAAGAGAATGTTTCATGGGAAATTGATTTAGTATTATATAGGCCTACAGAACATGATGCTTATTTATATACGTTAGGTGCGTTCACGTTTGAATCTCTTTTCTATCACTGTTCAACATAGGTATATAGATCAGAGTTCACTCAATAATTGTCTCCCCTTGCAAATCTACATGTGAAATGTCAACATGCTGAATATGTCAGACAAAATCCTTGCTGTGGTAATGAGTCGAGAGAGAGAGAATGACATTGGCTTTCAGAGAGAGAGAGAGAGAGAGAGAGAGAGAGAGAGAGAGAGAGAGAGAGAGAGAGAGAGAGAGAGAGAGAGAGAGAGAGAGAGAGAGAGAGACAGAGGGGAAAAATACACTTGAGAAATTTACAGAAAGATACCACAAGTGACAGAGGCAATTTTCTGGGAAAAAATTACTTCATCATAATTTCAATCCCAAAAAGAATTGGAAAGAAAGCCCTGAAGGAGCCGTGTCGTGTCACCTTGAAAAATGGCAGTGGAAAAGATCACTAACTTCTCTACACACACACATTATTTGATGCACACATATACATGTACACAAGCACACGAAATCAAACTAATAATTCAATCTATACTGTTTCTTTATCCACAGTTTTGTTCTTTGTACTGTGTTTTGACACTTTTATAAAAATGCTGCAATTTCAGTCAACAGAGTGAATACTGTATCTTTTTTCCATACATAATTACACTATAAACCTTGACAGCTCACTTATCAAAAGTATAGGTAAATTTTAATATAATTAGACGGGTTTTGCACACTAATAAATGATCAGATCTAGTATATGGAATCATTTCAGCTGGTTGTCAAAATGACCCAAATAAAGCCAAAGGGACTATATTATAATTTTATTGCGAGACTAATAAAGTTGGAGCCCATCTCATCTGTATCAGCAAGTAATAAGCAGATTTCTCATCAAAGCTCTTAATAAGACCAATCGTGCAAAATATAACTGCCTTCCCATCAACATAATACAGAAGACTGCCAATCAGTTGATTTTAATTGGATTTTTTTCTTAATCCATGATTTTTTTTCTCGTTCACTCTCTTCTAACAAAGCTATTAAGATATTGAATCTAATGTTACATTGAGTGTATAGGTTTTTTGTATGACACATTAGAATATCCTCATATGCCCCGAGGCAAACTCTCAAAATAATTTCTCCTGCTGATTTAGTTTTCAGAGCCTAATAAATGTTGATGTTGGATATGCTGAGAGAGAATTTTGTACGGAAACACTGCTTCTAAAACGCTTGCCTTTGAAAACACTGATCTCAAATAACCACATACTAAAACAACATAAAGACCAGCTACTATATCATCCAATTCTTACAGTGATAAATGTCTGAACAGCTTCTGGCATTAAGACTGTCAGTAACTGGCCAAGACAATGCTGAAATTGATTATGCGTCTCTTTGGATTACTTGATTCTGATTGGTCATTTGCGCCACCTAAAGATCCGCCATTATCCATGGCAACTCAGTGTGTCACACCACTTTTTTTCAGATATAGTGGCGCAACTTTCAAGACTCTCGTATCACACTGCGGACTCTCGTCTTGTTTCATACAAATACAACTGGCACAATATTGTGTCTCCGCTATCGAGTGTATTGACAATGACTTTGGAGGACTTTAATATTACGTGTTAATATTGTAGCCATGTTCATATTGTTTCATGGCTGATTGTTTTTGCAGATTGTTTTGTATATTATATTTTTTTCCTAGCTGAGGCTTTCAGATAATAGACTATACAGGCAAGATTATTATATAATTTTAACTCAAATCAGTATTTCATGCCCATGTTTTTATTAATGAATGTGAAATACATGGCATAATGTACAGTCAGCCATAATGTGCATAATGTACAGTCAGCCAGTCATTATCGCGACATAAACCTCCCTCAACAATGTCCTAAGGACTCCGATGCGGAACGCAATTTAGTTGTAGGTTTAAAATCCCATTCCAATTCAAATCCTCATTTGTTGCAGTTAGAGTCACCCAAAACGACCGGATTCTGTGTCAAAGCATGACCTCCGTGTCCTACATAAGCCAAGTTCAAACAAATCGACACTTCTCAGAACTTCTTAGTCTATCACAGATATACACCCTTAACTTAACATTCCTTATTCATCCACGGACATAACTCGCCGTTAATAATTCACACCTACATACTTGATTTGCGCAATCATTTTTAAGGGACCATTATCGCAAATTGGCCTTTCGAATTTATGAATCTAAAGGGACGGATCTAATGGGGAAGACCTTCACCTCTCTACACCCTAAAGAGGAAGTGTCTGATGAGGAGAGGCTAATGGCTGCAGTACAGTCACCTCAGGGGCTGAAGACTGGAGTCAGAGGGGTTGAGGTAATGGAACATACGCCTGCAGTAGCTGAATTATTCACTTGATCCACTGATGCAATATACACTAACACGCAATACACACACACACACACACACACACACACACACACACACACACACACACACACACACACACACACACACACACACACACACACACACACACACACACACTACTGGCTGTCTGGAGTGAGACGAAGTTTCTCTCTCTTCTCTGATGAGCAACTTGCTGTCGTGTGCACATTTTCAAAGAGTCTCCCTGCGTTTTAACATCCCAATCTTCACTTTGATGTATGTCATTTATCTCTCATTTGTTAGTTCCACAGATTGTCACCGTTAAACTCAACACGTTCCTGGTTTCGTCTGGCCGATGACCAATCCAAATCTCCTGGCATGATTTTAAACAAAACACAACACCGTTACGGATTCCAGCACTCCTTCCCTCCCGCCTTCCTTCTCTCGCTCATGAAAAACAGATTAAGTTAATGAATTGATGGGCATCTTGCCTGTGCAAGCTGAGAGTTGGGCTATGCGGACAAATAAAGTAGCATTACAATACAAGAGCACAGACAGAGACAAAAGAGAGGCTGCATAGCTTCCCTATTGTTCGGCTGGGAGAATATAGAAAGGCTTACAGACAGCTTGTCTCACGAGCCAAACGTGAAACAAAGGGGAACTTGTTGCCAGTGTTGAGGAGAAATTACAGTAGTGTCAGGATGCTTGTAGGGATGTGGGGGGCACCAGACTCATAAACGCATAAACAGAGACATATTTACTGTAGCAAACATCCGAGTGCCGCTGACAGCTTGGACCGCTGGGGGATTATGGGGATTCTCAAGGGAGTCTGAGTCTCGGAGAGCCATAGGAAGAGGATGATGGTGTCTTGCTTTTATCGTCCTTGATATAGATACCATAAAAGCGAGGAATATGTTAGTGATGCAACCGTAGAACAACTCTCACACTCTCTGAAAACTGTGACTGTAGAAACAGTCTCTTATAATTTATCATCTCCATACAGCACTCATGACCTTTGCCTTCTGACTATTGGCATCTTCCTTGAACCCCATCAGAAATCACGTGGTCACTTGGTGCCCACCAGGGGCTGGGGTCTTGCTATATCCTCTTAGTGTCTGCCCAGTCAGCAATTGCAATTTAATCTTCAATAGAACTGTATAGTGTGGAAGTGTTCGCTGGGGAGTTCGAGGGGGACTGGTGTGTGCCATGTGTGTGTTTCTAATGACAATGATGGGGGGCGATGAGACCTTCTGTTTTTAACTCCACCCTCCCTCTGGGCCCTGGCTGGCTTAATCCTGAGTCTAGGAGAGGGATTAGAGGGCACTCGACCATACCAACATCTCACAACAGGCAACGATTCTTACCGCACACATCCAAGATTATGTATATAAGCAGTTTAGCTTATGATGGCTGTAGGAATATTATAATCTGCTGGGTGATAATGATCTTTTATACACAATTAGATGATGCTGAAAACATAAGCATGTAAACATGCAGACAAACAGACATATAATAGACAGATTGAATTATTATTTTTATATTATTTATTTTTTTTCCTTGGGAAAAGTCTGTCCTCTACACTGTTTCTGATAAATTCAACTGGTTTATAGAGCAATTGCAGGGGTTATATTTGGACACTTAATCCAGACTTAAAATGTCTGAATGTCATTGAATTAAATGCTGAATATCAAATCAAGTGATATCTGCAAACAAATAATGCTAGAGCTTTAAAATAACTTTTCTTCAAAATTTTCGCGTGACTTCAGTGGATGTATGAAGTTATTTTTGTGTTAGGTGTCCTAGCAGATTTTTAAATATATCCAAAAACTTCAATATACAATATAGTCAATATACACTACCGTGTTTAAATTAATACTTTTATACAGCATGGACATATTAAATGGATCCAAAGTGACAAAAAAAAAAAAAAAAATTCAAATACATAGAACAATTTCTGAAGGATCATGTGACACTGAAGACTGGAGTAATGATGCTGAAAATTCCAACAGAGGAATAAATTACATTTTTAAATATATAAAAATAGAAAACAGTTGTAATAATATTTCACAATATAGCTTTTTTAACTGTATTTTTGATTTAACAAATGCATTGCAAATTGTGAGTATAGGAAAATTCTTTCAAAAACATTTCAAAAACTTTCCGACCCCAAACCTTTAAACGGTAGTGTATTCATTTATACTGTATATATATCTGTCTTCACCTGATTCCCCCTTCCTCTCTTACTACCAGGCAGATCATTTGTCATCTCAATTTGTCTTTGTTTCAGCTGAGGAACAATTGTTAATCTTGAGGATTAGTAGTTGCAACAACTCTAACAACTGTGTGTGTATGTGTGAGAGGAGGGGGAGGTAGAGCGAAAATAAAGGGTAGGAGAAAATTCCTCAGCTTTCTCATTGAAACAAACTATACGCATGTTTATTATATATAGCTGATTCACTTGAACAACAACAGCAAATTTGACATTTTTGATATTGCAGGCATGACAAATGGCGTGATAACTGAAATAAACAAATTTGCGACATCATACGAAATTATTTTTCAAGTGCAAACACTCATAATCTTGCTGTGTCTCTTGCGGTAGCTATTTGATCATTTATATTTGTGGGAAGAGGAAATGTGTTGGGGGGTTGGGGTATACACAGCTCCATATGTAGGGGATGTAAGCCTTTATTTCTGTGGTATTATGTCTGCTTTAACGTATGCCTCAAAACCGCACACACTTTTGTCTGATTCTGTATGCTGTCTGAGCTCAAAAACATCTTTTTACACACGCACACACTCATTCGCGCAAGCACGCACAGACACAGACAAATACACATTAGCACACTCCAACTGACTCATTCAATACGTAGAGAAACTGAATGCAGAAAAGTGAAATTTCTTTGACAGTCTCATTCTGGCTCCTTTATTCTCATCTGAAAAACATGGGTGAAATATGTGCTCTTTAGACTATATGTTTGAACTTAATAGGTCATGTGACTTGAAATGCATTTTCTCCCTCATCTTTTTGCTTCGTCCAAACAAGAGATAGGCTGATATTTTTTTTTAGAATCTGCTTGAACAACCTTGAGTAAATTATAAAAAAATTCTGTCATGATTGGCTCTTTCATACAATGATAGTGGATGGAGACTGGGGCTGTCAAGCTTCAAAAAGGACAAAAAAGCACCATAAATCCATCATAAAAGTTGTCTAAACTACTTGTGCACTATATTCCAAGTAACCTTGATGTGGGGAACTGCTTAGGACAGGGTAGTCCCCATTCACTTTCAGTGTATGGAAAATAGCAGCTTCTCTTTTGTATTCTATCATTTTAAAAGAAAGAATCCCTTTAAAGAAAGAAAGAAAGAAAGAAAGAAAGAAAGAAAGAAAGAAAGAAAGAAAGAAAGAAAGAAAGAAAGAAAGAAAGAAAGAAAGAAAGAAAGAAAGAAAGAAAGAAAAGAAATACACTGTAAAAACAGTCAGATTTACTATATGAAATTAGTTAATTTTACTCAAATATTACTTAAAGTTCATTACATAAGAAAAAGTTATGTGAACTCAATTACTGATAATATTGAGCAGTGATTAAATGGAATGGGTCATAGCAAATGTCTAATCCCCAGCATGATTTGCTTCTGACGGTTAAAGAAGAGTAAATGTTAAAATTAAGAGTTATTTTATGTTTTGCTCAAGAGTAATATGGGGGTGATCTGCTGGTGTTTAATGTTGTTATGTTGAAATTTAAAAGTATCATGATATGTCTATTAATAATATGTGTTGCTTTATTTAAAAAGGAATAGCTGTGCACACTTTAGGGCAAAAATAGTCTCTTTGTTAATTACCTTGCTATTGCTAACTAGAAGTTCTTTTTCAGTCAGTCACTTTCGACATTACGTGAAAATGAACTGATCACACTTGGGTCCCCAATCACCTTGGAGTGGTAAGAAAACGGGCCAATGTACATTATCGAGTAAGATTTGCATGACATGCCACTCCCCTAGACATACGGGTATATAAGCTTGCCGGCAACTCACTCATTCAGCTTTTTGCTTTGGAGCCGAGCGGGTTGTTTGTCAGCGATCTGTGTTGGATATATTCCGCATTCAGCAGTGTGTTTTGCCACAGAAAGACCTAACATGCACAGATAAGTGCAGCGATCACACCTCTGGGCTCTTCAACAGTTAAAAGACCAAGCACAGGTGAAGTTGTGTCTTTTTAAAGATGGCATTTCACCTGTGTGTTTTCGGATGAAGCCGTTTCCTGGCCCCGTCTGACAGCCACGTTCACTGCCTTGCGTGTTTGGGCCACAATCACGCTGATGTTCACTGTGGGAACATGACCATCGCGATGTTAAGATCGAGACTCTGCTATTCCCCATTTTGGTTTCCACCACTTTGTTTAATACACAAGGTGATCTGAGGATTATAGTGGGAGCTCTCCCGCCACCCTCCACCCTGCCCTTAACACTCACGGTTGGACGATTAGTTTCTCAGTGCGGGCCGTGCTGCACAGCATCGTCTTGCCCTGGTTCCTTTCTTCCCGGATATGCATGAGGAGGTCACAAAGTCGTGGAAAGCAGCTTTTATTGCTGCTTCCTTCGCTCACCTCGGCCTCTTCAGCAACATTGTCAAGGACTTTGCAGTTCTCCGCAGTACCTAAGCAGACGCCGCCCCCGCCTGCCCGTCGCCGAGGGTGCTCTCATGACAGTTCACACTTCCAGGAGAATGGAGACTCAACCCCTAGGTGGTCCAGCTGATCTGGAGTCGATTTGAAGATGCACAGGTAGACCTACTTGCCTGTCCGGAGGCCTCCCATTGCCAGCTGTTCAATTCCCTGACCGAAGTACCCCCGGCATGGATGTACTGGCACACAGCTGGCTACACAAATATGCTGTTCGCACTTGATGATTGCCTTACTGGCACACTTGGGCCTGTTTTTTGGACCTAATGTTGTTCACGAAAACCCCTCCCTGGTGGATTCCTCTGAGGAAGGACCTGCTTTCTCAGGGATGGAGCACCATATGGCATCCGTGTCCAGATCTCTGGAACCTCCATGTGTGGCTTATGGACGGGATGTGGCAAACTTAAGTGGCCTACCACCAGCAGTGGTAGACACTATTACTCAAGCCAGAGCTCCCTCTACTAGGTGAGCTTATGCCTTGAAGTAGAGTCTGTTCTTTGATTGGTGCTCTTCCTGCCGGGAAGAACCCCATAAATGCCCGATCAGCTCTGTGCTTTCCTTCCTGCAGGATAGGTTGGAGCAAAGGCTATCTCCCTCCACCTTGAAAGTGTATGTTGCTGCTATTGCAGCACATCACGATGCAGTAGTGGTAGGTCTGTGGGAAAGCATGTCCTGGTCATCAGGTTCCTGACAGGCGCCAGGAGACTAAATCCTCTTTGGCCATGCTTCATCCCCTCTTGGGACCTCACCGTGGTACTTCCAGTCCTACGGAGAGCACCTATTGAGCCACTGCAGTCAGTCGAGCTTAAGATCGTGTCTCTCAAAACAGCGCCCACATCTATCAAGAAGGTGGGGGACCTGCAAGCATTTTTGGGCAGAATTTTTGGCCTAGAATTTGGACTGGCTGACTCTCACGTAATACCGGATATGTGTCCAAAGTTCCCATCACTCCCTTTTGGGACCAGGCGGTAAACTGGCAAGTGTCATTGGAGGCAGACCCGGCCCTCACATTGCTGTGTTCCATTCATGCCCTGCACATTTACGTGGACCGCACAAAGAGTTTTAGAAACTCAGCACTTTGTCTGTTTTGGAGGTCAGCAGAAGGGAAAGGCTTCAAACAGAGGTTGGCCCACTGGGTAGTGGATGCCATTGTCTTGGCGTACCAGTCCAAAGGCGAGTTGTGCCCCCTCAGTGTTGCCTCTTCCTGTTGCCTCTTGTGCTGGTGCACGGCACCTCTCTGGCAGACATCTGCTGGGCGAAACCTAACACCTTCAAGAGATCCTACAATCTCCAGGTTGAGCCGGTTTCTTCCTGTGTGATTGGTACAAACAGGTAATGTGTGAGAAGACTGGCTCAGTGTCTCGCTTGCAGCGCCATTTGGGGGATAAGAGCACTTTCTTACTCTCCAGGAGAGTTCCCCACTTGGCGAACCCTGGATGGAGTTTCCTCCAAGCATCCTTCGGCAGTCAGACGTGGCGGAGGCGACTTGCACCAGGCCCAGTACTTAAGACGCATGCCCAGTCAGTCAGCCCATGTACTTGGCTTATTACCCCATGTGATTCCCTCTTGGTAATCTCATATGCCTATTCTTCCACATACAGTTGCAGCGCTTTTCCTTAAGGAGGAAACTGAGATGTTATGTCCCACCTGCCACAGTTCTGTACCACTACCGAATGGCCTGGACCCCGTTTCACCTCCTCACCACAAACCTGACTGATTGCTGGTAAGCTTATATACCCGTATGTCCGGGGGAAGTGACTTGCCATGCAAATCCCACTTGCAAAATGTCAATTCTTACCACTCCAAGGTGATTGGGCTCCTAAGTGAGATCCCCATAATGTCAGTTAATTTCGATGTAATGTCTCCGTTCCCTCCTTCAGGGAATGAGAGCTACAACAGTAACCAGGATGATAACAGTAAAAGATTTGAGTTAACCTAAATATTCAGATTTTAAAGGGGACATAAAAGTTTCTGCCAATATCATGTTAATCTTGAGTACCTATATAGTAGCATTGCATCCTTCATATCTCCGAAGAGTCTTTGGTTTTATCAGATTTATACAGCTGTACCGCTTCTTTCCAAAAACAGTTGAGCTCCTGGAGGTGTGCCATGACCCGTGGTGTAACCCGAATGGAGCATGTTGATGGGCGTGCTCTTGCTCTCGCTCTTGTTGATGTGTACACATGCTGTTCCAGGAGAAGTGCCCATACAAGGAATTCTTACAACGTCATACAGGGCCATACTTGAAAAAAACTTTCTGAAACTTATACGAACCCTGAAGGAGTGTACTTGGCACAGAAATACTCTGTCATATGACCGTGTTTAGTATGAGAATTCAACTCTTTAACAGTGTAAATAAGTCAAAATGCATGAAATTGCATTAGACATCCCCTTTAATGATTTTATGCAATTTAATACATTTTCAGCTACAGAAAGTATTTAAGTGGAATTAAGTGGGTTTTTAAACTTAAATGGTTTAAGGCAGGGCTGTCCAAACTCGGGCCGTTTAGCTCCAGCTTGCCTCAACACAACTGCTGGAAGTTTGTAGTATGCCTAGTAAGACCTTGATTAGCTGGTTCAGTTGTGTTTCATTGGGGTTGGGGCTAAACTCTGCAGGACGGTGGCCCTCCAGGAGCAGGAGTGGAAACCTCTGGTTTAAGGCAATTGGTTTTCTCAAATGGTTTGAGTTCACCTACCTTGGGTTTTACAGTGTACAGTTTGTAAAACATATAAAGGTACATTTTATTTATTTATTAATTTGTTCATTTATTCAGTCCTTTAATTGTTGTTGCATGTACATTTTTCTGGCTAAAACTACCCTAAACCACCCGTATCACCTCCTTATCTGTGGACAAACTCTACATCACTCTGTTTGGTTTCTCTTCTTTATTCCACATCTTAGTTATGCCCCTCTCCACTTTTCTCTTTTTCCTCCCCACCTCACTCTGTCCTTTCTCCCTCCACACTCTCACATCCCCCCTCCCTCTCTCTCTCTCTCTCGCTCTCTCTCTCTCTCTTTCTCTGAATGGAATGATGGCTGTAATAGTGGGATGTAGGTCATCAGGGCAGCTTGGCTGGCTCGTGTCTAGACTCAGTCTTCAGGGCATGAAGTCACAGAATTGTGCACATTGACCAGCACAGTCAAAACTCTGTTGCTAACTGTGCTCGCACATACTAGCACGCAAAAGAGTAAAGTATCTGACGAGCATTCATGCAAACTGCTTGAACTCTCTGATTTGCCAAAATCGAATTAAAATGCCATGTGATGTTTACATTAGGGTATGGCGTCCTGGGGTCTTTAACAGCTTAGAAAACAGCCATTGAAATTTGCTATGCTGGCAAATATGCATGCCAGATTTGTTGACGGTTTCTGTGCAGTTTTGCTTACATACACCCTCCTCTGATGCCCCAGGTGAGATGCATATGAGCATTTGCACTTTGCTTGTGTATCTCTTCAATTCACTTAACACTCACACTAACCTTGACAGCCCAGCAGAAATGTACGCAAACTTCTCTGTATTTAATTTCAATTGTGGTCAAAAAAGGTGAAATAGGCTGGGAAAACAAAACATAGGCTATAGCACTTGTAACAGAGCTGCCATGACTGAGGTAAATGAGGTGGGTAAGCCCATTCTAAATTATCATTAATAGCTAACTGACTGTTTTGTTTAAATCCATCCTCACTGAAGCTCAGATAGCTCCATCCATTATTGTCATCATGCTCTGTCCGTCGATGCTTGTCACACCTAATATCAGTCTGTAAACTCAGTCAGCGCAGTTAGCGCATGCAACATGTATTCTCTTCACCCACAAAATAATCTGCAGACAGCGAGTGTACAATAGCGCTCATATTCACAGCTAATATTCAGTAAGTGTAGGTGAAATCTGGTGGACCAATCTGCCTAGCAACGTAGGCTAGTTTCTAACTATAACACTGAAGTATTAATTTATGCAAAGGATAAAACTGTATATCACTTTGAGCATGTCTGTGGGGTCAGATTTTGCATACATTATGGGGACCAAATGCTTTCACAAGGATAGTAAAACCTAAAATTATCTCTAATGTTGGGATCAGCCAAAAGTTTCCACAAGAAAAACAGCTTCATAATCATACCAAATAATCAAATGATCACAAATGTTCTTCATTGTGAAAAATATGTGTTGAGCAGAAAATGTGATTGAAGGACTTCAAAAATTGATTTTCATGTGTTATCCACCATTCCTCTCTTACCCCAACTCTCGCTTTCTCACTTGCTCTCTCACTCTTTCTCGTCTCTCATGGGTTGAGATGGTAAAAGCTACAGTCTGGCATACTTTACGATATTTTATTCATGGCTATCAGACACTGTTTTTTCTCACTAATGGAAAAACCCTAAGTGACCTTTCACCCTCTTACTGCAGCATAACTAAGAAGTGACAAGGTCCAACATCCATCAGCTATATTCAAAGATGTCCACATCAATTTACATCTATGTATGTATATATATAAAATATAAAAAAATCACCTAATGTCTCACGATTCCATGCCTTTTGTAACCTGGTGTTGACCACATTGTTAAAGGAGCGTCTGAATATGTTTGGCACAGTGCCGAAACCATGACTCAAATGCAAATGTTAGAGAGAAACAGCTGAAGGGGGGAAAAAAGCCCTCCATGACTTGTCAAAGCACATTAACAAACGTGGACTGCACACTGCATGTGTCTTTGAGAGAAAATTCTACTGGAATATTCTGTGCCTGTATGTTGATTATTTAATATTTCCATTCCATCTGAGTGCACACATCAGTGATGATAATTAAGCAATTTCACACATAACATTTTCACATGACTTGGGGAAATCTTTTTTTTAATTTTATTTTTTTTATTCTATATGCACACGTGTGCATTTAAAGTCAGTGATCAACTCAAAAATTCCTTATATACTCACATTCTTTAACAGGAAGTCTGGCTGCTTGTCTCAAACGCCCTGCCCCTCCTTGCTGCCACCTTGTTAGGCTCCACCCTCTCAGGGGAACCCCCGGGCGGTGCTGTCAGGTCTCATCATGCAACTCCTACAGTAACGCAGTTGCCAGGGTAGCTAGCCGTTAGCGGATCTGTGTGTAGGTTTAGAGCTTAGCTGTTAGCGCCAGGTTTAATTATAGATTACAATGAGCTACGAGCATCCACTCTCTTTTGCAGCAGGCATGCTTGGTCATGCATGCAAAGCCTAGAGCAAAAATTACACTGTGTTGTAAAATTCGTAAGGAGGAGGAAGTATAAAAACTAGAACCTTATATGCCCAATCTGATTAATACGCACTTAAATCACTATACTTGACCGTGTGCCTCATTTGTTCTTAATACAGCTGTAAACAGTGCTGGGTAGATTACTAACAAATTGTAATCCGTTACTGATTCCAAATTACATGACAAAACTTGAAGTCAGTAATGTAAGCATTACACATTAAAGGTAATATAATCGGACTACTTTTTGGATTACTTTTAGATTACTAACTTGTTTTTCAAATTGATTTGCATAGGATAATCTTATACCATATAAAAATACAAAGAGAAAGAAAATATATTATCAACAACATTGCATTAAATATTACATTACTTCAGGGTTTCCCAGACTGGGGTTTGTGAGTTTAATGAAAAGCTATTAAGTAATTGAATCATAAAAATGTAAAATTAAAATAACCAATTTTAAAATAAATTTAAAAAAAAGAAATATTTATTTACTTGCATGTCATGTGACCATACCTACATCAGAGAGCTGTGAACTTAAATCTTCAGTCCATAAGTTTTGCCTCTTTGTCGCCATCTCTGTTTGATTCAAGATTCAAGATTCAAGAGTTTTATTTGTCACATACACAGTTATATACAGAATATACAACCGGCAGTGAAATGTAAACAGGTCCGCTCCATGGACAGTGCAAATTCACAGTTAAAAACACAAGGAAGAAATTATAATAGAAATAGGATATTAAAAAAGTACTATATATATATATATATATATATATATATATATATATATATATATATATATATATATGTCTATATCTGTAGAATTATAAATAATCAAGTCAAGAGAAAAAAAAAAGGTAACAAATAAGGATAAAGTGGAATAAAATAATTGAAGTAGACTTTGCAGTGAGTAAACTGTAGACTTATAAATATGTGGTTAACAAATGTATAAAGAGTATAATGTGCAAACAGGTTTATGACAGGTTGTTACACAGTAACAACGAGAACAGAAAGTGCAGTGCAATGTCAGTGTATCAATGTTTATCCTGACGTGAAGTCACGTGATGTTAAGTGACTGAGTTCAGGAGTCTGATGGCCTGGGGAAGAAGCTCCTCCTGAGTCTCTCAGTTTTGGCCATCAGGCTTGGAAGCGCTTACGAGATGGTAGCAGCGTGAAATGAGGGTTTGCAGGGTGATTAGAGTCCTTGATGATCTTGGTAGCTCTACCTTTGCAGCGTTTGGTGTAGACGTCCTGCAGAGACGGGAGAGCTGACCCTGAGATACGCCGGATAAGCGCACTACTCTTTGCAGGGCTTTGCGGTCATGACTGGTGCTGTTCCCATACCACGCTGTGATGCACTGAGTTAAAACACTTTCTATCGCCCTAAATAGAAAGTTTTCAGGATAGCTGGTGAAACCCTGAATTTCCTCAGCTGGCGCAGGTGGTACAGTCTTTGCCTGGCTTTTTCACCTGTGTCTGAATGTGAGCAGTCCAGGTCAGGTCCTCGGAGATGTTTACTCCCAGGTACTTGAAGCTGCTCACTCTCTCTACTGGTGACCCGCTGATCATGAGGGGGGAGTATGTCCGTTGCTGTCTCTTCCTGAAGTCCACAATCATTTCTTTGGTCTTGCCAACATTCAGAGAGAGACAGTTGTCCTGGCACCATGATGTTAGATGCTCCACCTCGTCCAAGTATGCCGTCTCATTGTTGTTGGAAATGAGGCCCAGGACAACAGTATCATCAGCAAATTTGATGATAGAGGTGGAGACAAACAGTCATGCGTGTAGAGAGAGTAGAGCAGGGGGCTCAGGACACAGCCCTGTGGAGCTCCCACACTCAGGGTGATGGAGGTGGAGGTGGACTGGCCTATTCTCACCACCTGAGGCCTGCCAGTGAGGAAGTCCTCAATCCAGTGGCAGAGAGAAGGATTCAGGCCGAGATCCAGGAGTTTGGAGGTTAGCTTGGTGGGAACTATGGTGTTAAAGGCTGAGCTATAGTCAATAAATAGCAGTCTTACGTAGTTCCCACTTTTGCTGTCGATGTGAGTGAGGGAGGAGTGGAGGACATGAGAGATGGCATCTTCAGTCGATCTATTGGGACGATAGGCAAACTGAAGAGGGTCCAAAGTGTCAGGAATGAAGGCGCAAATGGTGTTTTTAATGAGTCTCTCAAAGACCTTCATGACTATAGACGTGAGAGCCACTGGACGATAGTCATTTAGGCAAGAGGGTTTACTGTTCTTAGGGACAGGGATGATGGTGGATTTTTTGAAGGAGGTGGGGACCACAGATGTAGCGAGGGACTCATTAAAGATAGATGTAAACAACCCGGTGAGCTGATCAGCACAGGACCGCAGAACACGACCTGAAATACCATCCGGCCCAGCAGCTTTCCTGACGTCCACACGCTTGAGTGCTCTCCGAACTTCATCCTCCGAGACAGAGATCACGTGATTGTTGCAGCTCTGAGTAATTTCCTCTAACGCGCCACTTGGCGGAGCATAGAAAAGAGTTTAACTCGTTCACGAGCAACGGATCAACGCTTGCCTCTGCAGAGGATTTAGATCCAAAGGAGCAGATGGACCTCAGACCTTGCCACATGCGCCGCGAGTCGTTGAGCTGGAAATGAGACTCCACTCGGTCTTTATAACGGAGTTTTGCGGCTTTAACTGCACGTCTGAGAGCATAACAGGACGATCTGTATTCATTCATATTCCCTGAATGGAGACCGGCGTTGTAAGCAGCAGTGCGTGCGTTCACTGCCGCGCGGATTGAATTGTCCACCCACGGTTTCTGATTTGAGAAGGACGTTATTGTTATTGTTTGCGTGGCTTGCTCTGTAAGCGTGTTGATGAAGCAAAGCGCCACGTCTGTGAACTCGCTTACGTCAGCTGAACTCGCTCGGAACATGTCCCAATCCACATCGCCCAGAGCTGCCTGTAGCGCGGTCTCTGAGTGGGGTGACCAACGCTTAACTTCCCGCCTCACCGGGGGTTCCTGGAGGAGCTTTTGTTTGTATTCGGGAGTGAGGAAAAACTTCAAAAAAAATTTTTTGAAACGTTTTATTTGCGGAATTATCTTTATGTGTAACATCGGCGGAAAATGTGAGGGATGTGTGGCTGTCATTCATTCTCCCGCACAGGTGTGGATACTTTCAGAATCACAGTTTCTACTCAAAAATTGACTTTGGATAATTTTTTTTATCAAAAAAGTTACTGAAGTTACTTTATAAGACTGCAGCTTTAATGTTTATTTATTATTATTATTATTATTGAGAATCAACGAATTCAAATCAACGCTATTGTGGGAATACACTGTAAAAAAAAAAAAAAAAAAAAAAAGGTTCTGTATTGGTTATTTACAGGTGTATTACCTGTATTTTGAATTATTAGGTTGTGTGTAACATATAATTAACTGAATTTTTACTTATGTTTTGGAATCTGATAATGAAATCCAGATTGCATGCAATAAGTTACTATACCTAGCACACGCTATATATAACAGGTTGCATTAAAGCCTTCACGTTATCACCAGCTATCATTAGTATGACCAAAACTCAGGACTAAGCAAAAGGATTTCTGCATAAATCACCCTTTATAAGTCGTTAAAGGGATAGAATCTTCTGTCAACCGTTACCCACCCTCGTGTCGATCCAAACTTGTATAACTGTACAATCTTCTGTGGAACACATTTTTTTTTTTTTTCATACAGTGAAAATGTTGTACCCCACTGACTTTCATTGTATGGACAAAAACAGTTTCTCAAAATATCTTATTTTGTGTTCCACAGAAGAATCAAAGCAATACAGGTTTGGAACGACATGAGGATGAGTAATGATGACAGAATTATTTTCTTTTCTTTTCTTTTTTCTTTTTTTTTTTGCAAACCATGCCTTTAACTAGCACACTCTCACAATTCATTAGTCTACAGGATATTCATCCATCCACACCCTGTTCCTCTTCGTTCAGTCTTCCTGTATCCATAAAATGCAGGTCTATCACTCTCATATTTGCCCATTTGATTTGTCCTCTTGCACTCCTGCTTGAAGCTCCCACCCCCAAGTCCACCATTAAACTTTAAGATCTCAAGCAGACTATGCATATTTCATTTGGCATTTTGCAAACAAAGGCTGAATAAAAAATAGATAAAACAAAGGTCTGAGACCCTGCACGTGTAAGCGCATCTCTCGTCCCCTCCGTATCTTGTCTCTATTCCCATATCTTTATTAGCACATGAGTAATGTGGGTTCAGAGGTAGTCGTCCAGCGTTGTTCAAGCTGGGGAACATTGTATTGCTCCCTCACGACGAGCTGCTGGGCTGCCACACTGACGGCTATTACATGCATCAGCCATTGTGCACCATTATTTCTGAGATGCATTTATATAATTTGTCTGTCCATTAATAGACAATAACACACAGGCCTTAGCAGAGCAAATCATATAATCACTGTGTAGAAAAGAGTTTCCATTATGTTTCAGAGAGATGAAAAACAGAAAAAGAAAGACATGGGGGAAAAAAAGAGACCTTGGGAGGGTTTCATATTGCTCTCATCTTACATCGAGTATAAAACAGCTACTGTATTTACAAAACTAAGTTAATAATTCAGGTCATGATGCTTGATTTGAACTCTTCATGTATTTAGGTATCTACAGATAATTATAAAATACTTGTGAAAAGCATGCTATACTTTATTCTCATATTTAACACAGTTAAAAACAGATGAGCTGGGTGATACAACTTAATTTCTTTTCGATCTGATTCCAAGTACTCTAAAGGCCACTATCACTGATATTTATATTGATACCTCTATTCAGTGGAATTTTTTTAACATTTCCATAATAGGCAGCGGCTATTTACACTAAGTGCAAATAGCGATAGATGCTATTTACACCAAGTGTTAATAGCAACTAGATTCTATTTACTCTAAGTAAAAATAGCATATTTTCTTAGCGATAGATTATATTGCAAGTGCAAATAGTGATAGATACTTTTTACTAAGTGAAATAGCATACTAGGTGAAAATAGTGATATATTCTTTTTATGCCATATAAAAGTAGCAGTTCTTTGCAATATGTGTAAATAGTAACTACATGCAATTTATTCTTTGTTTTGACAGATACATTCTATTTGCATCTCAGTATTCTAAATTAACCGGATGTAATAATAACAGAGTGTAAATGATTATATTTATTAAAATTATTAAATAAATGCTTTTATTATTATTATTAAACATTTAGTTAGGCACTTTATTTCCAAAATGCCTAAATGCCTTTCCGATGTGATATGTGATGGGAAAAGGGATAAGAGCGAGCGCTGCAAAAGGTGGATTCGAACCCGGGTCGATCATGTCAAAACCAAACCAAAACCAAAACCAAAATCCTCAAGACTTACGCGTTACTGATTGCACCACGTTTTTTTTTTTTCTTTTTTTAAATCTTGTTTGGCCCAACCAGGCATTGTTAGGCAGAGTAAGTGCGAATAGCACTTGCCAACTTGGTGTGAACAGACACTCTGTAATTTGGCATTATGGCCTCTAACCATTAAAAAAGACATTATTGACAAATAGGGCTAAACAGCAAATTATCTAGTGTATTTATGTTTTCCATTTACCACAATTATAGAACATGATCAGTAATTTTTCAGCTTAAATACCAGATACACTACAAAAACCTATGGCATGATAAGTGCATTTTTGCTCATATTCAGAACAGCAGAAGAATAGAGAAGATGCAACAAGAGAATAGAGAATTATTATAAAACATAAAAAACATACTGTGGATGAAAATATGAGAAACAATGTATTAACATTTTAGAAAAGAAAGAATTGATTCAGATAATCTAGTCTGCTGAGGACTGGCCCACTCGATCTGAAAAAAGCTGATCACCTGTAAAATGAACCGCTTAGATATGAGTTAAAAAGTGAATGCATTTAATGAATAAAATACATGACATTGAAAATGATATGAATGTAAGATAGACGGACGGACAGACGGATAGATGCAAAGGCATAACAAAAACATGCCCGTTCTGAGAAACTCACAGCCTGCAGTGATGCTAAAACCACAGTCTACGTGTGACTCAGACTCCAAACTGATCAGACTCTGTCAGAATCATGAATGACCTTCAGTCCCTCTGTCTGATGGACAAGACTGAACATGTCAAAAAGGCCCACAGCAAAGACACACGGACAACGAACAACACCAATCCAGCCGTGTTTCTCCAAGTCAGCGTGTGCTGATCCTGTAACAATAGTGCATATAATTGTCGGTCAATAATTAATGGCCGATGTCAAATGTTAAAGACCAAACATTTCATTTGTTTTGCAGACTGATGCTCTCCTTGCTGAACCCACAGGGGACCTTCCAGCTACAAGATGTAAACTTCTCTCTATAATTTATGGCTCTCTTTATTATAGATGTCCTGATGAAAGCCAAATCTGACATAATAGTTGACAATACTGCTTCCTTCTGATTGTGACTACAAGAGAAAAACTTGAATTAAAACCAATCACACACTTTAGCAGTCTTTTAACACTCGACCAGACAACCTCTTCAATCAGGAGGGAATATTGTGAGAAAAAGCATTAATGCAGTTGAAGTCTATATTGTTTTTCTCTTACAAATTAATCAATTTCTCTCATCCTCCTTATTGACAAAAATATTTGACACACCCAAATGTTGGTTACTCTCTCATAGCTTTCCTAAAATAAAATTAAAGTGCAGTTAATTTTATGAAAAAAAAATAATAATAATAACAACTCATACTGTAATCACACACTTTATTCAGATGTCTTCTGAAACTGGTCTTTTTCTCAGTAAAAAGCAAGAGAATATGAATATGAACAAAATCTCACTGCTGCCCAGGTGAAACAGCTCTCTTAGCAATCTCATTTGTGTTTTTCTTTCCTATGGGCACGGGCAGTCATGATACATACTCAACTTTATTTAAAAGTCACTGTGCAAATGTAGACTGTTAGTTTTAACGGAAACACACTGCAAATGGTTAATGCCACAGGACATTCGTGCAGCTAACATCGAGTGAAGCATTTATTGATTTTACTAGAAATGTGTAGTGTTTGCAAAGCTTGGCTTTTAACAGAGCAAAGCTTGTGTTTCAACGGAGAGTCAGAAGCACGACAGCGTTGATGGAGGAGTGTGTGTGTGTGTGTGTTTGTTGTTGGGGTGAGGGGAGGAAGTGGGTGTGGCTCTGCCTCTCACTGTCATCCAGATCATGATTATTATGTTGGCAGGATCTAAAAGATTAGACACATCAATAGTTTATGACTCTGTAGAGAGTCTCACTCAATTCCCACATCTATAAATTACTAAACAGGGGCATTTACATCTCTGTTTCTCAACTTCTATATCTCCTTCTATCTCTCTGTTCTTTTTCTCTATCTTCTTCTCTGTTCTTTGCTTCTGTGCCTTTATTTTTTTTATTTTTAAACTAATGTTCCAATGAACTATTGAAACTTTTAAAGTGATATTTAACCTTACTGTTGGGCCACTCCATTACTTCCAATGTAGTTATCGGTCCTCTTTTAGGCAGGAAAAAACATCATTGTAAAAATGTAAGCACCTAAAAAGAAAGACATAATTAATAGATGTGGTCTGCCGATACACATGAATAATGCAGCTTTTATATTCAAGAAAATTGCGAACTATACCCATCGGGAGAGAATGGAGGGGAATCATTAACTGCAAACTAGAACCTTTGCAAAAATCCAGCATTTTTTTAATAATTTATCCACATAAACAAATAACACATGAATAAAGAATATTAAAAGAAAATTATTCTGCCACCCAAGCCACAGAAGCTGTGCTCACTTCACTTTCTGTGCAACTTTTTTCATCTGGGAGAACAAAAGGTGGAAATAAATAAATATATATAAAAAAACAAAGTTTTTTTAGATTGAGCATTATTCAAATGAAAATAGTTAACTTTGCCTTGCTAAGTTTGCTAGAATTGTATTCCCTTTTGTTAGAGATCTTCTGTATAGGCCACATGAAGAAACCTTCTGAAACAGAGGTAATATTATTGTAAACTTTAGTATGCTCCAGGAAAGTTTCATTCAACTCATATCTGAATGTTTAGAAGAGATTGACATTACACAAACTGAACGAGTACAGTAGCCTATATAAACACGAACAGGAGCCTGGGAAAACATCTGCTTATTAGATTTTTCAAACCTCTAGAAAAATAGCAATCAGAAAATGATGGGATTTTATGATAAGAAATACAAATCTGAGATCGACGGTAATCCATCACTTTGAAGCCGGACCCATTAGTGTAAATAACTGGATGAGATATGCAATACAAGACAATAAAGCATTACTCTAATAGCTAGCACTGAAAAGAACACTGATTTGGAGAGATTTTGAGCTAAAGCTAACAGAAAGAACTCACTTTGAAGGCAAGCTCCTAAAGAATTTAAGAGTGCAACATCTTTCTCTGTAATTTATTAATTTAGGTAAAGTGTGCGTGATGTGGCTGCTGGTACAGGTTGGGTCATCCCCCTTTCACATCCTCCTGGTTGTGATGAATGGCGGTTACATTCGAGTCAGCCTCACACACAACCTTGATTTCCTGCTGTGTCTCGGACACACGGGAAATCAAGGGCATTCATCAGCTGCAGTTAAACACACTGTCAATTATGTGCGGCTGTATGTGGGTGTGTATTTGGGAGGGCGGGGGAAGGGTGTGGAAAGACACCCCGCGGCGCTGATACCGGAACGCCCATGGAGATGCAGTTACTAACTGGAAATGACCAACCGAGTTGTAACACACATAACACTTGATTAAACCATGGCAAATACATTAGCAATATCTTTCCAATGTAGGAGTTTTGGTATAGGTTTGCCTTGACATTTGAAAATAAATCAAATAAAACAATAAATAAAAAATAATTAAAATAAAATAATAAAAAATAAAATAAAAAATAAATCAAATAACTAATCTAAACAGGTCCAAATGAAAATGAAAATGAAAAGAATTTAGTTTTTACAGACATAATCCTGATCAGTTCTATACAAATATAGGGAAATGTTTGGTATATGAAAAACTCTTACTTTTACTTTTACTTGTATTCAAGATGCATCTTATATTGTTCAGGTAATTTCCTCTTAACCTTCAGTGCCCGTCTCAAAACTCGCAGCAGTTGCATAATTCAAACAGATATAGTGTTTTATTTTTATGCCTGGGAGTCATAGAATGGTTGGTTATCAATGAGGTGTCCCATCATCTTTATACTGAGCTTTGGGAAACCGCCTCTGAAAACATGATGATCTCCCATTGTACTTATCTAAAGGATGTATTTAGATACAGTAAGTTGCCTAAGGAAATATACACAGTTATTTCCATTTACAACAAATTCATTGAAAAGAGCTCATTAAAACAGACTATGAAAAAATGAACAATGTTTTTGTCAAGACTTTTCTTAACAACATTACATAGAAATCATGCTGAGAAAAGGAAAAGAGAAAGGATAGAAGATTGTTATACCGACAGTCAGTAAGCCATCTAAAAGTGTTTAATACTAAAATAGTGTGCTATGATAACTGAATAATGATAAAGTACTGTCACTTTAGTATATGTGCTATTGTAAACACAGACACATACTCATAGCTGCAGTTCCAATATGAACAATTTTCAGCCAATGTCTAACTGTACACTGTATATATATATATATATAATATATATATATTAGTAACCTTAAAGAGCTATTTCCTTATCTAACCCTGAAATTTTTATCTGGGTTGATTCAGTGATTTTAAATATTATTTTTAACCATATTTTTAGGATAACATTTTTAAAAGCTAAAAACAATTTTGCTAACACTTTACAATAAGTTTTTTCTACATTAGGTTACGTGAACTAACATTGAACAATACATTTTTATAACTAAAAATGAACAATACTGAACAATAAAAGCATTTATTCATCTTAATGTTGATTTCAACATTTACTGATACAATTTTAAGATTTTTAAAGTTATATCAGTTAACATTAATTAAGTGCACTGTGAACTAACATGACGACTTTTATTAACTTACATTAAAAAGGTTAATAAATGCTGTAAAATGTATTGCCCATTGTTAGTCCATGTTAGTTAATGCATTAACTAATGCTAACAAATGAGACCTTATTGTAAAGTGTTAAAGCCACTACGGAAAAAAAGTGTTCATATTCTGCAGTCAATTCTTGCAGTTTGTTCACATATATTTGGTTTTCTTCTTTTGAGAGGTGATCTAAATTTCTGCGGCTTGAAACAGATGGAAAATTGACAGGCCTGTGCTGAAGTTCTATGGAGGTTTTGCCCTCCAGGTGCTCGTGCCAGTCATGTGACTGAAAAACTATGAATTGCAGCAAAAGAGCAGACATAATGTGTGTGCATGCCCTTGCATCAGTCTAGTCCTAATATTAATATTTCCTATGCTTCTAGCATGTTACGGCATATAACACTGCTCGCTCGCACACACACACACACACACACACACACACACACACACACACACACACACACACACACACACACACACACACACACACACACACACACACACACACAGGGGAGAATACTATTTGTAGCTATATATGTCTTGATATAATTGAGCATATAATGGATCCTCAGAGCTTTCCTACAGCCAGAGGCCTTTCTATTAAACTCCAATGATTCACACTTATCAGTATCAATGCTTTGTTTGCACCCAGCCATCATTTCATCCCTCATTCCTCCACCTCTTTCTCTTCACCTCTTCATCTATCCTTTTTTTCCCTGAGCCTCTCCAGTGTAAACACTCACTTCTCTTTTCACAGGAGCACAGTCATTACAACATTTATAATTTTTTCATTATACCACCATTTACCAATTACCCACAGCACATGTTCCCTGCTCTAGATGTCATTAACCTCTCCCGAAACTCTCTTCTCGCTCCGTTCCTCAGACTCTCGCTCCATAAGGGGAAGGCTGAGTGTGCCGATCTGCTGGACTGATACAGGAAGAGTCTCAGTGAAATCATCGGAGTGCTCCTCGGTTCTGCGGCTCCTAATTGCTGTGTGCCACAGGGTCCTTATGAAGCAATCAAGCAGGCAATCTCAGAAGACGCCTGTGCCGTAACACGTTAACAATCCTTCCCCATCCTCTCTCACTCTCTCTTTCTCTCACCTCTTAGTGGAGCTGGGCTACCCCAGGTCCCAGCTGCAATTAATGACCTTGCATGGGACTGAGCTAATAAAATACAAGCATGTTTAATGACAGAAAGAGACAATGGAGAACACCAGAAATGTTCAAGTTCCCTTAATGGACAATCAAATAAACCAACAAGGTAATAAATGCGATCACATCAATAGACACATACACATACTCTGGGGCAAATTCACAAAACAAGTGTGCCACTTTTGTGTGAGGTATTTCAACGAAAAAAGGCTCAGTGTGTCAGTGGTAAATGGATTTTCATTTTAAAAAGGCAACTTTGTATATTTTCTTTTAACCACAGCAGCAGTAATTCATCAAAAGATGATCAAATGATGGAAGATAGTGCTATAACTGGGCATATATCCAGATATGTGTATTATATGAACAAGGTTTCTGCATTTTAAAGAGCCAGTTCAGGTACCAGGATCACAGTGGTGGAGTCATGGTGAGATTTAGACTTGAGTTCTCTCTAAATGACTTTTACCACTGACTTTTATTGTATGAACAAACATTCAAACATACTTCAAAATATCTTCTTATATTTCTGTAGAAGAAAAAACTTGAACAGGTTTGGAACCATCCCTTTATAATCACAAAAAATATTCATATAACTGTTTAGAACTATTTTTCTTAATTTAAGAGTGTAGCTTTTCATTTATTAAACAACCATGTACAGGAACACATGATGATCATCATGGCCATATTCTAGGATGACAATGTCAAGATTCATCAGGGATTTTCACACATGAATTAATACACCTCTGAGTTAAATTCATTGAAAGTCTTTGGGATGTACTGGAATAGACTTTACAGAGTGCTTGACTCTTGCATTGTCAATATACAAGATCTTGACCAAACATTGATGCACCTCTGGAAATGTTATTTCCATCAAGAGGTGCATCAATTACGGTTAGAAGAACTGTTTCCAAACATATAACATGATAGAAACACAATAATCGCTGCAATAATGCATTTTTCTATTTAAATCCAAAGAGCTACTTTAAAAGCCTTAACTTATACTTGGTGTGAGCGTATAAATAACACTATTTGACTCCACAAATACACCCCCCCTCTATCAAAGAAAAGACTGCATTAGCTAATGCACATGAGTTTTGGTTTACGATCATTTTGTTTGTGTCAGACAGCAAAGATGAGTGCAGAATTACATTTAATTATAGTTAATGGCCCAAGTCCAACAACAGTCTCCAAAATCAAATAAAGAGCTAAAAACTTGCAATGACCCCAAATCATACACATCGTCCTCGTCTTGTGTGTGAAATTGGCTCTGTGGGACAGGTAACACAGAGTTCAGAGCTGTGTTAGGTGTCGGACAGCCACTCCCTCAGTCGCTAGACACACCCGGCAGGGCGTGAGAACAGACCAGCGGCACTTCACACCGGACCGAATCAAACCCAAACACCAGCCTAGAATTTCATCTGCCTCTTGTTTTGGACCATAAATTTGGCAGCGCCGGCGTCTCTGTGAGGGAAAACCACTCTTTTGTTCACTCCTATCACTCACATTGTGCTTTTCTCGTCTCATTGTCAGCTGAAAATGTAGACTAGAGAAGTTCTGTATCACTCACTATTCCGTTTATGAAGTGCCTGTTTTAAAAGATTCCCTCACATGCAGCACAAAGGCGGCTTTGTGGTGTCTATGTGAAGACGCATCTTTTTACTGCCAACATGTTTTGATGGTGGCGTATGCATGAGCCAGAGTCAGACGACACCCCTGGGAGTCCCCAAACTGAATTGATTTCCTTTCATTTGAGTTAATCCAAACTTGCACCTAGAGCGTGGATATACAGACAGTCTGTTCAAAACAATCACACTCATGATATTATGCATTCATTCCTCATTATGTTTTCTACTGTGGAATGGATTTATCAGATCAAATCAAACAATCGTACATACATAATAATAAAAACAACTTCATGAAATTATGAACTTACTAGCATATGAAGTTTTTTCGTAATACAGTAAAATTCTTCCTATAAGGCACATGCTAAAGAAGAGCAATTTAGGTGTCCTACAAACATAAAAATGAAAAGTTTGTTTTGTTTGAGCCTTCAACTTATTAGTTACTTTCTAAAGCAAGCACTCTCTTTCATGTAAGTCACCATGTTAGGAAAGTACTACTCTGTATAAACTGCCTGACTTGACATGGCTTTCTGTCCATTCTCTCAGCTTTCGACCAACTGATTCCAGGAAGCCCTTTACAACATTATGGGGCAGGCTGAATAGTGATTATGGGGCAGAGGAAAGATTATCTTATATCTGTCTCAAAGCATCAACTAGCAACTTTTATAGGACATATATTATTGCCACGATTATGCCAGAAGTTAAATACATTATCATCATGAATTTAAAACATGCAACAGCATCAGCAAGGGCACAATAAAGACTGCACATGGAATAGAATAACAGACTGCAGATAACAGCTGACAGATTTAAAAAAAAATAAAAAAAATATAAAATTAATATATATATATATATATATATATATATATATATATATATATATATATATATATATATAAATATACACTATATTGCCAAATGTTTTGGGACGCCTGCCTTTACATGCACATGAACTTTAATGACATCTCATTCTTAATCTGTATGGTTTAATATGGAGCTGGCCCATCCTTTGCAGCTATAACAGCTTAAACTCTTCTGGGAAGGCTTTCCACAAGGTTTAGGAGTGTGTTTATGGGAATTTTTGACCATTCTTCTAGAAGCACATTTGTGAGGTCAGGCACTGATGTTGGATGAGAAGGCCTGGCTCGCAGTCTCTGCTCCAATTCATCCCAAAGGTGTTCTATCGGGTTGAGGTCAGAACTCTGTGCGGGCCAGTCAAGTTCCTCCACACCAAACTCGCTCATCCATCTCTTTATGGACCTTGCTTTGTGCACTGGTGCGCAGTCATGTTGGAATAGGAAGGGGCCATCCCCAAATTGTTCCCACATAGGAGCATGAAATAGTCAAAAATGTATTGGTATGCTGAAGTATTAAGAGTTCCTTTCACTGGAACTAAGGAGCCAAGCCCAACTGCTAATAAACAACCCCACACCATAATTTTACACTTGGCACAATGCAGTCAGGCAAGTACCATTCTCCTCGCAACTGCCAAACCCAGACACGTCCATCGGATTGCCAGACAGAGAAGGTGATTCATCACTCAGAGAACACGTTTCCACTGCTCTAGAGTCCAGTGGTGGTGTGCTTTACACCACTGCATCCCATGCTTTGCATTGCACTTGGTGATGTAAGGCTTGGATGCAGCTCCTTGGCCATGGAAACCCATTCCATGAAGCTCTCTACGCACTGTTCTTGAGATAATCTGAAGGCCACACAAAGTTTGGAGGTCTATTGACTCTGCAGAAAGTTGGCGACTTCTGCGCACTGTGCTCCTCAGCATGCGCTGACCCCGCTCTGTGATTTTACGTGGCCTACCACTTCGTGGCTGAGTTGCTGTTGTTCCCAATTCCTTCCACTTTGTTATAATACCACTAACAGTTGACTGTGGAATATTCAGTAGTGAGGAAATTTCACAAATGGACTTATTGCACAGGTGGCAACCTATCACGGTACCACGCTTGAGCTCCTGAGAGCGACCCATTCTTTCACAAATGTTTGTAGAAGGGTCTGCATGCCTAGGTGCTTGATTTTACACACCTGTGACCATGGAAATGATTGGAACACCTAAATTCAATTATTTGGAGGGGTGTCCCGATACTTAGGCAATATAGGTTTGCATTTCACTTCACTTTTAGACACGCACTTGCAAACTTCCCTAAGCACTTCCCCTTGTGGGAATCCCTGCCGCCATTTTGAAGTGCGTTCCACTTTGTGAAGTAGACGAGGTAAGTTTATATGGACAGACCCTCACTCCCTCGATTTTGACAGAGGGACAAGTGTACACTTCAGGCAGCTTCATATACCACAATGCAACACGATTCTGACGTCACCGCATATCACGTTTCATTTACCCCGCCACAAAAAACTCTCTGATATAAAATATTAAAAACAACCCAAACACATCTATATACATATGGAATGCTGCACTAAACAATTTTGTAAGGGAAACAATTTATAATAAAACCAACTTGATAGTGGATTCCAAGTGATCAATGGCTTAGGACGTTCTGCCTTAGGTTCCGCCAGTATTGGGCACTCATGCAACATAAGCAATGAAGCACATCCAAGTGAATGAGACAGTATAGTGTATGTTTATTAGCAGTCACATGCAAAGACATCTCAAAGGGAGGCCTAACAATTAATCCAAATTGTTTTGGTTAATAAATTAATTTCTATAAATATAGAGCACTTAACAAATACACAAACATAAACAAAGGCATATTCTATAACAATTAATATTTTTAAAAAATTAATAAAATCTTTTAGTCTCTACTTTTCTGCATTGAGACAATGACACAATGCCAACATTGTGTTTCTGCAAATTATGATAAACTGCTTACAAAGTTCCTCCTTTGTATGTCATTTAGGATAAAAGTATCTGCCAAGCGTATACCTGTAAATATAAGTTATGTGTTTACCTTTTAAATATATCAAAGTTCAACAAGGAGAGGAGCTCGCACTCAACACTGTTACGACACATAACGTTGTGAATCGAAAAACGTTTTGTCTTTGTATTTGGCCTCCAAATAAATGTACTGCTCCACTCCTAGTTGAACTTTTATGTTTTTTTGAGCTTACACACCAAAGTTATTTTTATCTAATAACACCATCATTAATTGCCATGAACTGTGTGGCTGTTTTAAATAATAAATACATTTGATAAATTAAAATCTGGAATGTGTAAAGTAGAAATTCAACATTCAAATGTGATTCATTCTGATATGTAAACTTTGAGGGGACGGTGGCTAGCTGGACATCAACCAAAAAAGATATAAAGAAAAACACTAGCAAACTAATCATCATTATAATGATTCAGCTGAGTAGTCTCGTAAGGGTAAACTAACACCACTCAGTATTGCATCCACACTGCTACCCTAATGAGAACTTTCACCACTTAAGAATAAAGCTTGGGGTCGGTGACTTCCAATAGGGGACAATAGGAGGATAAATCGGTGGGACTAGGCCACGTTAGGCTGGCTGGAATTTGGATAGGACACGCTAGTCTGGTAGAAGACTGTGGGATTTCATAGAAAGTCCTGTAATATCACCCCATCGCCCCCCTCAGGACCTCCAGAACCCCAAACCCACTGTCCCACGCTGACCGAGGGGTCTCTTCTGATGGAGAAGCAGACCGCTGTTTCCCAGGATGTGCATGCACTTGTCATGTAAATGAAGAAGTCACAACCAATTAAAATAATTGCACCGCATCGCCTTGTCTTCGCTCAGTGAGTCCAAGAGCAAGGGAGGGGTGAAGGATGCAGCAATGGGACCGCCACTCTCTCCTCTCTGTCTCAGTCTACTCGTTTTCTTGTAAAGAAGATGGAAATCTTGTGCATAAGAGTTTAGAGAGGTGATATACTTGATTATATTAAAGAAAAAAAGCAAGAGATCGAGAGAATCCAAACGGACGGTTCACTTCGAGAACTCTATAAAAAGAGTGACTGTGTGTGTTGGGGGCTGTGGCACAGCAGGTGGTGGGACTAATGGAAGCCCCTGGCAGTGTAGCTACAGCGTGAGTGAGTGAGTGCATGTTTAGCAAAGGGAGGGGAGTAATGGGTGGATCCTCTATGGGCTGAACCACTGATGTATCTTTATTGACAGAGCTGCTTCTCGGCCGAACAAGGAGATCTGCGGCTCACGGCCACTGCCATGGACAAATGCATGAGAGAGAAAGAGAGCGACACAAGCACCGATGGAGACTAAGGAAAGCCAGGAGGCAGATCTTTAACACATCATGTCCTGCAATGGCTCTCATCTAATCCATTTTCCTCCCCCTCTGTACCCCCTACCTAGAACACACTGGTTATTACACACTGCTGCAGGGGATCCATTCACCTTCCATAGCCAAACATACACACATGGGTACGCACTGAACAAATTGTTGGGGCAGAGGGCTCCAGCATCAGACCTTTTATGTTTCCTGTTACCCAAGAAAAGCTGAAAGTCCTTTCATTGCCATTCATCATACACAAACACACTCACATACATCACACCGTAATGTCAAACACACATAAATCCATGACTACAGTTTCCTCTTCTTTCCCTGCCTCTATACATGGACCTGAGTACCATATATGCAAACTATTTTTATTTTATGTGCTCTAATATCTCATCTGCATTTTTGCATATAAATATGTGCTTAAAGAGACACCGCAAGCTAACAGAGACCTTTCCCTGGTCACCATGTCAACAAATGTCTTACTCTTCTTTGCTCCTAGAGGCTGTATATTTAATATGAGTAGATATGAAAATATGCATTAGTACATCACATTGTTTTTACTTAATTCAGGGGAATGTTGACCATAAAATGGTTTTAATTTCAATTGACTTTTAATAAGAAAATGTAGTATCTAACTGGCCTCACAATTTTAAAACTATATAATATACAATACTAAACAAAAAAAAAAAACGTGCGTATGTTTATCTTCATGTCGTCATACTTTATGAACAACCTGTCTGTGACTGATTTGAGTCTCACAGGTAGCTGGAAGGTGTATGTGGTTGATTCACTAAAAATAACCAACTCATTCAGTTCAGGAATCGGACTAGACTTGTTTTGTTTTCACTACAAGATCCGGCTCTTAAGGGTGCACTCCAAGACTTGGGTACGGTTCGCAGGTGTGCACCTGAAAAACAGCATTCACATCATTCAAACGAACTGAACCCTGAAGTCAAACAAACCTGAGTGCACACCAAAAGTGTGAAAGCACTAGAGTCATGCTTTCGTGAATTCACTCTAGCTATTCTGTCAAGACCACTATCGTCAAATATGATTGACTATTAGCATATAGTTTGGATTGCCAATATGGTTCTGTTCTGGGCAAGAACTCCTTGCGCATCCATGCAGCCTAGCATGGATAAGAACAGGGAGAGCAGCAATAACCCCCCTTAGGGTAAACAGAACAGAACCAACATAATGTATTGCAGTTATCATTAATGTTCATATTAAATGTACAAAAAAATTCAGGAATTTTGTCTGATTCAAGGGGAATTAGAATATCAAATCCTGACTGACGAGAGGAGGAGCTGGGGATGGAGAAGGGTAAATGAGCTCTGGAGAAACGCGACAGCTGCTGATAGTACTGAGGAGCTTATATATATGTATGCTGTGATAGACGTCGTATTCCTAGTGGTAGATGTGATCAGCTGACAGACAGCTGATGCGAGCTTGACTGACGTGACCTGCCAGAACTGACGCTATATGCTCGATTTTCATGCTGTAGAATCTGTAGCGGTGTTGTGGCGCCACTGAGTACATAGTATTTTATTGTGGTTTTCCACCTGCATTGCCAAAAGAATGTACTGTACCTCAGTGGAAAAAAAGTGCTGGTACTCCGGGTCGGGGGGATGGCGGTGCTCCTTTGTTGAAATCGTGTTCCGCCCCACTGGGTTGAAATTGTTTAGTAGTGTGCGGAGTCCTCCTCGGTTACTATCACGTATTAGGGGAGTGTTGAGGTCCCACTTCGAGCACTGCTGTACCTGCAGAAACGAATGTCATATGTCATTTAAATTTTATAAATAGAATGGTTTCTGAATAAGAATTCCATTCCAACCCTAATATCAATCTTCTGAATTTTTGACAGAATGCATTGTACCCAGAGCTGGGTAGATTATTTACAAATTGTAATCCGTTACTGATTACAAATTACATGTCAAAAATTGTAGTTAGTAATGTAATCTATTACATTCTAAATTAAGGTAATAAAATCTTTTAGATTACTTTTAGATTACTTTTGACCTAACTTGTTTATCACATTGATTTTGAGTAGAATAATATTGTACCATGTTGATTTAAAAAAATAAAAATAAAAAAAGGAAAAAATATTCCATTCCTTGTTATCAACAACATGAAGTGCATTATTTTATTATGTCAGGGTTTCCCAGACTGGGGTTTGTGGTGGAACTGCAGGGATTACTGAGTTTAATGAAAAGCTATTAAGTAATGAAATTATAATTTTTTTAAATTAAAATAATTTAAAAACCTATTAAAAAAAAAAAAACACTGCTAAAAAGATTAAAAATTATGTATATTTTTTATTTGTTTGCCTGCATGTCATGTGACCATTAACCGACATTAGAGAACCATGTACTTAATTTCATTATTTATTATTATTATTATTATTATTTTTTATTATTTTTTATTGACTTAATTTTACATCTCTGGAGGGTACTTCAAGAAAATATATTAGGTCAACAAAATTTCAGCTGACAAAAAGTTGGGGAATCCCTCGTTACATGTAAATATGAAATGACGTGAATTTGTATATTTTCATGTGTTTGAAAGACAAAAGCCTTCCAAAGATATTAATGCATGGTTAAATAACTCACTGAAACGGAATGATTCATAATAATTAATGTGTTCATCAGGAGTTGATTAGATATGCAATGTTGCAATGTTGAGAAAACAGAAGTGAAATGATTTCTGTAAATCTGCTGTGTGGGTCTCAGTTTTCATTGATAGGCACATGACTGGTCTGTGTGTGATTCCACACACCTGGAAGACTGTCTAAACATATGCAAGCAGTAGGCTTTTTAGAAAGATAAAAAAGAAGTAGTTGGGGGAAATCAATGAATTATGAATATTTGCCATTGTGAGAACAACATGTAATCAATGAAAAAGTAACTGTAGTCTGATTATGAGTATTTTAAAACATAATATAATTTAGTTGGAAGAATTTAATTTATGGAATCTGAATACATAATCCAGATTACATGTAATCGTTACTACCCAGCTCTGATTGTACCAGACACAAACCACTGCACTGACAAGTGTTCATGGTGGAGATTGACTTTTTTTGTTGCCCGTTTTGCTTTTTATAGTTAACATTAATACATTGTAAATATACTGAATGCCACAAGTGTGTCCTCCTGCTCTATAGATTGTGAAGTATTCTGAGAAGAGTTTATGGCTGAGGGAGCTAAACAGAAAAGCATGAAAAAAAAATTGTCTGAATCAATAATCCACACAACCAAATGTTTCTAAAATAGTTAAGTCTTAGCTTTCTTGGAAAGACTGTAAGAAAAAAAGCTTCATGCCTTGATCAAAAATAACATTAACTGAGGATGAATGCAGATGCATTCACATGTATTTTAATGACAGGCTCTTTATTATGAAAGAAGGTGCTTATGTAATTGATGTGTTTGGACAGCATGTATGGTTATGAGAAGCTATTTTTGTAAGATAATATTTCTGAGCTTGTGGTTGTTGCTGTGTCAAAACAGAAAGATGTATCATATTTGAGTAAGCTAAGAACTCAAACAGATACAGTATAATTTGACAATCAGTAACGCACAGATTTATTCAAGAATGGAAGAGCGTACACATTAAAACATGCATCCATATGCAGCACTTTAATATCCTTCAGAAACATACACTTTCAATAATAATATAAATAAATCAAATAAAACCCTGATAGATGAAAGAACAAAACAAAAACAGAAATGTCATGAATATGGAACGCATCATTTTCATTTGATATAAATATTCATTACACAGCGATTAGGATGTCATGATGCTGTTATTGGTTTGAACATGATTCTGGATTAAAAAAAAATAGAAAAGAGGAAGAAAAAGACTCTCAAGCTTGATTAATCTCATCAGGACATCATCAATAATGGATGTCTCCAATCATGAGAGTGGGAACTTACTCTCCTGCTGCGTCAAGGACTCACCACTCAGAAGGGGTCTCTACTGTATAGATCTGCACCCCACAATATTCAACGGCCTCCCACGCTGGGCAGCCTCAGAGTGTTTAGACAGACCCCGGTTCAGTCGCAGTCTGCAGTAAGGGATGATCTCACAGGGCGTCTCATTTTGTTCACATTGATTTACTCTTTCTGTGTTTTGCTTTTAATGCGTGCCTAGAAAGGCCCTCTAGTGCAAAATTTACGGTATAAACCGTTAAATCTTAAGCCATTCAAAAACCGTGTTTGATTTGCCAGAGCGCAACAGTGACCGCCCACTTTTTCAGCAGCTTTGGTTCTGCAGATTTTGTTTGCCTATTCATTTTCTCAATGCAGGGATTTAATAAAGATTAGACAATAACGATTCTAAGACATGAACCAAACTAAGCACTGAGATATATCACAACACTACAACCTTTTATTTGAAGGGGAAATATAAGAGAAAAACACAAAGACTGTACTTAATGTATTCTATGAGGCAATGAACTACAATCAAGCATAGTGAATGATGTAATGGAGTAATAAAAAAGATATACTACAATATAAAAATATCATATCAAAGCACTAAATAATAAAATGTATAGAACTGAAAATCTGAGGAGTTGAATACCCCATGACTTTTAATTATTATTTGATTCATTTATTGCTTTTTATTCATTGGAGATAGATTAGATAAATAGATAGATTAGATAGAGTAGACAGACAGACAGACAGACAGATAGACAGATAGACAGATAGACAGATAGATAGATAGATAATTACTTATATGGAAAGTCCCCATAAAACATGGAAACCTCTCTGTGTGTGCGTGTCTACAAGACTAAATAATTATAATAATAGATTATTGAGTCCAGATGAATAAATGAACCAAGAGCAACAAGGTCATTCAAAGGTCTAGAGGTCACCTGTATGAGGAAATGACTTGAAATGTTTTTGAAACTAAAGACAGAACGACTGTGACAACCCTGCAGTATAGTCTAGTAAATGGAGCGCTGCGGTTTGAGTAAGAGTCTGCTGATATGATGCTGAATTAGTCTCAATCCCTAAGCCACAGGGCTAGAGACGCTCTGCCTGGTCCGGCCCACCCCCACACATGAGCGCAGAGTTTGCCCACAGGCCTCGGCTGACAGACAGATAATGCAGAAGTCCTGCATTGAAAGGACTGAGCTGAAAGAGGCAGAACTGGGTTTCACTGCTGGCTTGTTGGAGTGTGGAGTGCATCACTCTCCTCAGCGTCTAGACATTCCTATAGCCTACATAAAGCTCACTCTGTTGAACTTAAAAGCTTTCCACAATTGTTTCTCTTTGTATCTTTTGCTTGGTTATTTTGCCTTGCAGGTCCAACATGTTCAAGCCACAGTGTATATGAATTTAACCCTATTCTAAACCTATGTATTCACATGTGACAATCTGTAAAAGTATCCATATATTTTGTATAAATACACAATTCAACACTGAAAGACACCAAATCTGAAAACTACAAGTGAGTACACGGTTAGTGTTGTGGGTAACGCATTACAAATAACTTGAGTTACGTAATCAGATTACTTTTTCAATTAACTAGTAAAGTAACACATTGCTTTTCAAATTTACAGCAAAATATCTGAGTTACTTTTTTAAATACGTAACGCAAGTTACTTTGTTTTCCCATTTATTGACTGACAGCTCTCTTGTCCCAATGTTGGGGGAAAAAAATCATAAGTGCAGAGGTGTTGTGTGTAAACATGATGGATTTTGTTTCTCACTTGCACAAAAAAGATTCAGTATTTCTCAAAATGAATAAAATCTGTCAAATGCAAAATGCTGAATGTTGCAAATCCATTTTTGCAAACAAATACAAGAGATGCCACAACATTGACAAGTTGCAAAATGGACTGTTCATGATCCAAGAACATATGTGAGATATTTCAGCCTGAAAAAAAAAAAATAAATAATAAAAAACTCAAGGAGCAACAATACTTCTTATTTGCTGGCAGCATTGATGGCTGGAATGTTGAATAGTCTGCCATGGGCAGCTGTTCCCTTATGTGGCAATTGTTTAGTCCAGTATCAGAATGGACAATAATTCTGTTTCATTACAAAATGTAATTTTTCAAAAAATCTGCCAAAACATGTGATCATATTGGAGGTTTCCATTCCATTTCTATGTTATGCTCCTTTTGTGGCTTATTGAAAGTTTGCTGAACTGTCTAGAAATGTGAACGATTACTTCTAAATTAAATGGAAAAAATAGTTTCACCTCTTACGGAAATTAAGAAGCAAATAAAAACTACTAACTAATAAATACCAAGTTGGAAGAATTTACTGCGCAACATTGCTTAGTTCAGTGTATTCATTTTACCTCCGTCTCATCTCTCTTTGCTTGTAGAGAACAACATAAGTAAAAACTACTACATCTTACCCCACTAAATGAAAGGACTTTCCACAGAACATTAAGTATGTGCTCTGAAATCCTTCTTGAATAGATCTGATAGCCTTTATTTGCATCCTAACATGACAGGTCTCAGATCTTGCTTGGTTAAAGGCGCATTTGGGCTTTTTGTTTTACTTTGTATAAACCGTGAAACTGTCATCGCAGCAATGCAATAGTGACATATGTCTGTTCTGTGTTTGCATGGTTTAGATTTCAGATGAAAGATTCAGATGCTAATAAGTTAAAAAATATAGAGATACATCACTCCTTCCTCAGTTTACAGATTCCTTTAGAGGCCTAAAAAAGTGTTGCTTGTGGTCTGATATCCATTTAAATATGAACAAAGACAGCAAAACCCTCTTTTCTAAGCATATGCAGTGTTAAAAATCCAAATGCCAGCACGCTCTCTTCACTGGGGCATATTTAGCATTTCTGTGTCTCAGACCAGGAGCACTAACATTTATGTGCAGTAAAGGACACACAGAGCTACATTCCTACAGGCCCCCAGGATCTGCCAAAGGGAAGTTTTAATTCCCGCCATTACAGTTCATTTGCTTATGAGATTCCCAAGTTGAATTTATATAATGACCTTTCATGTGTGGCCATTCTCATTAATCAAAAGTGAAAAGAAGATGGAAGCTGGAAGACTGATATATATACACATACATACAGACAGGAGCTGGTCATATAATTAGAATATCATCAAAAAGTTGATTTATTTCACTAATTCCATTCAAAGAGTGAAACTTGTATATTATATTCATTCATTACACACAGACTGATATATTTCAAATGTATATTTCTTTTAATTTTGATGATTATAACTGATAACTAAGGAAAATCACAAATTCAGTATCTCAGAAAATTAGAATATTGTGAAAAGGTTGAATATTGAAGACACCTGGTGCCACACTCTAATCAGCGAATGAACTCAAAACACCTGCAAAGGCCTTTAAATGGTCTCTCAGTCTAGTTCTGTAGGCTACACAATCATGGGGAAGACTGCTGACCTGACCGTTGTCCAAAAGACGACCATTGACACCTTGAACAAGGAGGGCAAGACACAAAAGGTCATTGCACAAGAGGCTGGCTGTACACAGCTCTGTGTCCAAGCACATTAATAGAGTGGCGAAGGGAAGGAAAAGATGTGGTAGAAAAAAAGTGTACAAGCAATAGGGATAACCGCACCCTGGAGAGGATTGTGAAACTAAACCCATTAAAAAATGTGGGGGAGAATCACAAAGAGTGGACTGCAGCTGGAGTCAGTGCTTCAAGAACCACTACACACAGACGTATGCAAGACATGGGTTTCAGCTGTCGCATTCCTTGTGTCAAGCCACTCTTGAACAACAGACAGCGTCTGTTCTAATTCTAATTTTCTGAGATACTGAATTTGGGATTTTCCTTAGTTGTCAGTTATAATCATCAAAATTAAAAGAAATAAACATTTGAAATATATCAGTCTGTGTGTGATGAATGAATATAATATACAAGTTTCACTTTTTGAATGGAATTAGTGAAATAAATCAACTTTTTGATGATATTCTAATTATATGACCAGCACCTGTATATATACACACATACTGTGCAAAAGTCTTAGGCACGTTGGTATTTTCACACGAATAATGTTTTTAAGCCAGTTATATCTTTTACTGTAGTGTGTCAGTAGGAAATATCAGTTTACATTTCCAAACATTCATTTTGCAATTAACTGTAATAATCCGGTGAGAATTTTTTATGCACAAGAACAGCAGCAGCCGGTATGATCTGATCTCACCATCATCGAGTCTGTCTGTGATTACATGAAGAAACAGAAAAAACTGAGACAGACTAAATCCAGAAAACCTGAGGCAACGTCTCCCAGACACTTGAGGAAACCTACCTGCAAAACTACAGTACTGTGAAAAGTTTAGGCACTTAAAATAATAACATAAATAGCTTTTATTTATGAATTAACTTCTATTAACTAAATCAAATCGATATTTGGGGTGACCACCCTTTGCGTTTAAAACGGCTTTTGTCACCTGCATCTATTCCTACATATATTCATGTAGTTTTGCAGGAAAGTTTCTTCAAGTGTCTTGGAGACGTTGCCACAGTTCTTCTGGATTTAGTCCATCTCAGTTTTTTATGTTTCTTCATGCAATCACTGACAGACTCAATGAAGATGAGATCAGATCTCCATGTGGAGCATAGAGACTATTGTCAGACTCTTTATGCATACAAAAATCTCACTGGATTATTAAAATGAATGGCAATTAATTTATAAATGTAAACTGATATTTCCTACTGACACACTACAGCAAAAGATATAAATAACTGGCTTAAACCCACATTTTGTGTGTAAAAATACTAGTGAGCCTAAGACTTTTGCACAGTACTGTATATATATTAGGGAATAATAATAATAATAATAATAAAAAAACTAACGGATACAATAGGGTAATAGAGTAATGGCTGCTGAAAATTCTGCTTTCCCTTCACAGTAATAAATTGCATTTTAAAATACATAAAAATAAAATGTCATTATAAGATCAAATAATTTTTTTTTTTTAATCAAATAAATGTAGCCTTGGTGAGGACAGATTATTTTCTCTTACCGACCCCAAACTTTTCAATTATAGTATACTGTATATTACATTAACAATTTGCAAGGATTTCTTTGCTCATCTGAAAGAAAGTACATGAAGTATATGAAAGATATATTTAAGTGGAAAGACCATTTGAATCTCTAATACCATTTAGCAGAGACTGAGTTTAGTGTTCCTGAACACACTTTAATGTCACAAAATAAGATCATTTCAATATAACTCAAATTAATATTTAATGTTTATTTATTATGAAATATTTATATTGTTTTTTATTATTTATATCACAAGTATACTATCTAGTTTGAATTCAAATCTCAAGTTGATTGCTTATGAGCATAAGAGACTTCTTTCAAAATTATTTCAAATTGATCTATATAGGCTATACATACAGTACACATATACACACAGCTGTTTACATTTAAACTGTTGCATTAAAGTATCTTTTTGCAGCATTTATTTCATTTGACCGAGGTAGCGCAATTTATAATATATAAATATAGTCCTCAGGCTCTCAGTGTTATTTTTATCAGAAAGAAAAAAAAAAAACAGCCAAGCGTGTGAGTACCGTGTAACATGTAGCAGGTGGCTGTATGTATGTAATGAAGCTGATAGGTGGACGGCGATATCAGATTTGCTGGGCAGCGTTACACGCAGGCTCTCTGTGTATTGAGCAGTAATTAGGCTAGAGTGACACAACGAGAGTATATATAGGTTACCTCATTATTCTGCTACAATATATTCCTGCTCTATACTGTCCCAGGGTGAGAGGGGACCCACCCTTGCTCTCTGGGATCATTGTTTCAGCTCTGCAACCCAGTATGTTTGTGTCCTGCTGAGCCAACCATCAAGGGCGTTTCCGAACTCACACCTCCGTTATATCACTTGTAAATACCCTGCAAGAAACTGCATGAGGATTCAAACTCCAGTCAGACACACATGTGCATGTGCACTACTCACCAGACACGCTTATAATGACTGTGCATCACTAATTATGCCTAAATCTCACAAAGATCATTGCATCACGCACCAGCAACAGACAAAACACCAGCGAGGGGGAGGATGAGATTAAAATTCAGCCAATTCAATTGGTATATATGCACACACTAGGCAGGCCGGATTAAAGCCGGGCGTCTTAACTTGCCACAGATAAAGCACCAGGAGAGGCCAGATTACCAATCAACTCATCACTAATTACAAGCGGCCTACAGGCAGAAAGCACAGTAGATTAAACAGCCCTGCTGGCACTGGCTCCCTACTCTCCCCTCAGACTGGATTTAATTACTGTACAAACCAGAACGAGCTTGTTCATGCAGAAAGATTATTTACTGTACCGTCTACCTTACTTTCCCTTACAATATTAAAAGGAAACTAGTACCAATGTGCACACTCCTACACAATTTGGCTGTCACACCAGATTATATTGAGTCATATATTAGTCATACTGTTTACTTTGACAGCATCATAAATTGTCTGTTTTTTCGATTTGATTAAATATTCATTTATTTGGCGTGTAAATATTCCCACATATTTTACTGAAGAGTGAAGATCTAATGGACAAAAGTAGAATATAAGTAGTCTATTAAAATCAGATATGGAAAGTCTCTTTCTGTACATTCTTACCGGTTTCCAGTATCACACAGACTCATGAGCAATTTAGGGAGACTGCTAAAGAAAGGAAGGATGAGATTCATTCATTCATCTGATTAGATCACTGTAGACCCAAACACACACACACACACACACACACACACACACACACACACACACACACACACACACACTCGCTGTGAATGAAATACACTTATTCTGTACATTACAAAATATACTCAAAACATACTTTTAAATGCACTCAAATAGTTAAGTACTCAAAAGAACAAATCATTTAGGATTTTTTTTTGTTTTGCTATTTGATACTGCTTGAATTAAAATGTAAAAATAAAAAAATAAAAAGTGTGAAAAAATCATAGTAAAGACATTTATAATGTTACAAAAGATTGTAAATTGTTATTAATGTTATTAATTAAAGAATCCTGAAAAAAATGTGTCATGGTTTCCACAAAAATATCAAGCAGCACAACTGTTTTCAACATCGATAATAATAAGAAAGGTTTTTTGAGCACCAAATTAGCAAATTAGTTCTTTAGGATCTTGTGATCCTGTAATTGGTTATTTTAAATTAAAATAATATTGCACGGTATTTCTGTTTTGTACTGTATTTTTGATCAAATAAATGCAGCCTTGGTGAGCAGAAGATTTCTTTCAAAAGCATTAAAAATATGCCAATAAACACTGGACACACACACACACACACACACACACACACACACACACACACACACACAGACACACACACGTTTGTTTTTGTGAACTGTGGGGACATTCCATAGGCGTAATGGTTTTTATACTGTACAAACCATATTTTCGAACTCATTCTGTATGATTTATAAGCCTTTTGAAAAATGGGGACATGGGTAATGTCCTCATAAGTCACCCTCTCCTTGTAATACCTATGTCATACCCATGTCATTATACACATTTGTGTCCTGATATGTCACAAAAACACACACACACGCACACGTCTGGTTCACTATCTTTGTGGGGACTCTCCATAGACGTAATGTTTTTTATATTCTATCCCCTTACACTAACCCTACCCTAAACTTATCCATCACACAAAACTTTCTGCATTTTTACATAAAAAAATTAAATAAAAATAAGCGTGTTTCCTCATGGGGACCTCAATTT
>CM031947.1:15124317-15141817 GCA_018749465.1 Paracanthobrama guichenoti
TAACAAACACCCTCCATGGAACCCAGCTGAAACTCCCCCTCATTAATCGATTGGCTCTCAGGGTTTGTCCTTGACATCTGTCCATCTCTCATAGCCACTAATTGATCACCTATCGATTATCTTTTGTTACTAGCACATCACAAAATGAGAGTTTCTCCACTACAACCGAGACAATAACAGGCAAGAGCTTAGATATTGCAGCTCTTTTCAGGTATTGTAAAAATCTTTTTTGTTGTTGATGTTGTTGCTTGGCTGACTCATGGAGTAGTTAATTAAAGGCCTGCTTTACATCCCTTTGATGCTGTCCTCTAAAACCCATTTATGCACATCTACAGCCATCACATGAGAAAAACTCCAGTATAAATTAACATTATCTGATTCATTTAACATGCTCAGAGACACCGAGCACATAAAACTTGTTTTTTTTTTTTTTTTTCTGGTACAGTACAATCCATTTCTTTATGTGTGCTTTGAGCCCAGTGTTGTCATTAAAATTAATTAAAGTACAAATTAAAATCTTCAGTGTGCTAGCAATAGGAAGTGAAGAGGCTATAATCATTGTTAATCGCAGGGCAAAGAGCTCGCTCAAGGCTCTCAGCTCCAAGCATTTCAGGTAATAAAGAAGTGTGTTTGTTTGTGTGTGTGTGTGTGTGTGTGTGTGTGTGTGTGTGTGTGTGTGTGTGTGTGTGTGTGTGTGTGTGTGTGTGTGTGTGTGTGTGTGTGTGTGTGTGTATGTGAAATATGCAATAAGACATTAGCATAGGCTATATGTCATAAAAACAGCCCTACATTCTGGGGTGAACCCTATAATCTGTTAATTTCTCTTCACTTGTTCTGTTAATCAGTTACTTTTGTAGAAGACCATTTAACAAACTACTTGTATTCTGCTTTTTTTAAAATCCAAAATTAGCTTTCAGTGACACTTCAAAGTGGAATCATAATACTTATTACCTTAATTACAGCAAGGGTGTTATACAATTACCCACTAAACCCACTAAACCAACTAAAAAGCCTCAAATTTAACCTCAAATGAAGCAAAACTTCTGATATCTCGCCATCTAAGTTGCCTTATTTGCTTTAGACTTTTGGAAACATTTGTAAAAATGTGTTACCTATCAGTAAGGTTTGCATTGCATGTTCTTTGTTTTCCAGAAAAAGTGTTTATGAATTTGAAATTATAGCGGGATCTCTCTCTCTCTCTCTCACACACACAGACATAAAGACAAACCCATCATGCCAAAATGCAAAACTTTACACCACCTACTTAAAAACAACACATCTCTGGCTCCAGATGCTCGTCCAAAAGGTAGCTGGTTTAGTTTGTTTTTATTTTTTTATTTTTTTGTAAAGTGCACTAAACAAGTAATGAAAATAAGTATATAGTACATTGCTAAAAATAGATATGGATTGTTCTTTTGTGAAAAGGCACTCTGCCCAATTGGACAGGTAGAAGAAGTCCTTTTTTTTTAAAAAAAAAAGCTAATACTGTTATCTCCTACAATCTAAACCCTGCAAAACATCAACACTAGTTTGAAATTATATAATATCTATAATGTTGTACATTTGCTGAGAGTATGACCTATAAAATTCTGAACTAATTATGACAGCGAGACAACAGCTGGGCCCAGAATTCATACCAGCTGAATAAATCAAAATTAAAGATGCTTCGCTAAAGTTTTTCTGTTTTCATATTTCCCTTCTTTTCCTATCTCATCCATAGACCAGTCTAGCGTCGTCTGTCTCTGTAAAGACAAATACTTATAAAAAACAGTCACTCATCCGTCTCTAACATCTCATGCACACGGACACGCACAAAAACTATCGTTTCTATAGTAACGTCAGTGAAGCACTGAATGTTCAAGAGCCAATTTTTCGTACCATTTGCCCATTTCATTAATTATATCTTTGTGCAGGAGAGTACAGAACAGCCCCCCCTAAACACACACACAACCACTCCCCTTCCCTCCCCCCCAACACTCCCCCTTTCCTCTGACCAAATCCTGAGCTGTGGATGTAAGGTTGTCCTGTCGCGGACAAACAGTAGCATTGTTTGGGGCAGCCGGTCCCAGCCTAGCCCCTCCCTTCAGCAGAGTCCCAGGGCGCTGGCGGACAGAGAAACAAAATGAGCGTCTTCTCTAATGAGCTGCTGCCTGTCAGCTACAGTTAGGCACTCAGAACAGAAACAGAGAGCGCGAGAGAGAGATAGGCGGGTAAGGCCTCTTGTTGGGGGACGTTACGCTGGCACACGTGTTGATACGTAGACATGCTTTCTCATGAATTTTGCATCATCCTATTTGAAGACACTCACACATGCTTTGTTACACCTGCCAGTGGTGAATGAATTGAGAAAATGTACCAGTCATGAAACAGTCTATGTAAACGCAAACACTTCATTACAGACAGTTACTCTAGTAGAGCACTTGTATGACTTTTACTTCATTGTGACAGATAAGAAATACTATAGTTCTTGCAATTAAACTTACCAGCAAAATTCCCAAAAGTGGATTAAATCTACTGTACTTAGTCACCAAAGTTAAACTGTACTCGCATTCGGTGCTTGCCGAGTACATTTTGATGGAGGCTTGGGTAAAGGCTGGAATGTACTACACAACTTATAAAATATGAACCGATTATAAAACACCAGGCATCATACACTTGCCGACTTTGTAAAGGGTTACAGAAATAAAACTGCATTATACACTAAACGACTATATAGGTGCTTGACAAATTAAAACAATGTGTTCTAAAAATCATCTGAAAATATCATGTTTGATATCCTCAGACTGGATGGAATCATTGTCTGAAGCTAAAAAATCTGACTATGTGCCCATCATGCACTTCACGATTTTCTGTGAAAACTGTCAATTCTGACTGCCCAAAATCTGAAGACCAGCTATGACTTTAAGCAACAAGCGTCGACTCATCCAAACTGCAAATCAGGGCAAAAATCTAGTCAAAAGTTGTAATTTGTGTACAGGTATATATACCTTTAAATGTAATAAATCGTATTGAAATTGAAATTTCATCAATTTTAAAAACTCAAATACACCCAACATTATACTATAGGCATTCTATCTGTAATTCTGTAATGCACCCTACATTATACATACATACCCACACACAGCAGCAATTAATTAAATAATTTACTATTAAATTAAGTGCCATGCTGGGCTGTGATTTTTTTGTAATTGAGTCATTTACAGTTTCATAAAGCATCTAAAAGCAACTGCTTCACAATGAATCGAGTTTACAACACGACATATGAGAGAGTAAAAAGTGGGTGGTTTAGAAGAGCATGTTTAAAAAAAAAAAAAAAAAAGTATAAAAACTACAAAAGCAATAAAAACTAGCTTGTTATTTGAAAAGCTAAATTGCTAAATAAACAACTGTACAGGTATAAAAATGCATTGAGGTTAGTAGCGCCATATCTCTAGTTTAATTACTCCCCAAAACTGTATACTTACCTATATATATGATTTAACATTGCATTGTTGAACCACAAAAATGTGAAATATTGCAAAATTGTTGCATCAGTAAAACTGTTGCATGACTAAAGTTCATGTGCTTTCAGTGGCGAAACTGTAAAAGATATCAAATGCTGACATACAACCTGCTTCTTCATTTACATGTGAGTAGACGTTGTAATCCTAGGGGAGCATTTAACTGATGCACTATAGGCTTCATAAATATCTTATGAAGGAAACTTTAATGCCATCAAGAACAATAGCTCAAGGTACTGTAGGAGAAAATCAGTTTCAGTATCACAGCCTGAAGAACTGACGAATACAAATGTGCCTGAAATAAAAGCTGTAGCTTTCATCATCGGTGTCTGCAAATGTTCATGTTCTACAGCTTCTCAGAAACGGAGATGTGCAGATCAAGGCCGTGTCTGTCTTTACATATTCAATCACAGGAATATGCTCAGTCAAAAGACTAGGTGATTAATGTTGAGTTAAAAATGTCATCAACCAAATCTGAATCCAAACAAGTTCTCTGGTCTCAGGGGGCTGTCTAATTTGTTGAGCATGTGTACGTTGAGTGTGTACCCTCACACACACGTGTGTGTGTGTGTGTGTGTGTGTGTGTGTGTGTGTGTGTGAGATGGGGGTTCAGATGTATGGACATTACTTACAGTGGCTGGGTCCTGCTGGGCAGTGCATATGTTTGGTACGTTTCATTCCCGCCATTATGAGAATGTGCAAAACGGCGCTCACACAATGACAGCCATCTGTCTGTCTTTGCTCTCAGATGACAAGAGACGGTCAGTCACTGAAACAATCCATCTCTAAACAGATCAATAATCCAATGTCATGATAAATAAGCTCATAAAGCATGCCTTGACCAATCATCTCTTCAACATCTCTCATCGCTCTTTCACATTTACTGCTGAAACAGACAGAATGATCTTAAATATTGGGTGCAGCTGAAATGATCACACTGATCACACTACCTTAAGGGTGTTAAAAATGACCAGCCATTTTTCAGTAATTGCGTTAATTAATTCTTAGGCCAGACGATAAATATGAGAAATATAAAGACATATGAGCACAGATGTTTCATTAAAAAAGGCTTCTAGTCATACTGTATCTCTCATACTCTCATCAGCCGCAATACATACCCAGAAATACATCTAAACCTTCTGTTCCCATTATGGAGGTTAGACATTACACTTTGAAGGAGACGTATGCAAATAGGAAGACTGGGACGGCTGTAACACGGTGTGAGCTGTAACACTTTCAGATGAACCACTTAGAACTAATGATTAACTAACAATTTAGACTTCTGAAAAAAAGACTTCTGGGTTGTAATAAGATAGATTGGATGGATGGATGGATGGATGGATGGATGGATGGATGGATGGATGGATGGATGGATGGATGGATGGATGGATGGATGGATGGATGGATGGATGGATGGATGGATGGATGGATGGATGGATGGATGGATGGATGGATGGATGGATGGATGGATGGATGGATGGATGGATGGATGGATTCAGATAAATGGATAGATGATAGAAGGATTTGGACGGATGGACAGACAGATGGACGGAAAGATAGATGGATGGATGGACGGATGGACAGCAACATTCATTTCTGCTGTCAGACAAACGGATGGATGGATGGATGGATGGATGGTAAACCCCCGGAGCTGTGTGGATTACTTTTATAATGGATGGATGCACTTTTGTGGGCTTCAAATTTTGTGCTGCCATTTACTGCTATTATAAAGCTTGGATTAGCCAGGACATTTTTAATATAACTTAACGAAAAACATAAATATTAGCTACATTTCTAAAAATAAAAAAGTATTTAAAATGTATTTTTATAGTTCTTTTGTAAAAGGGCAAGTAAAGTTGGAAGCACTTGGCCCAATTGGATAAGTAGAAAAAAGTTTTGTCAAGCTGATATTGTTAGTATTAAAAGTAATTTATTTTTTACAAAATCGTACAGATTTCAAACTTTTGAACTGTAGTGTGTGTATCTATAGAGGAGTTCAATATTAAATCTATAAGTTTAACAAAACTGAGTTACAGACTTCTGTCTTCCCTAGTAATGAGCTGCTACGTGTGTGAATTAATTAAGCGTTTGAGTGACGAGTAGGTTTTGGACAAAAACATACATCTTAATCCGACCCTTAACATTTCACGACCCCCTCATCAACAACAGACAGCTCGGTAATGAAGAGCTGCCGATGGCTCGGTTTGCGATCATATCAGTCATGATCATTGCTGAACCGGAGTAGATGAACGCAGTCATATTTATCGTGAGTTATTAGAAGTAAAAAGCGCCTATACATGAAGTGAAAGCTATCTGTGTGAAAAGCTCCATCAAAAGAATTGAGGCAGATGATGGACAGAGATATAGACTCTAATGGCTTGAGGATCAGTGTGGAGTACAAAGAAACAATATAGTGAAACCTGAGAGTGATAGACAGGTTGCCAAAGAAAGACCAGATGATGCTGTCAAATCCTCCTCTCACATTTGAGGGATCTGCAGTAATAGTTGTCACAGTGACAGACTGAAAAAGAGAAAGGGCAAAGTTCAGAGCAATTAAAAAGAGCATGCTGTTGTTATTTTGACTAATAGATTTACCAGTTTATGTTTTCTAGGCATCATGGGTAATCAACAGAATGTGTGTGGATCAAAACAAATTCATCCTAATGGTTTTTCAGCAGAAATAGCTAATTGAAATTGCTACATAATATTCGCGATCGTCATAACTGAGCATTTAAAATTATAAATACATTTTTATGCATGTATGTTTACGTGCCTTTGGGAAAACATGCTAGCAAACAAAGGTTTATCAACATTCATTTGCATTTTGTCTAGACGCGACATCACATTTATCCTTTTGTTTTACATAAACAATGTATTGACCCAGTATCAGCAGGGGTAACATCCCTAACTACAGTGCAAGAACATGAAACACTCTTTTGTCTTGGGAAAAACGACACGCGTGGGAATTATGAAAACTGCGGCTTTCACGTTTGCAACTACAAATTGTGCAGAAAATGCCTGTTGTTGGAATGCTGCTGTTCACTGTGACTGCTGCATTGACCAGATAAGTCAACAGCTAATGATGTCAACGAGGGGGAGTGGCCAAATAAATTCCACTGCATTATTAGTGACACAACAGAATTATATCCACTTCAACAGCTAATTAAAACATGAGGAATCTACTTGTTAGGTATATATTTGGTAACACTTTGCAACACTTTTTTTTTTTCCTCTATATGGAAGCATTAGTTAATACAATAGCTAACATGAAATAATTTCATAGCATTTATTCATTTTAGTCATTGTTAAATTCTATGTAAAAAAAATTTTTAAGTTAAAAATTATCATTAATGCAGACGACTATACAGGAGTTTGTAAGATTTTTTAAAAAGATCTTGATTCTTGAAATAAGCATCTTACACTTAACAAGGCTGCATTTGTTTGATCAAAAATACAAACAATAATACTGTAATATTATTACAATTTTAAAAAACTTCTATTTTAATATATTAATGTAATGTACAAATTATCAATAAATTATCAATTGTAATTAATAAATTATTAAAATGTAATTTATTCCTCTGATGGCAAATCTATTTTCAGCATCATTACTCCACGGACTTCAGTGTCACATGATCCTTTAGAAATTATTCCACATACAAAAAAATATATTTTTAAAGATTTAAGCATTTCAATTAATAGTAAAATTAAAATATGTAAAGATTATTTAATTCAATTTGATGGAATTTTACTATTAATTGAAATGCGTAAATCTTAAAAAGGCTTAAATTGAAGACTTAAAGACTGTAATATGCTGATTTGCTTCTCATTTCTTATTATTATCAATGTTGAAAACAGTTGTGCTGCTTAACATTTTTATGGAAACTTTGATACATTTTTCAAGATTATTTGATTAATAGAAAATTCTAAAAACAGCATTATTTTATATAATTTTTTTGTAATAATGTAAACATCTTTACTGTAACATTTTATCAGTTTACAGCATCCTTGGTGAATCCATTTAAAAAAATCTTACTGACTCCAAAAAGGCATTATGAATTATGAATGAATATGAATAATATATGAATATATATATATATGAATTATGAATGAATATATATATATATATATATATATATATATATATATATATATATATATATATATATATATATATATATATATATATATATATATATATATATATATATATATATATATATATATATATATATATATATATACATATACATACATACAAACAAACACATATATACACACACATATACACTCACCTAAAGGATTATTAGGAACACCATACTAATACTGTATTTGACCCCCTTTCGCCTTCAGAACTGCCTTAATTCTACGTGGCATTGATTCAACAAGGTGCTGAAAGCATTCTTTAGAAATGTTGGCCCATATTGATAGGATAGCATCTTGCAGTTGATGGAGATTTGTGGGATGCACATCCAGGGCACGAAGCTCCCGTTCCACCACATCTCAAAGATGCTCTGTTGGGTTGAGATCTGGTGACTGTGGGGGCCATTTTAGTACAGTGAACTCATTGTCATGTTCAAGAACCCAATTTGAAATGATTGGAGCTTTGTGACATGGTGCATTATCCTGCTGGAAGTAGCCATCAGAGAATGGGTACATGGTGGCCATAAAGGGATGGACATGGTCAGAAACAATGCTCGGGTAGGCTGTGGCATTTAAACGATGCCCAATTGGCACTAAGGGGCCTAAAGTGTGCCAAGAAAACATCCCCCACACCATTACACCACCACCACCAGCCTGCACAGTGGTAACAAGGCATGATGGATCCATGTTCTCATTCTGTTTACACCAAATTCTGACTCTACCATCTGAATGTCTCAACAGAAATCGAGACTCATCAGACCAGGCAACATTTTTCCAGTCTTTAACTGTCCAATTTTGGCGAGCTTGTGCAAATTGTAGCCTCTTTTTCCTATTTGTAGTGGAGATGAGTGGTACCCGGTGGGGTCTTCTGCTGTTGTAGCCCATCCTCCTCAAGGTTGTGCGTGTTGTGGCTTCACAAATGCTTTGCTGCATACGTCGGTTGTAACGAGTGGTTATTTCAGTCAAAGTTGCTCTTCTATCAGCTTGAATCAGTCAGCCCATTCTCCTCTGACCTCTAGCATCAACAAGGCATTTTCGCACACAGGACTGCCGCATACTGGATGTTTTTCCCTTTTCACACCATTCTTTGTAAACCATAGAAATGGTTGTGTGTGAAAATCCCAGTAACTGAGCAGATTGTGAAATACTCAGAGCGGCCCGTCTGGCACCAACAACCATGCCACGCTCAAAATTGCTTAAATCACCTTTCTTTCCCATTCTGACATTCAGTTTGGAGTTCAGGAGATTGTCTTGACCAGGACCACACCCCTAAATGCATTGAAGCAACTGCCATGTGATTGGTTGATTAGATAATTGCATTAATGAGAAATTGAACAGGTGTTCCTAATAATCCTTTAGGTGAGTGTATATTATATATATATATATATATATATATATATATATATATACATACACATATACATATATATATATATATATATACATATATATATATATATATATATATATATATATATATATATATATATATATATATACATATATATATAATACATATACATACACATATACACAGACATAATTTCCTGATCAGACATAATTTTCAAATAACCGGAATAAATCCTAATGGATAAGGCAATCAGTCCAAGTGCTACAGTTAGTGCTCTTTAAACTCAACACCCTACAAACAGACATAATTTTTAGGGCAATAAATCCTAATGGATAAAGGCAATCAGTCCAAGTGCTACAGTTAGGCTCTTTAAACTCCCTACAAACATGAGCAATTGGAGAGTGGATAGATGGGGAGGGGACTGTTGGCGAGGAAGAAAGAGAGAGAAGGACAGAGAGAGACAGAAATCTGCAGATACACTTTCTCTCTCATTACCAGACAAAAAGGCTGTCTTATTCAACACAAACAGCCTGTTGCGTCATGATGCTCGCATCATGAGTCACCGGTAATCTCAATAAAACTTTACGGTGCACTAATGTGCTTTTGCTTTTCTCACCAGTTACCTGGACCTGAGTGAAAGAGCATTCTTATCTGATGACTAGGCTCAGATGGTATCATTGTTGAATTTAGAGAAAAATCTGTTGCACTGTATTTTACAGTATGTGCACTTACGTGTACTTACCTAAGAAAGTACTGGGTAATATAAGGAACTAGGGTTAAGGTTTAGGTTTAGTACCTAGTTATTACCCGTAAAAAGTACATATTAGGCGCATGGGGAACAGGACTGTAGAATAAAGTGCTACCAAAAATCTGTGGAATACATTCAAACTTTTTTTTTTTTAAACTTGACAGTTCTACATAATTTCATATTTTCAATTACGGATGAAGTTTATTTACTTAATTTTAAGGCAACGGGTTTCCTCACTATTTTTAAGTTAAGTCAACCGATCACTTTTTACAGTGAAATTGTGGTAAACAGAACTAAAATTATTAAGGGTAGCTAAAGGAAAAAAATGCCAAAATATTTAATAAATGAACATGTACAGGGCAGAGCATGTGTAAAATATTGAATTGTGAATGAAATTGCATTCCGCCTTATATTTTTTTGCTTTTTCGTTTTTTTCTAATGCAAATCTATGGAGATGTTATCAGCAGCAATCAAAGCTTTTCTTCTCAAATGAAGCTTTTCTTTTCAAAAGTTAAGAATTTTTTAAAAAGACATTTATAACGTTACAAATTATTTCTATTTCAAATAAATGCTGTTCTTTTGAACTTTCAATTCATTAAAGAATTCCACAAAGTTTCCACAAAAACATTAGCCGTTTTCAATATTGATAACAATTTCCGATTTCTGACAATTCAGCTTTGTCATCACAGGAATAAGTTACAATTTTAAAATATATTAAATAAAAAAAAACAGTTACTTTGAATTTAAAAACATAGTTTGAAAGGTAGTCTAAATGAACAGTTTCTTTGAAGAAAAACGGCTGATAAAAATGCTTTCACAGTTCATTCCAGCCAATGTGAGAGTATCAAATCGATTTTTACCACTTTATGAGCACAGGAGCTTAGAGAAGGCTCATTTCTGTGGAAATCTGCAGGCACTGATTCCATGTGGGCCTGCTGACAACCCATAACACCACCCAAACCTGTGACACTATCTCAAATGGAGAAATAACACAGATGACCAAAGACTGACCACACAGTCTAATGTTTGAATTTCACGACTGGCCTTTTTTTTCGGTGGGTTTCTGTTGAGTCCAGTGATGCAGCCGAGTGATTCACGTTTATAGTTTTGGCAGGCTATTCACTGGCTTTAAGAGCAGGAAGACACCCTCTGTTAATGAGCAAGTCGCTGAAAGCCCTCTGATTAGCCCAATTAAGGATCCTTCCCATCACTGAGGACTGCCACTGTCCGAATCAGTTTGTTTGAGCAGCACATCTCTTCAGTACCAGCCCCCTATACAGCTATCACACTCAAATTAATATGGTCAAATAATTGTTTTCTTGGTTTCGCTCAACTGGAACTTCTCCCAGTACAAATTATTCAGTATAAAGCACTAGAAACAGCAAACATTTCAGAAACCTATTAGATGCAAACAGAGAGACAAATGTTTCTCTCATCCTCTCGGTGAGTGGACATGGTTTGTCGTTTCACGCAGACCTCCACTCCTCACACCTCCAGTCACAGCGAGACAGTTCTCCGTGTTCTTGCAGCCTGAGCGTATCTGAGAGCCAGAGCTCAGAGCCTCTTCACAAGTTAAGCCACGTTTGGACCAATAATGTTATGATTTGAGGAAAGAAAGCCCCATGTAAGCTTGGTTTTAACCTGTATTGGATCATCCTAAAACAATTGTTTAAAAAAAAAAAAAAATTTTTATTTAATCAGAAAATCACTTTTTAAAGATGGGCAGTAAAAAAAAAAAAAAAAAAAAAAAGACAGAGCAGAGGGAGATAATTAATTAAAAATAAATGTAAAAATGAAAAATATATCAATAAAAACAATATACTCTAGATAAATGTAAGACATTTTTTAAGAATATTTACAATATCATAAAAGTGATGGAGGACCAGAGCTGTGACCAAATTTGTGACCAAAATGGCTAAAAAGCATCATAAAGTGGTCTATTCAACTTATGCACAATATCCCAAGTCCTCTGAAGCAATACGATCACAATACATGAGAAACAGACTAAAATGGAATTCTTAAATCATTAAAAATCTTCAAGAGTTCATGGGAGAAGAATCAAGGATGGAGAATATAAGACTTGGAATATAGAGAATGAGTATGGACTAGTAGGCTATAATATTTTATGCAGATTTTGCATAGCTTTTGAAGCTTGAAAGCTCCCTATTATTTGTAATTGTACAAGAAAAAAAAAAAAGTTGCATTATTCAAAATTTGACATTTTGTGCTCTACAGAGGAACATTACATGGGTTTGGAACAAAATGAGGATGAGTAGATTATTTTTATTTGAATTTTATTTTTGGGTGAACTATCCCTTTAAGGCACATAATTGTCAATGTCTCTCTTGACTCTCATATTTTTATTTTCATGTTTACAATCATACATTTTTAAGCATGGAACAAAATTAAATTCATAAATCCAGCGCTAAAGGATAAGCATAAGTCATGCCGCACTGTTTTGATTTATCATCGCCTTTTGACTTTGGAAGGAATTATAATGAAATAAAACCAGCGACTTTGGCAAGGCCATCCCATAATCACTGAGACACAGCTCATGATTCCCCAGTCTCATCACCCAAACACGTCTGTGGATCAGTATCCAATTATATCCCTGGATACACCTCCACATTCATTGGTACGTCTTTGGGTCATCACTTCAGAAAGTCAAGCACTGCATTCCTCTCACATACCCACAATCTGCCTGTTAAAGAAACAGACAATGAGGTCCATTTACGTCTTCCTGAACCAGGATCAAATGTTTTGTGCTGTTAGGAAGGTCAGTCACTTTTAAAGAAGTTGCAAACAATTTCGGAATACTAATTCAAAACCGCATTGATCTATACACAGTGTTTTATGGCAGAAGATAAAATTCAGGCTATTCACCGATTCAGTACGCAATAATGGAGGTTTAAATGACACATTACAGTGACTAATTGGGCTGTATTGTGAATATAATCCCTAACCTTTTCTACAGATGTTATTAGACGATTAGAAGAAACTTGAGCAGCTTCAGCACAGCAATCCCTACAGCCCGATGGAAAAGCACATTCTCGCAGTGTCACAAGACTGAATATAACAACAGATTAAATTGCTTTAAAGTATAGCTCAACCAGTAATGAAAATTCATCACTTACTCAACGAAATGTTGTTCAAACCCACATGACTTACATAACATACTCCTTATGTGATACACACACATGAACTGAAGTGTTCTCAAATTGGAGATCACTACTTGTTATGAGCTTTGGAAAATGTCATGATTTGTAGTAAATTATGACTTTATCACACAAATATGCTTGAAATACAGTGCTTTGGCTGTATGGACTACTTTGAAAATGTCGTTTTTGCACTCTTTATAAGCTTGAAAACTGCTCCTATTTACTGTAAATGCATTGAAAGTAAGCAAGATCAATAAACTAAAATATAGAATCTTTCAATATTACAAAATTAACTTTAAAATGAAGATTAAGATGACAATAATTACATTTCTGTGAAATGTCACATCTAGTTTGCAGAAGTTACACTTAATGAACACGGCATTGAAAAGCACCCTTTGGCCTGTCATTTTCCGAGCCGGACTCACCACAATGACCGGCCCGACGAAGCGAATAGAAATAGTATTTTGAATCACGCTGCTGTGGTTCGATAAACATCTCCGCTCCACACTCTGAGCAAAGAATGTGCAGTGATGTCACCGGGAGGCAGGGGTAAGTGAGAAATGCTGTGATTTAGCGACAGGACATGGCGGAGAGAGGGAGGGAGGAAGGGGATGAACAGTGGGAGCAGTGAGGGGGAAAGAGAGGGGGATGCGATGGGGATAAGAGAGAGGTCTACGGGCTTCTGCTGCCACCGCCGTAATGGCCCAAACGAGATGGAGGGGAGAGCAGTGGAGTGAAGTCAGGGGTGAGGCGGTGGTGACTGTGCTTCAATGCCATATGAGCTGGCAGCTTGTCACAACCCAACCCATCACACAAAGGCAGACACAGACACATTCCCATTATCCTACACATCAGATCAGACCTGCTTCCGCAGCCCCTACACGTTACCAGCACGAGTGTGATAAACACATCAGAATCAACCAGCATTCCTTGTCCACACCAAGTGCCATCATCAGGCCAAAGATAACCAGTTACACGTTCTCTAAAATGCTTGCTATAACAATATTCATCATCATCATCATCATCATCATCATCATCATCATCCTGATTGACATCTTTTCTCTTAGAATCACTGAAGCTTCCAGAACTATCCATGGATCCATTGTATCCATCCATCCATCCATCCATTTTTCCATCCACCGTATCTATCATCTATCCATTTATCTAAATCTATCCATCTATCTACTGTATCATCCATCCTTCCATCCATCCATCCATTCATTGTATCTTTCCATCAACCCATCTGTCTACTGTATCCATCAATCCATCCAGTGTCCTTCTACCATCTATCTACTCCAACCATCCAACCATCATCCATCCATCCGTCTACTGTGTCCTACCCATCCATCCATCCATCCATTCACCCATCTATCTATTCCATCCATCCATTTGTTGTATCCTCCTTTCCATCCATCCATCCATAAGGCTTATAAACCTTAAACATTCATAGTTTGTTTGGACCAAGTTTTCTTGTTAAAATGACAGTTATGGAGTTCTACATCTTAATCGCTATCACAATTTAAATTCAGAAATGGAAGTGAAATTTAAAAGGAACTTCTAAATTCAATTCTGAATGGCGGTTGACAGTCTAAGCCCCTACTCATGTATTTCCCTTGTCTTCCCTATGAATATTTATGCAGATTAAAGTCAGGTTTGTAAAAATAGCTGAATTTGATTATTGTGTGGGCACACAGTTAAAGAAGGAAAAAAAATCTCTTTATTTACTGGGGAAATAAGATGAGTCTGAAGTGATTATTCATCTTTTTAAGCACAGATTTTCAATATGTTCTCAGACTTTCAATCCCCACTATGCTGTATAGTTCAGTTAGCAGAGGAAATATTTTGATCTCAAAACTGCTATTGTTCAACATACTGACTGCCCCATGTGCTGAAGAGCAGCAACATGACCTTTAGGTCATCTCAAGCTTACCCATCTCCTTTCTTTACAAACAAGCAACAACACCTTTTTCTACGATGTTGGCACACAAATGCAAGTGTTATACCTCCTAAATAATAGACTGCATTATGTAAATGATATCCGAACAGTTCTGAGGGGGTTATCAAATTCAGTCAGAAATATTCAAGAACAGGCGCACAGACTTTTGACAGTGCATGAAGAGTTTGCAAAGGCAGAGGAGAAAGAGGAGGAGAAGAGGAGGAGGATGATGAATAAAAAAACGAAACAAAGAGAGGGGCAACGTGTGGAAAGCAGATCTGATCTGGCGACATGTATATATTTCGCATTCGGCAAACAAACAAAAGGCTGGTAAATAGCAGGAGAGGAAATGCGTGGTTATCCGATGCCGCCGCTCCGCGCTCAGCCCGCACCTCCCGGCTAGGGTTTCCCTGGCAGACAAAGAGCCACCAGCGCATTCTGCCGGCCTGCCCACAAAAAGCTGCGCTGAAAAAGCCAACACCTCTTCCCTTCGGGGGCTCCACAAAACACTTTTGTTAGTCTATATTAAAACATGTTGCAATATCAGCCCTTGTCTCACGAAGGAAACTTAATCACGTGCATGATTTTAATACAGGGACTAAGCACATCATCAGGGGAGAGGGTTAGTCAATTTATGATGGTAGGGTTAGTAGAGGTAACTTGGAAGAAGCTAAGTTGTCATGGGACTGTTAAAGGGATAGTTCACCCAAAAAAAATTATTCTATCATCATTTACTCACTCTCATGGTATTCCAAACCATGTACGACTGACTTTCTTCTGTGGAAAACAGAAGATACTTTAAAAGTCAAAGGGGTTTAAACAACATGGGACCCCACTGACTTTTATTAACTGGACAAAAACCTTAGGAGATTTAAAAATAAAATTAATCTATGTTCCTCAGAATAAAAAAAAGTCATACAGGTTTTACCCAATATGAGGTAATACGAGTAAATTATCAGTGCACTTTAATTTTTACACAAAACAGTGCATCCCTTAATAATGGCCACAGATAACTTGTTATTCTATTAGGACCAAAAAGAAATATTAAATTACTAAATTATAGAAAAGTCACAACCAGGGTTATTCTAGTCAACTAAAACCATAAAATAAATATATAAATATATTAAAAAAAAATCTCTATATATATATATCTATATATAGATATCTATATATATATATAGATAATATATATATATATATATATATAATCTATCTATATATATATATATATATATATATATATCTATCTATCTATCTATATCTCTATCTATCTATCTATCTATATATATATCTATCTCTCTATATCTATCTATCTCTATATATATCTATCTCTATCTATCTATCTCTATATATATCTCTATATATATCTCTATATATATCTCTATATATATATCTCTATCTCTATATATCTATCTCTATCTCTATATATCTATCTCTATCTCTATATATCTATCTCTATCTATATATATATCTCTATCTCTATATATCTATCTCTATCTCTATATATCTATCTCTATCTCTATATATCTATCTCTCTCTATATATCTATCTATCTCTATCTATCTATCTCTCTCTATATCTATCTCTATCTCTATATATCTATCTCTATCTCTATATATCTCTATCTCTATATCTATCTCTATATCTATCTCTATATATCTATCTATCTCTATCTCTATATATCTATCTATCTCTATCTCTATATATCTATCTCTATCTATATATCTATCTATATATCTATCTATATCTCTATCTCTATCTATCTATCTATCTATCTATCTATCTATCTATCTATCTATCTATCTATCTATCTATCTATCTATCTATCTATCTATCTATCTATCTATCTATCTATCTATCTATCTATCTATCTATCTATCTATCTATCTATCTATCTATATATATATATATCTATCTATCTATCTATATATATATATATATCTATCTCGATATCACATATCTCAAAGATACTCAAATTATACTGCTCACAAGATACACATTTAAGGATTTGGAGCGGTCAAGTTTCAAGTTAAAACTATTGTGCAAGGTTTGGATGAGACATGCAAAGACAGGCTGAAACAGAAAGCGGCAGAATGGGCTTTGGTGACTGTACAGTTTCTGGACTCACTCACTCAGCTGGACAACTCCTCCCAATTTCTCGGACCCAGCCGGTGGTCTGTCTCCAATCGACACCATGAGCCAAACTGTCCCTTTACTTCTCACTCTACACTGTGTCCTTTCTTCTCTTCTCAGCTTATTTCCCAAAGACCTGAGGCTCTAATGCTTCTTTCTGCTCCCAGAAAATGGAAACTCAATGCCTGGGAAAAGCACAAGAAACAACTTGAGGTCTGTTTCATGTCATACCTATTGTTTGTTGCTATTAGGTAAGACAAGTCAATTTACAACAGCTTTGCTACCTTAAAAACAGTTGGCGGTCACATTCAGCTGTCTGTAAATGGGAATCCAGGCCACATTTCATACCCAAAGCTAATTGGAGGTTAACTGGCTATTTGACCAAAGTCTAAGGAGAGAGGAAAAAAAAACTGCATGCGGCTAACAATTTAAGAAAATGTAGGCAGTGTTCATTAAAATAATCAAAACTTTTATTTTTGTACCAACAGAAATTCTGAACACAACATCATAACAGGCAGAGATAGATATGGC